>OZ023212.1:34424460-34639345 GCA_963995525.1 Escarpia spicata
TCTCTCTCTCATATCATGTGTCCGGTGCATGCTGAAGTAATGGCGATATTGATAGACAGATAACGGTCAAAGAATATTTAAAATTGTGGTTTATTAAAAACTACACCTTGGTAGGTCATTGTGTTAAAAGTGTATACAGTTTCAGACTTTGTACGTTTAGAATGATCGCTGCCAAATTATCCGTTAAACACGTTGCTCCGTGATTGTCTGCGAGCATTACTCCAAAGAAGTCGAGGAGTTTGCTTAATTACTAGCAAAGTAGTGCGGAAAACTCCGCTCAGCCTACACACTCTGTTAGCAATACCTTAGAAAGGTTGCTTTCGTTGGTGACTCGATCCGTTTTAGCTGTAACGCTTGGGAAATAAACTAGGAATGGCGCTTCTCCGTAGGAACCTAATTTCGTGCCATTGTGCATGCGTGAAACAGTGTTGGATGCTTGTGTGTGAATAGTCTTCGCACAGTAGTAGCGTGGTTGAATGTTTCCCAGAAAAGTCGAGATAGTTGACAATTATATATATAATGCTCTATGAGCACTCATAATGATTGCATACCGCGCTATATAAGAAAGCATACAGAAGAGAAACATACATTTTAAACGACGACCCAGGTTAAGTTGTTGGAAGATTATTTCTGTCCTACAATCTTCAGATGAATAGCAGCCGGCATGGCTGCTATTCATCTGAAGATTGTTCCACTCATTTCTTTTCTGCACAAAATGAATATTTGCCGATTTCACAAACATTTATATTTCCTACTTGTCTTGATGTTTTTAAAAATGTATTTCAGCTCGAGGTAATGTAGCAATTAATTTGATCATTATTGGGTACATAGAAAGATACCTCCCAGTTGTGGGTAGATATGTGTGAAAAAGACGTTAAACAAACAAATAGAGTGACCTAATGAAATGTACATATAAACCAAATGAAACTGCAGAACGACGCGAAGGTGGTCCCTGCGCGTTTGACCGTCGTAGATGGTAGACTTGCTTCTCCACCTAAACCGTTGTTGAAATAGTAAAGAAAAACGATGATCGGAAACCAGTGTACTACGTCTGCTCCGATCAGAAACGAAGTATTTTATGTCAGAAGACTAGTTTAGACTAATTTGTGTGCGTCTGTGTGTGTGTGTGTGTGTGTGTGTGTGTGTGTGGGTGTGCGTGCGTGCGTGCGTGCGTGCGTGCGTGCGTGCGTGCGTGCGTGCGTGCGTGCGTGCGTGTGTGTGTGTGTGTGTGTGTGTGTGTGTGTGTGTGTGTGTGTGTGTGTGTGTGTGTGTGTGTGTGTGTGTGTGTGTGTGTGTGTGTGTGTGTGTGTGTGTGTGTGTGTGTGTGTGTGTGTGTGTGTGTGTGTGTGTGTGTGTGTGTGTGTGTGTGTGTGTGTGTGTGTGTGTGTGTGTGTGTGCCGCCCACCGATACGTTGGAGACGTTTTAGGTAGGTTGCAACAATTGTAGAAAATACTTCCGTCACGTTTATTAAACGGACTGGGAGTGTTTGTATGTAGCGCCTATCGAAGGATGGATATTTTTGCTAGTCGAACTAATAATTCGTTAAAGCGACGTCATTGGCGAAATGAAAGAGCCTTGATCTTTCTGATGACGTAAGTAGTTTGTGTGTACACTTGGTTATCCTTATGAGAGCCCGCGTGCAAGTGCACACACACACACACACACACACACACACACACACACACACACACACACACACACACACACACACACACACACACACATCAACCATTGACGTAGCAGTCGTCTCGTTGCGACGATGATGTCGCCCCGTGTAAAACCAGCTTCATATGTGCAATTAGACAAACGACGTCTTTCCCTGTCTTGTGCCCAGCTAAGCAGTTACTTTGGTCGGGAAATGGATTCACCTTTAGAATGGGCTTCACCTGTAGCTGTTACGTGCACGCCAATGCCATGCGTGATTGCAGGTCTAAAAAGCATAGTCGATCACACACTACTTCCTGAATTTCATCAATTACTCTAAACATAATGTGTAGAAGCATCAACGTTGGAATGGTAACCTGAAGCCTACAGTCAGAACACCCTTGGGAGTTGGTCTTCTCGACGCTAATGTATCGCACAATTGCAAGTCAATAACAAGGGTCAGGCCCAACCGGCTGTGCGGCTAGGTGCACTGACGCAAATCTATCCATGCTTCTAATTTCTGGAAAAAATTGTCTACTCATGAATGGCGAGCAACGGTCTCACAATACCACTGTATTGAACGGCGCCCTGCTTTACAATTGTAGCAGTTCCAATCCGAGACCCACGTGAACATCCAACGCTGCTTTCATACATAGCGTAAGTGGTTTAACTAAGCGGTTTAACTTCACGAGTAGGACAATTGGCCCATCCATCACGTGACCTGTTGCCTTGAAAAACCTCCGTCAAGCTATTGGAAAAACACGTGGTGAAATGGGATATACAGTCCTACATTTTGTTGAAATTCTGGTCACAAAAGTGTTTCTTTATGACAAAAACATAAGGCAAATTGTTTAAAGTGACAACTGTATGCGGGAATGTTTGTTTTAAGAGATGTCATGCAGCACTAGTAATGTAATTCACGTATATACCCGTTATCAACATTGTTGGCAAAGGCAAAGCTTGACGGAGGTCACACTCAAAAATTCGATTATGACGTAGGCAAACCATGACGTACTGGATGCATCAATTACATAGCTTGGAACAATTAAAGTATCCGGTACGTCGCGGTTTGCATACGTCACAATCAAAAACGTTCGTTAAACTTTACCTTTGCCAACAATGTTTGTAATGATTATATACGTGGGTTACTTTACTTTTGCTGTATGACTTCTCATAAATCAAACAGTCCCGCATACAGTTGAACTTGTCATCTTTAAAAACTTTGCCTTATGTCCTTATTATAAAGAAACACTTTTGAGACCAGAGTGTTAATAAAATATGTGACGGAATGTCCGAAATCACCACGTGTTCGGCATCCATTTTTGACGGCTTGACGGTTTTTTTTCTGGGCAACAGGTCACGTGGTCGTGATGGATGGGTAAATCATAAACCGGTATAACGTGCCGAAAGTAAGTTCCGGTCTGGAAGTAGTCGGGCATACGGACCGACGGAACCAGTCTGGTTGGGTAGGATGAAAGATTCCAGTGTATCCCGGGCTTAATGCCGTCTTCTTACAGAAGAGTTAACTGTTTTATGACGTGCTATTGTTCGCAACGCCACGCTGGATGACATTTTTGTGTGGTTCCAATCGAAATTAAAACCCGTATATATTCCCTTTTTATGAGCTTTACTTGTCGTATATTTGAAATTGAGCCTAGGGAGTGAAAATGATGTTAATCATAGTGTGTCATCCACTTCAGGCGCCAGTTTTGCAAAACACCAACATTGCTTTTCCAGAACATTTCTCCAAAATGTGACGAAACTTAATGTATTACTCTCGAAATATGGAGGCCGTTATAAATTGAGATACGTTTTACCTAATAATTATTTTCCAGTTTACGGAACCGACGTAATTTGAAAACATTAATGTAGTGGTTCCCGAAACACGTTCACTAATATAATATATTTAGGGAACTTTACCTAGAGAATACGCTTTGAATGAGTAAAACTCTCGTATGTTTAACTTTGACCCAACCTGCAAATAATAATGTCTTGTTCTTCCTCCTGGATCCTCCTGAACCGGGATGATGTTTATACTGTTTCTATTCTTGTCCTTAGCTGTTTCCTATCAGCATCTCCCTCTCTCTCTCTCTGACTTTAATCTTCCTCCGCTTTATGTTGTCCTCCCAACTTAGCTGTGGCCCCCCCCCCCCCCCCCCCCCCCCCGTTCCTACTGCCTTGATGTGTCACCGCTTCTGCTCACATTGGTAGTCTGCCTGCATTAATTGTTATCAAAGGGCCTGCTCGGTGCTCACATTACCCGAATTCTTACAATTCTTGCCGTTATGATGCATGGAATCCCGATTTATACCCCGCGGTCTTTTATTCATCTTCGTCATCGTCACCACTACTCTCCCCAACATCATTATCTTCGTATTGGTCATTGGTATCGAACTCTGCTATCTCCAATGATCTGTCTCCATAGATCTCTACATGTCACTGCCGTGTGTATATCATCTTCTCCCACACCTTCCGACAAATGTAATGTTCTGCCTTAGCCTGGGTGGAAGCCGACCGGAAACAGAGTAAGGGCGATCACACCTCAATCGTATGTTCCTGCATCGCTCATTGAAGTCGGCGAGGATCGTCCCCGACTCTCTCCCCGTGATTGATTGCGGTTGAGTCGGGGGACAACGACCGACGGTGCTCCGTTTCTATATGTGCAACTTACGTGGTTTATTGCTGGTCTGAAGACGGATCGAGGCCGATAAACAGCGTACCCTGGACGCCATCTCCCCAGACGTTCACAAATCGAATCGTCGGAATAGAGAACTCGGTAGCGAATGCACATTATGGAAAGGGTCTAGGTGTTTCTGCGGTGAGTTATATCGCAGGCGTCCAGGCACAACTTATGTGGTTCTGCAGGAAGCAATAATAATATGCATACAAGTTGTCTAAATTCAACACGCACTACCAGTAAACCTCACACGCGACGGTAAAGTAAGATAACAATATCCGGTTCATTTTTATGACAAGCACGGCTATTCGACAAGTTGACACGGCGTCGGTTGTTGGCGCCACCATCATTTGAAATATGTTTGTTTCATTGCGGTCGCCGTGAACAAATGAGCCAATGTCCTAAAAAGTGTACAAATGTTTGATTCTAAACAATTAGGTTATATTTTCATATTGTACATATTTAGAAAGACGCATATATCCCATAAATAGGTTAATGTAATATGCGTTGCTTTTGTTATGATAGCTACTTGAAGTCAACCTTGATTTCTATCGCGTGTCCAGCGTCATCGACGAAAAATTACTATACTACGTACAATTTCAACATTTTAAATATTACATTTAAGCGGAAAAATATTTTTGAATCAAGAATCATGAGGTGTAACAAGATTTAACAAGATTGCCAGCCAGAGAATTAACTCTAGGTAGCAGGTGGACAAGGAAGCCCTTGGCTTATCGAGAGTCCGACCCTTTTATCTATGTGTATCCCGCCCGTCTGAGGTATGTGTCGATTTTATTTTTAAACATATTCACGCTACTATCACCCACACAATCAGCAGGTAATCTGTTCCATTCATTTACAGTCCTTTGTGAAAATGAAAACTTTCTTATATCCAATCTACTCTGCTCCTTTGCTAATGCAAGATCATGTCCTCTAGTCCTTCTATCTTTCTTAACTGAGAAAAACATATTTCTATCAATATTTTCATAACCCTTCAATATTTTAAACACTTCTATCTGATCTCCTCTCAATCTCCTGGTCTCTAGTGTTGTTAAACCGCATTTTTTTAGGCGTATTTCATAACTAAGATCCCTCAGATTTTGTATCATTTTAGTTGCTCTCCTCTGCACTCTTTCTAGTATATCTATGTCCTTCCTGCGATATGGCCTCCACGCTTGAATACAATATTCTAAATGAGGCCTAACTATTGTTTTGTACAGCGGTATTATTAGCTCTTTTTCCTTATACGTTATGTTTCGCCTAATTAATCCAAGGATTTGATTTCCCTTTGAAGCTGCAATTCCGCACTGCTCTGAAATCTTCATATCAGCACTAACGGTTAACCCTAAGTCCTTTTCTTTTACAGTAGTACTTAGTACAGTATCCCCCATTATATATTCTACCTCTTCGTTCCCATGTCCTATGTGGAGGCATTTACATTTCCCAAAATTGAACATCATTTGCCACTTTTCAGACCATTTGATCAACCTGTCAAGATCATCTTGTAAATGCTGTCTATCTCCATCACTTTTTATCCTTCTAAACACTTTTGTATCATCCGCAAATTTCAACACCTTGCTTGTTATTTCATCATCCAAATCGTTGATGTATATTAAGAATAATATAGGACTTAATCCTGATCCCTGTGGTACCCCACTCAATATTGATTTCCAGTTTGAAGCCTCCCCATCAACTACTACACGTTGTCTTCTGTCAATCAGCCATTGTTCTATCCAGTTTATTATACCATTTCCTATGCCATGGGCCTTTAGTTTAAGCAGTAATCTTTGATGTGGTACTTTGTCAAAAGCTTTTTGAAAATCTAAGTAGACGATATCTACTGGTGATCCCTCATCTACCCACTTAGTGATGTCTTCCAAAAAACATAACATATTTGTTAAGCATGACCTCGCTTTAAAAAAACCATGTTGAGATGGGTTTATCAAGTTTTGTTTAACAAGAAAATCCACCATGTGATCTTTAATTAGTCTTTCTAATAATTTACAAATCACTGATGTTAAACTCACTGGTCTATAGTTCTCTGACTTGTTTCTCGAACCTTTTTTGAATAACGGTATAATGTTTGCTTCCTTCCATTCTAAAGGAACCACTCCCTCTTCCAATGACAAGTTGAAAACTGTTGCAAGTTGTATGCTAATTTGTTTTACAATTTCCAATAGTAGTTTGGGTGGAATACCATCCACTCCAGGTGATTTATTCTCCTTCATAGCCCTTATTTTCTTAGCTACCATTTCCGGGGTTACAATTAATTGTCCTAAATAGTCTGAATCTGCCCCCTTGAACTTAGCCTCTGGTATTGGCAGTGAACTAATATCTTCCCTGGTAAACACTGAACTAAAGTACTCATTCAGGTCTTCTGCCATTATGAATCCCTCTGATATTATATGTCCAGCAATATCTTCTAGAGGACGGACCTTATCTTGAACTTTCTGTTTGCTTCGAAGATACGCATAAAAACTCTTGCTGTCATGTTTTATATTACTAGCTAATTGTTGTTCATAGCTTCTCTTTGAATTTCTAATTTCAGCTGTAGCTTGGTTAAGTGCTTCTTTATAATTGTTGTAGTCTTCATCATTTCCAGTACATCTATATGACTTCCACATCATTTGTTTATACTTAATTTTTCTAATGGCTTCTTTCGATAAGTGTTTCTTTTTGGACCGTTTTCCTTGTTTTTTGAAGGGTACGAATTTATCGATTATGCACTTAATTTCACTCTTTAATATATTCCAGCATTCTGTTGCCGTCTTATTTTTCAGTGTCTTATTCCAGTCTATCTTTGCTAAATATTTCCTCATGTCCTAATACCTTCCTTTGTGGAAATTTCTCCTATACTGCTTTTTGCTATTCCTTTCTGATTTTACTTTGATGGTAAAATGTATCTGGTTGTGATCGCTACTCCCCAGTGGCTCACATATCTTGACTTTGTCAACTAATTCATTCTGTGAGGACAAAACTATGTCTAACACATTCTCACCCCTGGTTGGTTCTAGCACATGTTGAGAAAGGAATGTATCTTGAACTAAAACAAAAAACTTGTGGTCCTCTCTCCCCATACTCTGTAGAGATTTCCATTGTATATGCCCATGGTTAAAATCCCCCATAATAATACAGTCCCGTTTGCTTACTTCCCTTATAGCGTTTTGTATTTTTTCATTCTCTTCTATGCTTATGTTTGGACTTCGATAAACTAACCCAACTGTTAACGTTGAGTTTCCTGTAACTATGTTACACCAAACAGCTTCTTCGCAATCTGCTTCTCTTTCTAATTTTATTTCATAAGCCTGAATAGATTCTTTAATATATAAAATAACTCCACCTCCCTTTCTTCCTATTCTATCTTTTCTAAACATTACATATCCTGTCAGTCCCAATTCAGCATCTGATATATCGGTGGTGGTCCAGGATTCGGTTATACCTATTATATGAGGGTCAATATCTTCTACCATAATGTTTAGTTCATTTCTTTTGTTTACTATACTCCTTGCATTTAAACAAACACATTTATATCCAGCTTCAGAAGAGTTTTCCAGACTGTTATTTGTTGATTTATTTGTGCTGTCTTTATCTATGCCTCCATTTTCAGGCTTTTCTGTGAGTCCCCCCTGCGAATCTAGATAGCAGTTGACTTTGAAAACAGTTTTTCCCGTCATGGATAATTTCGAGATAATTTTAGTTCTGTGTTTTTTCGTGGAAAGGCCTATTTTCAATTACTGCAGCTCTTTCAGAAACGTGTTTGGAAGTGTAACTAAAACATAATCAGTAACAGTGATCAGTTATCTTTGCCTAAGCTAACATTCATATGTGTCCGTGAATTGGAACTAGGCAATGTGTGAGCTACGAAATGAACATACCTTGATGACGCTGGACACGCAATATAGTTATTTTTTTAATAATACCATTATTTTTCATTGAAAAGAAGTAACATGTTTAGGAAAACGTATCAAAAGGACAGAGCATGCAGCTGTACACATGTGTGGAGTTTGTATTGTTTTTTTAATATTTCACTTCCTTAAATGGTTCTTCATTTCATAATTATTTACGTATGATGTTTAATAATCTGATCCACAACATGGTTGACGGTTAATCAATGTACACCAATCTATTGTATCGATGCTGGTGATGATAAAACATTGACCAAGCATGATATCATCAACACAAAATCAACAAATCACACTCCAAAATAGGCAATACGTGACTGCTAACAAGTGATGACGCTGGATACTTTGCGATGACGCTGGACACGGGTTGGGCAGAACTGACTCAAAGAGCACTGGTTTTCCTTACAACTGAATAAACATAATTTACGTGGATGCCTTTTTGGAGGGATCTCGGCATGTTCGTGCAACTTTTCCGATTTTATCTGGAGCTAGGCCTATTACATATCACCGGTAAAGATGTAATTATATATGTATATATGAGTATGAATCTAGGGTTTGTGGATCAGTTAACATTGAGTTGTCACACGTGTCACATGCTGACATCATATAACCATATCCGCAATGAAGGGTTTGTAGGTATAACTACTTATTCAGAAACTCCTCAAGCACTTGCTGTGTCCGCTTTTTGTACTTGCCATCTGGTAGGACAATGTTCATTTGTCGCTAATCGGCAACATTACTGTGATTGTTTTCAAACTGTTCAAGTGATCATCTATTTAAACTCTTCTTGATGCGCGTGTTTGCACAACCCGTCCAGACTAGTTAGCATACCAGCCAGTATGTTGGATCTTATTTTCAAAGGAATATTTTGTTGCCTGTTACATAAGCAGATGTTATTGCTTTTGACGCGTACACTAACATCAGGGTTCGGTATTGGCTGACAAAACACGCAGGATATTATTTTTGTATTTGGGTTTCCCTCACACAATTTAGCATGCAGGTATTGAAGATCAAATGTATTTTCCTTCTTCAATTGCTTCTTCTTATCATTGGGCACCGTAAACTACTTCTTGACAGGAAATGTATACGGCCTGTTTCTTCAATTCCACCCATTCGAACGGCAGACGACCGTCTCATGCGCGTTGTATCTTGTCCTGCGAGATGCTACTTGTGGCAGTCCAGTTCCAACGTCTTAACGATCATGCTCCCTTTCGTCCGACTTGTTTTCAAGTGACGTCCGAAGAGCAGTGTCCGCTTTGTCTTGACTGGTTTTTAAGGTTTTGGTGCGTTATTCGTTAGAATAACGCCTGCACGGCGTAAGCATACTGGCATTTGGTGGACCGTTCATCGTGGAAGTTACATAATTTTGTTTAGTCTCCTGCTCCTTCTATCATATTGCAAGTATTGCAACATAATTGTTTCTCCAAGGCCTATGCATGTTATCGCAGCTTCTCCATCTCCTTACCAAAAGCAGTGACTTGCGTGTAGGTAGATGACTTCCATTGTTCCTTGGAATGCGTTCAGTAGATGGCGTAATAACACAATTTGTTGCGCCGGCTCATAATCCTTGTGGCACTTGAGGATGTATTTGTAGTACGTTTTTTCTTCACAATTACATTTTACATGACGATATAACTAATAGCTGTGAATGCAAGATGTAAGTACTTATAGCATAACTTATAAAGAATAAGTCGTGTAACATAATGTTCTTCAAGTTACGGTCAATAAATGCATTGGGGTCGGAACGTGAAGAATATTCGGGGGATGAGGCTCACCAAAACACCTCCAATTGCACCCGCTTGAGGCTTACAAAAAAGTCAAATTGCACCTCCGTTTGAGGTTCTCAAAACACCTCCTGTTGATCTCCTTTGAGGTTCTCCAAAAAATCGTCAAATGCATCCCCCTTGAGACTCTCCAAAAACATCCAAGTCTACCCCCCTAGGCTCTCCAAACACCTCCAAATCCTCTCCTCCCCTTTAATTGAAGCTCAACAATTGTTCAAACTGCAGTCGCATTGACACTCACCAAAACAACAAAATGCACCCTTTCCCCAAATATTGGAGACTATTCCTGTATCGAGCCCCCATCAACATATTGGGGGCCCGGCCTCCCCCCAACTCTCCCCCAGGTTCCGACGCCTTAAAATAGTATGTGGTAGTTTTGTAATGTAAATGTAATGACTATTTTGTACAGTTATTAGTACTGTTGCATGCAGGAACACACCTTCCCATAACTGTGTGTCCACCGTCATCACGTATCCAGGGTCATCGCCAAGTGTAATGTCTATATTTCTCCAAACATATTTATCAATTCGCCCAAATTATATTATACTGATACGCCAGTTTTGTTATCTTCTTTACCAAATGTAATCTGCGAGCTCCTACATAAAGTAAAGTAGTCAGAAAAACGTTAACATTTTGAGAGTAACCAGCGAATGACCATGTCACAATATTTTGTTTGCAAACATTAATTTTTTTACCAAACTATGTATGAATTGTTTTCATTTATAGGAAGAGCAACATGTTCCTCACACATCAAAACCGTAAATTATGGTACCGGTTCTAATTACTGTACCTAGATATATTTTGATCAATTTGCGTGTCCAGCGTCATCAAGCAGCTTAGACATCTGGGGGTCTCGCAGGTCAGTTTATTTGCAAATCACCTTCATTATTTTGTTATTGATGTGTCATATATAACTTATAAGAATAATATCGCTGTAAATACTAATGCAGTTTTGTATTTACCGTATTCACGTTCGTTTATGATACAATTTCATCTAAACTTGGTAAACATCGATCCATTGCTCACAAAATTCTTAGTCTTAGTCTTAGAGTCGGAAAAGCTTTTGTCTGCATGGAGACGTCAGCCTCTGATGCATTCCCATTTTAATTCCTCTGAATCAAGGTATATATGCGCTCTAAGCGGTGTTTTTCACTTTTCGCTATGATGATACTGGACACGCGATGACGCTGGACACGCCACCATTTCGGTTTGTCCTTCTTTGACCAAGAAATATCGTGAATATTGGAATAGCCCTGGATGGAATTAAAGCAGGGTGGTAGCTGGTAGGCATGAGAAAGTTAAAACTGTGTTCGTTTTCTGGGTTTTTATAGACAGCCTTTTCCGTCGATGACGCTGGACACGCATTTAAAGCGCCACCCTGCATTGTTTTACTTTAATGTGCTATATTTTAGATACAGCCCCATATTTTGTTTAGTATTCCTTCATTAACTTTATACAAAAAGAATGCATGTCGAAATACCTAGCAATGTAAATTTTATATAATGGACCAATCTAAACCGATGACGCTCAATACGCAAAAAGTGGTCATCATAGAAAACACATTGCGATGTTTTTATTTCTCGTTTTGTAAACATGATTTTGTTTCTGTCCACTGCCAAGATATACACCATTTACGCTGTGAAATCAGAAACAGGAAATATAGCACTAATTTTGTATGGTTGCGCTTCCAAATTTGGAAAGGTCAATTGGACATGCCATTTTGACCGTTTTGTCTCCTTACGTCCACCTTTTGCCATTTTACAAATTATAAAGATGGGCAAACTATATATGTCATGAAGGCTCTTACTTAGTCCAATCTTTGCTGACATTTTTGTAAGCCTGACTTTATTATTCACGGTGCGAGAGACAAAAGACGCGATTTTTACAAATTGTACACCTTTTGGGACATTGGCCCAAATATATTATTATTATCATTTGTTTTTAACGATGTCTCAAGGAAGCCATTTCTGCGTTGTTCGGTCCGTATCCTGCAAATAACTCTGCGTGAAAATCGGTGCTAGCGACAGACCCTTGACAGAGGACGAATTGCAGGAGAAACATAGGGCCCACATTAGTAAGATCAGGGATGAGAATGACGCCACGCGTGGTAGATGGTTGAAAGCAGCCCTGAGAGGAACGTACAACCTTGCACATGAACCCGAATACACCAAGACAACTTGAGATAAAAGAAACCGGCAAGGTGGCGACTGGTATCGGGAAGATGGCCAACAACCGGATTGTTAGGCATTTGATTGATTGACAGATTTCTGATGAAGGCGGGCACTATACCTATATAGATTAAAAATGGTTGGACTCTTGAAAAAACAAAGGCTTCCTTGTCCACGTGTCATATGAATTATGGAGCTTGCCGCTTTGGGTGGGATGTTTGCTAAATCTCGTTAAATGTTTGACACTAAAAGATCCACAACGACTTAGCGAGTGGCTGGTGACTTGCGGTTGTGTCACTTTTCTTCTAGTAACTGACGACGAGACGATGACCTGGACAGATGTTTTGCCCTCGGCAAAGTCGCCACACATGCTGCTCCCGTCAACAACAGCAGAGTATGAGCACGCAAGATTGCACACACACGCGCGCACGCACATACGCCATCATACATCTCCACACATAAACAAAAACTTATATAATCAGATAAGGTTTAACGTGTAATATATCTATTGGCATTATAATACCAGTAAGCACTTCGTACGCCCTCAGTTAGCAATGCTAGTGTCGTATGATAGCAATGATTCCATAGTTTAATAAAAGCGTTTTAAATATCCAAAGCTACAGAACACTTTCCACGAACACACGTGTGCGCACACGCACGCATGCACACAATATACACACACGCACGCATGCTCGCTCGCCCTTTGGGAAACCTTCGGCAAAGCTTTTTTAAATTCTGACTTCGGTTTAGTTGCAATATTCCTTTGTATTGCAATATCTCTAACGAGAAGATGACACACACACACTCACACACACACACACACACACACACACACACACACACACACACACACACACACACACAGAACCCTCATAACCCTAACCCTAATCTAACACGCAGCTAGCTCTCAAAACGGTATATAACGTTGGGTGACAATCTCAGTTCATCAAACATATGCTCTTACACCTGGCATATCATAATATCTTACGCAATGGTATATCAGTCTTGGCTGACACTGAACTGGTCGTTATACGTGCAAACATTCGGCGGCAGTTTGGTTATATCACCGATACCTTCAGACGTCGCCATGGGCGTGACGTGCACACATCTTCCTGTAACAAGTCCACCAGATAAATCGTTGCATGTGAACTACGGTTGAGTACACATGTACTCCTGTTTGCACACAGATTTTACGTTGAAATGCCGCACGTGTGTCCAATTGATTGTATTGTCAGTTCCAAGTTCGGTGAGTTGGTGAGTGATTCAGACAGGCTCGCTAAGTGTGCGGTTTCGGTTTGTGGCGACTCGGGAGTCGTCGCGACAACGTAGAACAGTGAATTGTCAAATACAGGAGTGACATTCCTTCCGTTGCACGGAACACATTTGGAGCTCAACTAAGCTACCATGTTTTCTTTCAGTGGTAGTGGAAATATATTTCAGCATTGCTTCAAGGCAAATGATTCGTCGTTTCCACAAATGTAAATTTATCAACAATAATTTATTTGCTTTGATAAATCCACGACCTTTCCTTTTCTAAATTCAATATTTGGTATTCAAATTCTACCAGTCAATCAGGAATAAGGTGCTTTGAGTTATGAATGCAGTTATAAATACAAATGGTGAAGACACCCAATGCGTTCCTCAAAATACCCCATGTATTCTAACCTTGACACAAAGGTTATCATTTTACATCACACAGCTGTGTGTGTGTGCGTGTGCGTGTGCGTGTGCGTGTGCGTGTGCGTGTGCGTGTGCGTGTGCGTGTGCGTGTGCGTGTGCGTGTGTGTGTGGTTACATAACATATATGACGTAGGTTATGTTTATGTTCACGTTGTTATGCTTTCCGCGACGTCTAAGTCTAAAAATACGGAATTTACACATCCGATTGGCGAATATTAAAATAAATACTTCCGGTCTGCGCGGTCCGCAAGCATCCACATCAAAGTATTTGTGTAATACTGTTAAGAATAAACGCTGTTACGACATTTTCGGGAGGTGGTTATGTACGTGCGCGTGTGTGTGTGCTTGCGTGCATGCGTGTGTGTGATGTTACATTTGCACATAACTGACAAAAATAGCTCACGATCGGGTCTAACAAATACTACAGGGTCACGGTATTATCGCACATATTGAACTGTACCGCTGTATTTCGGCCTGACACACTTCACGACGCCGAAGGCTCAACAAACAAACAAACAAATCCGCTAAGTAGTCATTGTTGACAACGCACCATTAAATGGTCAAAGGCTAATGAAATATAACTGGACACTAATGAGATTTTAATTGCGGGAAGGATGACGGAGATGGCAGCAAAACAGGTGACGGTTCCTTGAAGCGGCTAAGAACGCTCTTAACGCTAAGATGACTGTCTTAGTAAATGATGCGGGTTCTTTAAATAAGCGAACATAGGAGTTTACGCAAAGACGTGACGCTAAGTAATTGCATAACTTTAATAAAGCTTTATGAAACCAGCCCCATAACCAATGACAGAAGGAAAAATTAAAACAACAATCGAGAAAAAGTAGCTATACCAGCTGCACATAGGAGTGCAACAACATTATTATAACAATTTGAACTGACCTGTTTGATTTTCAATCAACACTCAGACGTGTCGGTGGTCATGCGATCTTTTTACAATAATGACATACATAAAACTATGGGGATCTACCTGTGCCTTGGTGCTAGCGTTAAAGATCTGATATTCGTTCTTCCTTTATTAACAATTTATTTATTTGAAGTTGTAATTGTTCTTAATACCATAATAGATAAAGGCAAATAGGTTTGAAATTCTTTGTTCCCATTAGTAGGATATCTAAAGGATAGTATCGTTATTTGCCGGATAAAAACATGAAAATTGGGACTATATATGTAAAATTTCACGACAAATCCGATTACAGGGGGTTCCACGTCAGATTTGTTTGGTGCTTGACCTTGAATTTAAAGGTTAAATGTTACTGAACGTGAAATACAACTTTTTAATACCATATTTGTTTTGTTTATTGTACGAATATATGTGTTATGCATGTATATGTGACCATGACCTTGACTGTCAAGGTCAAATTTGTGTTAACCAAAACATCGCTGTTTTTGTTTATATGAATATACTTATGCATGCATGTATGTATGTAAGTATGTATATATGTGTGTATATCTGTGTATGTATGTATGTATGTTATTTACCCTAAATGTCAAGGTCAAATATTACTGAAAGTGATATATATGTATATATTTATATATATATATATATTCAATAACATCGTTGTCTTTTTATGTATAAATGTAAGTGTGCATTTATTCATGCATGCTACACACTCGCGCACACACACACACACACACACACACACACACACACACACACACACACACACACACACACACACACACACACACACACACACACACACACGCACACACACACACACACACGCACACACACACAAATATTAGCGAGGGTGTGTGTGGCTATACTATATTAGTATATGTGTATGTAAGTATTCTTTTTACATTTTTATTTCCTCGCCCAAGCAAACAATAATCACGTGTCTCATCTCGACACATGAACACGTGTAAAGGTCCGTGCACGGCAGGCAAGCTAATCACTTGTCACTTCTTGACACAAGAAAACGTGCAAAGGTCCGTGCACGGTAGGCAAGCTAATCATTTGTCACTTCTTGACACAGGAACACGTGCAATGGTCCATGCACGGCAGACCAACTATAGAGCACAATGCTTTCCGCTTTTGCATCGACACCGCAAAAGCTCCCGGCACGCCTTGTTAGCTTCAGGAAACGTTGACCAAAGAGGAGACCATCTCCCATCCCCGAACGTCCATACAAAGTCCTTTGGGGACGGCATGTTTATGCTTGCCTTGTAGTTGCTGCGCCTGACGTGTTGCTATCTCTGTCGGTGGAAGATGATCGAAGAAACAGTTTTTCTTCGTGAAAAGTGCTCGTCTTGCCTCGTTGCTGCACTTGACTTGTTATACATTGTGATGACGAACTTCTCCAATAACTTAAATTCTAGAGTAGCCACGTCTAGCTTGGTGACCTCGCTATGGTTGCAAATGCCTATGTCGCACCAGGAACTTCAAACCAAGCCTTCCTTCGGGAGTCCCTTAGCCTTCCGCTCTCCAATGCTGTAAGAAACGGTATTGACGTGTATGTTTCTGAAGTTTCGACCTCTTCCGAATGCCACCCACAGTTGTAAGTTTCCGACGGTCGTTGTTAAACAGAAGAACAATCCAACGAAAATGACAAAAACATCCGTGTCTACAGTGCGCACCACGACTGTCTTCGCCCCTTGCTTAAGAGCTTATAGTGAGTGGTACACTACACGTGTGTCTGCCTCCTTGTGGGAACACAATTCATCCAAGACTGTTCCATGAGCAGCTACATTGTTACCAGTTGTCACGCACACCACCTTGCCTTCTGACCATTGCTTTGTCTGGATTGTTTCTTCAAGAAACGTGATAAGATCCTCCTTGTTTTTTTAGTCCCGCAGGAACTCTGGCCATTTCTTTAGACCTTGGTTTGTGTTGTAACTCGCACTCTTCCACTGTGTCCGCGTTTCTCCCTGGCTGTTAGTTTCAAGCTGGTATCAAGTTCCCTTTTGATGAATGGTATGAACACTTGCTCGGCATATTCCTGGAACGTTGCGCAGCCTGTGGGGGTCAACACGTGAGTTATGATAGGTCACAGCGGGGTCGCCATCGTAGATTTGGTTTGCAATGTACAACTTGCAATGTACTGCCAACACAGAGACTACTTCCAGTGTCGTGAGCGAGTTAAATATGAGAACACAGAGCGAAACCGGAAACGACGGAGGATCTAACAGGGCTGCGTGAGTTAATTGGCGAAGAATAACAATGACTCACTGATCTCTGTATAATATCGCGGTCAGTGTCAAAAGCGCAGAAACCATATACAATTTACCTTGTAAAAGAACAAATACAATTGCAGTGATATATGAGTCAAACCTGCAGGATTTACGCTGTATATTATTGTCGTAGCATTACTTTGTTAGTCCGCTGTTTTGACATGCTTGATCAACCGACTCCCGTGGTGGCCAATTATCGCAGTAATGCTGCAAACCGGATGAATTGCTATTATTGCAAGTCCTCCCTATAACAACTCCGTTATTGTTTTAAAAAGCCAACGATGAACCACCGCGGTTGGCATGTTGTATAATTATTCTTATTCCGTGTCTAATTGTGTTCGCTTGAACAGTTGAATGTTAGCCAAGGATGCTTCGACCTTGTGGTTTGCAAGTATGCTGTACGCGTACAGAAAAAATTCACATACGTTATAATATTATTCCACCAATGTATGTAACACAAGACGGTCGGTGGCGCGCAAAAGGACAACGCTGAATTGGAGCGACTGATAAATGTGCTATCTTTCAATAAAACGCAAACTTGAATACACACTGTAATATTCGTTGCAACAATCGCAATCCTGTTAGGATTTTGGGGTAAATGTACATGATTATTGATTTCTATAGCACCATATTTATATAATAATATTCTATGGTGCTGTACAGAACAATAGATGGCATGGTAGAAAGCTAAAACAACACAAGCATTCAACATAATACAAAGTTTTCCTCTTTGTCCTTGGTACATCAAGTTTAAGATCATCCTGCGATCTTAGACCGTAATGGATGCTTCTAGGAGTCAGCATTTCCATGTAATGAATTAAATGTCAGTAAGCAAATCTTATATTTAATGCGAAATTCCACCGGCAACCAGTGAAGTGACTTTAGTATTGGAGTGATAATATGGTTATATTTGCCGATTCTGCACAACACTCTGGCTGCGGTGTTTTGAACCATTTGTAATTTCCGTATAAGGTATTTTGGTAAGCCGATCAAAAAGGCATTAGAGTAGTCAATATGGCTGTGGACCAGATCATGTATCAGTTTCTCTGTACTCTGTTGATCAAGATATTTTTCTGATTTTTCCGATGCTATAAAGTTGTGCATAAGCTACCCGACATTTGAACTTGACATGTTCTTCCATAGACATGTGTTTATCAAAATAAGCGCCCAAATTTCGCACACAATTCAGTGCATGTACCTCTTAGCCCCCGATGTTAATGGCCGTGTTGGTGCACTTTGCTAGTTGTTACGGGGTGCCAATTAAAATGTACTCAGTCTTGGAGTTATTCATTTTGAGTTTCATGCCTTGCATCCAGCTATTGATGTTTCTGATGCATCGTTCCGTGAACTCACGGTTACTGTCCATAGAATAAGGATGGAAACCACAGTAAACCTGATGCTCATCAGCGTAGGCATGCCCCAGCTTCCCATGCTGATCAGTGACAGAGAAAACAGGGCTCGACTACTCTATGAATTCAACATGGCCTAGGCATGAGCCTGTTGTTGGTGCCTATCCAACAACTGTCTCTGTTCCCAATTGTAATCACCAATTAGCTTATTGATATCCGTGATATTTAATAGTGCATTAGTGATATCCTTCAGGTCATTACTAAAAGCACTATTATCGATTTGTTTCAGTTTCCTGTACGGTATCATACGTGTCTCTAAGGGAGGTCTGGGCATGTTTACTCTATAACACACAAACATATGATCTGACACCATATAGTCAGCCACGGGGTAACTAAGCAGAAGTTCACGATTATACCTAGTAATAATTAAATCTAGAGTGTGACCAGATACATGCGTTGAAACCGTAACATGCTGCGTTAAGTCATACGTACTAAGTACATCACACATTCTAATTGCATCAGCTTCTGTGTCAATATCCATATGAATATTAAAACCATCAGCTATCAGGAGTGAATGAGGGGTTGCTTGTGACAAATATGTCTTACATTCCTCAACGAAAGTATCTGTTGTAACACGATGTGTTTCCGAGTCTGGTGGTCGGTATATGACTGGCACATCAACTTTCGTTTTTTGACATAATAGCTCATAATTACCATACTCAAATGAATTGAGTTCGCCAGATGACAGCACTTTACACTGAATACCAGTCTTGAAAAGAATACCAACCCCGCCACCAGTTCTGCCGGACGGTCTCGGATTGTCCTTCAAATTATAGCCACCGGGCGTCAGTTCCGCACGTTTAACCGCATCACCAGATGTTAGCCAAGTCTCTGTCATCAGAACGACGTCAATGTCTTATTCCGCACAGGACATGGATTAACAAGGGCGAATTGGAGGTCCCTTGTCCGGCGTGAGACTGTGTTCACTCGCTCAACACGGATCGATTTACGCCTGTCCTGGTATCGCGAAATTTAAACACATCGTCGTCGTTCTCGGTTGCTGTTGTTGCTGTTGTTGCTGTTGTTGCTGCTGCTGTCATTGCTGCTGTCGCCGTTGCTATTGCCGTTGTTGTTGTTGCTGCTACAGCTGCCGCCATCGCTACTGTCACTGCTGCTGTTGTCGTTGTTGTTGTTGCTGCCGTTGAAATTGTTACTGTTGCTGCCGCTGGTGAACTTGCAACACACGACGTCGCGTAATCACGGTGCACACTTGAAGCTGTGGGGGTGGCTATTGGGGATGGTTCACTATTGCGTAAGTTCCGATAGTATTGCAATAGTACCACGAAGTAACGCATACCTAGGAACAGCCAAACCATGAATCACGCAGCTATTGTCGACGATTGTTAATGTTATGTTGGTAAATAAGTATACTTAAATTGAAAAAGCAGGTTTACAAACATTTCCTTTTGTTGCATGAATTATATAGCCCTGCATATCTGTTTGGTAGCTTAGTTCAGTTGATAGTTCGATATATTATTAAACCCTTGCCTTTTAACTATATTGTGAACACAATGAAGTTAAAAGGCAACTTTTTGGTATTATGTTAAACGAGTTATTATACAAACAAACCATTTGCAACTATAATAAAAACATTTACGCCGGTGTCTCGAAGTTGAAGATTCTAATGAAACCTCTGATATATTCGGAATGTTTAAATCTTCTTCATGACACTGATGAATGACTAATGAACGAGCACTATTTTGTTTAAAGCGAAGTTGCAGCGACGACATGTGTTCCTTCAACGACCTAGTTATAATTGTTTACACGTGTCATGGCATAGGTTCGGCAGAGTTTTAGAAGGCCTGTTTGCAATTAAGCGTGTTTTTGCAATCGGCTGGACTGCCTACCATTACAGACTGTCCGTAATCATTACGGAAGTTGATTGCAGATTACGGTATTACGCAAAGTGTCGCCGTATAATGCTTGTTAGGTTAATAAAACATCCGACTACCGAGAATTATACGGGCCTATGTGTGTGTTTCACAGAATAACTAAAAATGCGTTATATAAATAATGCCACTCCAGGTGCTCTGAAAACTTCGTGGAGGTAGTTACCAAATCAACGAAGCCAAGGATGACAGAAATTATCAATAATTCAATGAACTCAGGCGAGATTCCCCCCCCCCCCCTCCTCTCAAAGCTGCGCAGATGCCACCTGTGTTGATGAAGTGTAACCTGGATCCTACTATGATGAACAATTATTGCCCTATATCAAACTTAAGTTTCTTCAATGAAACACTGGAGCGAGTGATAGCCAAACAGTTCTCTACATTCCTACAATAATCTTATCGACGAATACCAGTTAGCCTATCATGCACACCACGGTGTAGAAATAATTCGTTGTCGACGGATTCAGACAACAGATATCAAAAGTCAACAGCACACAGATCGGAGTGGATATCGGTGTCATCTGTGATTGGAACCTTTCAATGGATAAGCATCGCCGCTGTATCCAGAGCTACGTGTCTATTAATTCGAAATCTTGGCCTGATTCGCAAGCACGGTTCAATCATCCAGTTGCGAAACTAATCACTCACGCTTGCATTACTTCTAGACTGGACATGGGCAATTCTTGACTTCACGGCCTCACCAAATCACAACTACACCACGCTGAAATTAATGCGCGAAGACTATTTGTACACAAATATGCACCACTATATATAGCCAGGTACTCATTCGTACAGCTGAGTGAACTGGAGCAACGTATAAATCGATTTGAACCCGTGTTGTCTCGGTCGAGAGTCCGAAGCTCTAGCTCAGGGGTCGGCAACCTGTGGCCTGAGGAGCTATTTCATGCGGCCAGCGGACTAAAACCGAAATTGTCCACAATGCGGCCCGCGGGATGACAACAGTAGTTGCAACTTCCATGGTTGAAAAGAACTTCTCCATCGTCCCTGAAGAAATACAGAATACAGTAAACGCCATCGTGAACACCGTGAACTACGCTCGCGATCGTGGCTGAAACCACTAGCAGTTCCAAAACCTTCTGGCTGAGATGACTGCGCAGTATCAAAACCACTTCTATTGCGAAGAGCGCCAGCTGAGTCGATGTGCTATGCTGCGCCGCACATGAGCTGAGCTATTGGATTATAGGGTGTTCACGGAGCAAAAGTACCGGAAATTGCAGACCCCAAATGGATTTGCAAGAACATCTCATCAGTTAGATTGTCTAGTTCGTCTCCGCTTCCGAGATCACGTTGCTACTGTGTGAGACACAACTGCGAAACGCAAATAATAATAATAATACATTTATTCGTACTAAAGAATTGTACAATTCGACTGAATCAATGTATAGAAGTTACTATGTACATAAAACAGTAAGCAATGAGCGCAGCTCGTCAGTGGCTAAAAAAGAAGAGCTACCCGCATTATCTATATTATGTAATACATCTTTTACAAATGAGACTCTACATACTAGTTCATAATCCAGCCCCTCCTGGTAGTGGTCTTGAATCGTACCATAAAACTGATTAGACTTCATTCGAAAAAATGTCATGGCATCAAGTTTGAATTTGGACATGATATAGTTAAAACGTTTAGACATGTATGACCAATTACCTTGAAGGGCTAGACGAGAGAGCATTTTCAAACTGGAGTTACCGCATTTCAAGCAACTCTGCATAAATCGTACCATTCGATTCATAATTTGAATTTGAATCGGTAAGCTGGGTGTCTTTCCGGTCTTAGGACTCGCAGTGAGGAGTTGCCTTATTTTCCAAACCGTTCCACGTGAAGCTCGACGATGGGCTGGAAGCTGTGCGGATAGAGATCACCAAACTACAACGCGGTTCTGTGACATTCAAAGCTACCGCAACAGGCCATTGTGATACTACATGCATTTGGCGAAGAAACACTCACTTGATCTGATCAAACACCTGATCATTGCTAATTTGTTTGGTGGCACAGCTGTTGCTCCAAATGTCAATGATGCAATTTCTGTACCAAGACCACTGACCATGAATGACAATACGTGCTTAGTGATGTCAAAGAATTGTACACATTTAGACATTGATATTTAATGATGATAATTAATGATAAATTTCAATGCATATTTATATTGTTAAGGTTAAATTTCAATGCATATTTCTAAACAAGATTACTTATATTCAGATTCCAAACATAACATAATATACCAGTTCTCACGAGGATTACGCTAACCATCATCAATATTCGATAATACATGTGTGGCCCACCGACTTAGTCCAAGTCATGTATTTGGCCCTCAGGTCAAAACGGTTGCCGGCCACTGCTCTAACTACTGCGCTCCACATTGAAGGTACACACAATATGTACCAAAAATATGCAACACTTATGTTATAGTCCATTACGTGGTCAGCATTGGCAGTAAGCAAAAGCTGACAGTATTCAAGGCTGATTGTGCACGGCAACGCTCCCGCCCGTCGGAGAGCGAGCGCGCGAGCGACGAGGTCGTCAGCCCCCGGAGGCATGCGCGGGCGGTGGTTCGTGGCGGCGGATGGAACTCTTACGAAAAGCTGCGGTCAGTTGAACCTGTCGCAGGACGGCCGGTGTAGTAAGTTGAAAACACTACCCCTCAAAAACACTACGGTTGTGTTTTGAGCGTACCCTCAAAACGCTTAGTAGGCTTAATTGTGTAATCATATTAGTGTAATCACTGGCTAGATAGACCTAGATTAGTAAAATGAAACATATATTTTGATGTATTAGTTCATAAGTATAGGCACACAGTGAGGTCGTCCGTGTAATCGTTGGGGGCTTAACCCTAACCATAAACAAATTCAGCTGTTACCAACCCCAACCATAGCTGACTCCAACAACAACTAATTGTAATAATAATCTTAACACTAATTAATAACGACAATAGTGTTTTGAAATTGGGTAGTGTTTTGAGGGTGCGCGGGGGTAGTGTTTTGAACCTAACAGTAGTGTTTTGAGGGTACGCTCAAAACACTACGGTAGTGTTTTGAAAGTACGCGCAGCGTTTTGAGCGTCCTACTCCGGTCCGCAGAAACTGACGTCGGCACGTGTTTGTTTAATAAGCGAGTGAACTATATTGCATAATAAAAAGTTTAGAAACTGAGTCACAGAAGTTATCGGCAAATATACAACTGAAATGTTTACAAATAATAAGACGTTCATCTCAAGAACGATAATACAACTTTCATTAACGCGGGATGCTGTGTGAGGTTCAGAATGTTTTTTAATAACATTCCAAGACTGAATATGGTTTATATAAGAATGAAAAAATAATTGTGATTGCTGATGTTTTCTTCATTGCTTAATCAAACGTACTATACAATCGTTTTCCAACAACAAAATACTGTCGTTGAAGCAAGAACTTATGACGTAGGTTTACTGGCCAAAATAGCGCTGTCCGTGAAATATAGTTCTCGGAGAGCGCTGTTCATTAGACAAGCTTTCCCTGATAACATACTGGCATCATACTGTTGATTATAGTTGGAAATGGTTAGTTTGTTTCTAGTTCTTTCAGGTAGGCCTACACAACTGTAGCATTTCTGCTATTTATGTATTTTTAGAATCTATTTCCTGGTCATTTTGACTCGTCATTTTGTTAAAGTAGAAAGGTCAGGTAGGAGTTCCGTAATTAATTATAGACTAACGTAGGTGTTCAGGTGTGCCCACTGAAGCGTGGTACGCATGGTTATTATTAGCCTTTAATTATTTTGTTTGCCCACTTAACGACCCCGAAGGTTCAACAAAGAAACAAACAAATCCGCAAATTAGTCATTGTTGACAACACTGTACGCGCCATTAAATGGTCAAAGGCTAATGAAATATAACTGGACACTAAAGAGATTTTAATTGCTATGCATACATGTGTCATCGCCTGCAGCCGTGGATCAGTGGTTGTTGTGGCTAGCCTGATTACGCGAATATAATGACCAGTTATGAAAGTGACGTGGGCATTTAGGTTACGGGCGATAATGGACACCCGGTGTAGTTATATTTTGAAGGGAACAGTGGATAGAAGGAGGAGATGTGGACGACCACGGTTGGGATATAAGGAATGTTTGAAGAAAGAGACTTTTGGCGGGAAGCGGGAATGGAATAGGCAGAGATGGGGTGGGAGGGAAGGAGGAGGAGAGGGAGGGAGAGAGAGGGAGGTGGTAGGGAAGGGGGAGGGAGGGAGAGAGACGGGTGGAGGGAAGGGGAGGGGGGAGGGAGAGAGAGAGAGAGAGAGAGAGAGGGGATAAGGCGGGAGGGAGAGAGAGGGTGTGAGAGAGAGAGAGTATTAAAAGGAATGGGGAAGGATGAGAGAGATGGCAGCAAAACAGGTGACGGTTTCTTGAAGCGGCTAAGAACGTTCTTAACGCTAAGATGACTGTCTTAGTATATGATGCGGGCTTTTTTCAATAAGCGAACATATGAGTTTACGCAAACACGTGACGCTAAGTAATTGCCTAACTTTAAGAACGCTTCATGAAACCAGCCCCAGAACCAATGACAGAAGGAAAAATGAAAACAACAATCGAGAAAAAGTAGCTATACCAGCTGCACATAGGAGTGCAACAACAGTATTATAACAATTTGAACTGACCTGTTTGATTTTCAATCAACTCTCAAAGTACTATACGTGGTAAGCGTGGTTATAATTAGCCTTTAATTAACTGACGTCGTCGTGGACGAGTATATTATTATAGTTATAGGGGTGTTTTCATGATGCGTATATTATGTATGGCTCATTGTCGCATTCTTGTTGATTTCATTGATTCAATCCGGTCATGTGTTATGCCTTTTGTACTAGACAGTTGGAATATGTATAAAAGTCTATGTCAGGTAAGAAATATCATCTTTGACAGAGATCGGGCACTTGTGAATTTGGAAGAGATAACGGGGCTGATCGTGGATACATTTTGAAGAGATACAGGGCTGTAATGGTGAGTTGCCACCCTGATGCCTAGAGGTGTAACGGGCCGAGAAAGGCTCGGACGTAGCGAGCGCGTTGCGAAGATACGTATCGAGCGCGTGTCGAAGATTCGTGGCAGGCGAGACGTAGCGAGGACGGGCGTTGTCTGCAGACCGACGAGACGAGGTGCGACGTCGCGAAGCGAGATAGCCGTGTCAACGTGACTGGGTGAGCGCGTGACGGCGATCGGAGCGGCGGACAGCGGCAAGGACACTTCAACAGGAGCACGTACGGAATGTGGGCAACGAGAAGGACACTTCCGTCGTACGGTCATCGTGTGATCCGTGTGATCTCGTGACGAACTAGCCAAGACGGGCTAACGAAGTGTGAGCGGTGAGATCGTATGTAGGGAAGTGACAATATTCAATATTATATTTTACTGTTAGAACCGACTAGTCTACTATGAACTGACTATATAGAATGTGTGATTAAGAGGTTGCCTCTTTGTATTCTGGGAATAGTATAGATTAGTTTTCCCTGTACTGGGGATGGTGTAGATTCTTCCATGCTATTTATCTGAGTCCGAGCGGACCAGATCTTGTAATGGGTTGACAAGTGAAATTCTCTTGAGTGTGAATAATATCTAGTTTTTGAACGGGTCGTTCTGGTATTTATTTGTTGGGGTTTCAAAGATAATCGAGTTTTGTTTCATGTTGCGTTGATCACGGTTGCCGCCCGCATTCACAAGCGTTGACGTAATTAACATTGAACCCTACTAGACCTGAGCATTTACTTACGGAGACCTCGGCAATCTCTGACAATAACCCTGAAAAAAGACTTGTTTCCCTATAAAAAAAAACTTTCTAAATACGTAATAAGTAATGTCAGCCACGGACGGTCGATGTTGCGTAACTGTGGTATAGCCATGTGACAGAACAATTGTACTCATCAGTGAGATTTCATTCACTTTGAATTACCTGTTTGCATGTACGTACGGATGGTTTATTTTACTGTGCGGTCATTAAACCGAATGCACTGAACAATTCGTTCCAAACAATCATGCATGCATTATATCCTAGACTTGTCATGACAGAAAGCCAACACTTTGTGAACTTCCCAAAGGTTGAATGCAACAAAGATTGTTTGCAATTTGCACAAATTAAGTACCTTCGGAGCTAGAAACAGACCTTGTTTATGGTTATTGGCGGGTTTTTTGCCTGTGTGACAAAGACAGCAGTTCATTGTGTAGTCGTTGCGTCACATTCTTGTTTTGTGTCATTGTTTCGCTGCGACGACCTGCGTTGACGGAGGCTTTAATAATTAACCTGTATGTTCGACTCCTTCTGCACGAGTACGTCTGTTCGAGCCAATATGTGCAAACCTCTCTTTTGAATCGGTTTCTACGAGTCCATTTGTGCGTGTCCGTATGTACGAGTCAGTCCAGATAGTGCACGAAACAGATGATGGGTGTGTATCTTGTACGTGTTTAGTACCATCGGTATCCAGCAGGAATATGTAATCAGGGCATGCTGTAAATTGTCTTATTCTCTTTTCTAAAATAGCGTTATTTTGATCAATAAAAATGGGCTTGCGTAAGCCTACTAAACGGGACTGCAACGAGACACGTTTGACAGAGATGGTGATGACACAGTCGCGTCTCCTTACAATGTTCTCCATTACCTTTAGGTGATCTTCGTAATTCGTTGCAGGATTTCCAATGGCGTGACTATGTAGACAGACTGGACAGAGCCAAACAGACTGACATGTAAATTTTAGCCCACACACATTTGGTCAATACGTATAACTTTAGAAGTAGTGCATATCCAGCATAGTTGAATATAATTGTTATATCACCAATTACTATAGCCAGACCGATAGCTTCGTAGATCGTCAGGATATATATGTGCTACATACTTAAATGAACCGTATTTATTTTAAAAAAGGTATTGATATTCGTCTCAGATTTAATACGGTGAAATCTCTTTTGCGCTCGTCCCATCGTTTCGAGAATCTGTCCTTTTTTCTGTTTAAATAGTGCACCTATAGATGCTAGGGTAACAGTGCCATTTGGTGTAGGTGCCTCGCTCACAAAACAATCAGTTGGGGTCTTTCGTATACATGCAATTATAAATGCACAGGTGGTAGCGCTGATTTTTGAGACGGCGCAAATGATTTTTGTGCAGATTAATCTGGATAATCGAATTAATCATGAAGTATTTGATTAGATTCAGCAATCGTGTCGTCATTGTCCGTAACAGAAAACTGATAGCAAATCAATATTTCGTGGATTTGTAGGTGTTACGTTGCTCCTCCGCTGACCTTTCAATGGTAATATCACGCAACCCTTCCACAATACTGCGGAGCATATATCAAAACTAGTTTTCCGCGTAACGACTTCTGAATTGATTGTCTATGTATTCGAACACTGTTCTTGGTCACAGTCGCATTTTAATTTCTGCGTACGCCACATGCACAATCGCCATCATGTCCGAGACGTTATTTGGTCTTTTACAGAAGCATGCACCACACCACGGCAAGACAAGCAATGCAGTGGTGGTATTTGTTTAATTTACATTAACAGTTTTGTTTTCCAGACGTTAGTGTGATTTCCAGTTAACACATTTTCACCATTTTAAACGATCCACATTCATGTGGTCCCTTGCTGTAATGATGATTCTTGCTTGTCCTTGTTCCTTGCGTAATGGTTCTTGTAGGTAGCGCCTCTTAGCTTAGATTCCTAGGGATATCGGCGCTATAGAAGTATTATTATTATTATTATTATTATAACTGTTATTATTATTATAACTATTGTTATTATTATTATAAATATCATTATTATTGCAGCAAAATGCGAAATGATGTAGCTGAACGTCTGAACATGTCCGTGATATTTTAAAGGTAGGCACCATCGGTGGCATGATAGCATTTGTGGCTACTGCTAAGTGGTGGTATCTAGTGCATTCAGAAATCATAATGTGATATCGAATAAGTTCGACGAATTTCGCATACATTCTAAAGTTAAGTTTCCCATAACCATGTAACTGGTTGACCTGTGAGTAGCCAACACTGAAACAAATCGTCCAACCTCGAACAACAAAGAGCGAATCACTGTGTTGTTTGTAGAATGGGAAGTGTGTGCGTCTTCTAAGCACCTCGC
Source organism: Escarpia spicata (assembly GCA_963995525.1). Classification (NCBI taxonomy): domain Eukaryota; kingdom Metazoa; phylum Annelida; class Polychaeta; order Sabellida; family Siboglinidae; genus Escarpia; species Escarpia spicata. The sequence goes on from OZ023212.1 coordinate 34,452,925, forward strand.
CGATAAGTTCGTATATTTTTATGTGAAATGTGCGTGTTCAGGATTCGCCGGCGACTTTGGACAAGCATGTGGTGTCGTGGGTATTGTAACCTCCAATATATATTCGTGGTGTTCGTGGTGGGACCCGAAACGGCAACACTGAACCTCTGACATCTTACATTTTTCAGTTGTGTTTAGAAGCAACCATTACTGTGTGCGAACAGTTTGGTTTGCGTGATTTGTCAACACATCATTACCCTTTTGAAATAAGCCTAGACACGACCTTCAAATTTCTAATCGATACCCAACACGCTTTCCATACGTGTCGCTCTCAAATCCATTGGTTGATTTGTGGCTTCCTTTGTTCTACCTCGTTATGTGTTATGCGCAACAATCAGTGTCACTCTGAAGTCAACGTAGTAGTAATGTGAGAACTATTGTGCCTTAGTAATTATCGAAGTATTACGTACGAGGACGAAGCCATTGTGAACATGTTACTTACTTACTTTGTGATTCTTGTCTGTGTGTCTGTTTCTCAATTTATCTCCCGAAGTAACCAGTTTTCTTTCTTTCATTGTCTGTGTTCCTCTACCAGGTGTTTCTCAACATGTATATCCTTCTCTTCCATTGGGGGTTGCCTGTGTTCGTCATGTGATGTTTGTTGTGGGGTTCCACTCTGTGTGCCTCAATGTCCTCTTCTTTATTTCATGTGCATGTTTTTGCAGATATTTCTGAACGAGCCAAAAATAAATGTACTTGTTTGTCCGTTGACTTACATTTCGGCCAGACGAGCTCATAGTAGACCATACAGGATAAAGGTTCGTTTTTTTGGCGAAACTCTTTTGAAACGTGAGGAGCGAAAACTCTGATTGTACAAGCATATTTATTTCATTATCTTACAAAAATGTATCGACAACTTAGGTTAGTGATTTTCTGAGGACATAACCGGTGATTATCAATTACACACACAGTTATGCCACTTGTCGGTATGTATGTTAATTATGTTGGTGCTGTAGTTTTGTTGCAGTCGGGTTGCCGCCATGTACCGGGTGTTGTCTGCTGTTCTCGCCGTTCACCTGTGGATGAGCATTGACCCGTTAAGTCACACTTTAGTCGCTGGGCGGCGCATTGACTGCACGTGAGTACAACGTTGTCGCGTACACCGTTAACAAAAAATCTGTGTTGCAAACATATTTAACATATATTAGTTACTGAACGCAATTGTGTCATTAATTTACTATTCAACCTAAACATACATTAACAATGTCATGTTGTATTATTTGTTTGAATTTAATTCTAAACATACAGATTCGTTGTGTAATTAGTATTCATCCTAAATATACAGTGATGTTGTAAAATTAGTATTAATTAATTAATTTGTAAGACATTACAGTAGTTCCCCTCTTGAGCGGTCACCCCTTCTACATTGGTCGTATAAGAGGAGGTGGCCGCTCTACAGGGGGAAACTTAGTCAGTCTCCAATCTTCCATACAGGACACAACTGTTCTAATTGATATGGATACATAGACACGTAAGCCTGTTGAACATATACGGAGCCTATTACCACAACTAAACGTAGCCGAAATCTAACGTGGCCGCGCCGAGCCAGACCGCGTGTCCTGTATGCATGACAATCAACATAGGCCTACCATGGGAAATCATGTTGCTTAGACTGCTGATTTCGACCGCCAAGTGCATGGCCATTGCAGTATAATAAAATGACCTAATAAGTTGACGGCTGGGCGCGGCCTAGATGGGTTGTTTTAGTGATAAAATTAATGAAACGGGAATGTGGCCGCTGTAGGCCGCTCGAGATCTTTGTATTGCATTGTATTCCAAAGTGTCATCAAATCCTAAATGTACAATTGTCGTCGTACCATCAGTATTGCTAAAAAAAAATCAAAAATATGTAGGTAGACTTGTATCGATCAAAACGAGAAAACGCAACGTCTTAGGCGGGCCCACGCCAAATAAAAGCTCGCTGCTTATTGGTCAATAATAATGGCGTGTTGGAAGACGTCAACCGTTGGTAAATACGTCATTTCAATTAAACATGCCGTTTTCAGAACGCATTATGGGTAGACCACTAGCATGACATTTTGACCGTAGTTGGAAATGGTTAGTTTGTATTAACTCTTTTAGATGTATAGGCCAAAACAGTAGCCTTTTGTCTATCTTTAAAATAATAAAACAACAAAACCGTGGCAAGACAGAACCGTTTTGTATTTTGCTTCTGTAAACGACCGGATGCATGAAAAATATATGTCAGCACGTGAGTTATACTCGTACATCAATAGCGAGTTGACCCAGTTTAGAGCTACTAGCGAAATATTATATCAAATTGCATGTACGCTTTTATAAACCTTGATTTGGTTACGTCAGCTTCATGTTGTTGATCTTTCTGGATGGTTGTCCGATAGGTCAGCATAATTTTGACATCAAATTTTTTGTGACGCAGGCCTACATAGTTTTTATTTGGAATACGTAATTGGACGTCGTATTACTTTAGGGGGCCTCGTTGACCCAAGTTACCCTACCAATAATTCTCATCGCAAAAGAGCAGTTCCATGCAGTACTACTTAACCCGGCATCAACATCGGCTGTTTCACCTGGCGCTCTTTCATTTATATTCACGCATCGCACGCTATCCCGAACAACTGGCTCTGGTGTGTTCCTGGAAAATATCAAGAATGTCACCGCAAACTTTATCTGCCAAAAAACTTGACACATATCAAAGCGCGTCCGTGCGAATATTCAGCCCCCGAAGGGTGAGTCTCTCGCCGGCACGTAGCCGTCACCTGCGTCTTGTAGCGTGGCGTGTGTGCGCGACCGGCCTCGAGTGGGTTGACTTCGTGGGAATCCCGAGGCGTCCGTCAGCAGTGTCTGTCGTAGCGTGCACTGGTCGAGATAGATAGACTCACGGCGTGACCCACTGAACTATACCATGATGTCAGATGCAAACCGTCGCATAACAAAAGTCATACGTAAGGCCGGTTTACACTAGCAATTTTGTTCATGCGACACCCTTGTCTCAAGACAACGCGCCACTACATTTTGTTAGTTTCCTCTTTTCACTGAATAGTCGGGGAAGAAGCTGCCCTCAATTATGGTCCTCGTTTTATGTTTTCCTTTCTTTTTCTTCCCGGTCGCTGTTCTTGCTATCTACGCCATCCGTCTCCATTCTCTTCTCTTTCGCTTTTGTTCTCCAATCCTCTCCCAATGCCTCCAAATATCTCTTCATGGAATCCTCCTGTCTTAGTCTTTGTTGTCGTCGTCGCCGTTTCCTTTTACTTTCTACATTGAAGGCATCCGTTATCATGTCTGCATACATACGAGGGAGTGTAACATTATTTAATGTTCTTCTCTTGTTGTTGTACTCATTATGTTATTTAAAATGATCTGTCTTAATTTGATTTGTATTGTATGTATTGTAATGAGTTACAATAAATTTGATTTGATTTGATTTGAGCGACGCGGCTACTCACCGCGACGTAGATTTTGACTCGTGCAATTGCAGCATTTAGCTTTGACTAAAGGTGAAAACAGGTCCACCCGCTCTCGCCTGTATCGGGCGCTGATAGGCCACTGCTTTAGAATCGCCACTAATTACCATTCAAATATTAGCCTGGTTCAATTCTCTCGATACAGACCACATATTTACTAGCCTCGCTCACTGGCGTCGGAAAGTGGTGATTGTTGGGGGTTAGGCTCTCCAAAAAAAACCGATTTGTACACCTAAATCCATTTATTTTCAATAAAAAGATTGGGTGAGGATAATCGTACATTTTTGCGGCAAAGTCAGAAAGTACAGAATCAGTAGTTTCGTTGTCGTTACTGTCGTTTCTTTTGTTTATTTGTCGATGCTCCTTTCATTTTGATTCCGACAGTGCGTGCCGTCACGAGTTGCTGCGCTTGCACCACATGCTCGTACACAACGTGCATGTCAGCAGACCCGTTTCCGGCAGAACTGGTGCGTCGACTTGACAACTAACACTCGTGTTTCCTTTATCCGTAGGAAGTTCGTATTTGCCCCCAAGTGTCGGGGAATCGCTGCGAAACGTGTCTCAGACGTGGCAAGAGAGTCGGAGAAACAATGGCCGTCGAATATGAATAGGTCAGTGCTGCATAGAGTAATAGTTATTATTCAGTGGGTGTTATATCCTGCAGGGATTTCTGATTTATCAGGTGACTATTGTCAAGAAGATGTGTTAATCTTAGGGTAAGAAGAAATAGGTAAAACGTTAGGGTGTGGGAGAAGATGACAGTAAACGAGGAATACATCGGAATAAAGAAAGACTCCCTCACACGTATGCACGCACGCACGCACGCACGCACGCACGCACGCACGCATGCACACATGGGTGGAACATGACATAATCTGTCCAGAAGTGCAGTCCAGATCGAAATTGAAGACTTTCGCAGTAATAGCAATGTAACTAACATCCCTGACCCATTTCTACCATGGCAGAGTAGTGAGTACATGCAATGGTCTGCCCGCTCTGTACAGCTACACATGTTTTATTCATTGCTATCGGCTAACACCTTATCACAATATTCTTTGGACAACCATAACCTACAGCCGAGGGTACACGAGCCAAAGTTCTGTTTACCGTTCTGCAGAAACAACATCATCACAGTTTAATTCTTCCCAGACACTGTCAGGTTGCGGAATAATTTACCGAAGTCAAGACCACAATCTGCTCAGATGGTTCACGGATACGTACAGTGCATCTGTGTATAAAGGCATCAACCTGCACACGTTTACAAAGCACTGTTTGTTCAGAGACGTCGTCACCAAAACCACTATGCTAGTGTGTTAAATGTACCTTCGTACTATGGTGTACATTCAGATGGAGACGATGAAAACAAATAGGCCCACCTTTCCATAGGTTTTCTGTGTTAATTCTTTTCCCGTTAATATCCTAGTACAGTAGAACCACACAATTAATGTAACACTTGGGACTGGGCAAAAGTGCCGTACAGCGAGGTGACCGTATTATTAAGATTAATATCCTATATTTGACTGTTACGAAAATAATTTGGGTCTGTCCTAGACTGACCGTAAGCGAAGTTCGAATATAATGCAACATTGCGACATAGTTTTCAACGAACAAGCGAGTATCTGCGTGCGTGAGTTCGCGTGCGTGCGTGCGTGCGTGCGTGTATGCGTCCATTTATGACCTTACAACAATGTCATATGAAATTAACTTTTATCAAATACATTGGCACGTCGAATTAGAAGTTAACAAACAATAAGAACAGTGATGATGTACGGCTCAAATATTTACGTCAATGAGAATGTGTCAGAATAAAATGCTTTATTCGACAGACCTGCCGCTGGTTGGAAGCCGTCAGACGAAGACGTGGACAGACAACTGCAGGAATTGATACACGACGAACTACAACATATAGAGTACAAGATGGCGGCGCAGAGGCGACGCCGGCCGAGCACGACCTGGCAGCCGGAGAGACCTGATACAAGTAAGACATGTTGGCAACGAACGGACAGACTCGCAACCAAATAGTTTGCAGTTGTCGAACCCCGCAGGGACTACTTTCGATGCTGCTAAGATGTACGTCATGTCCTAGGCGTCTTTAGGGAGCCCATTCCGAAATTGTTTCTGAACTCTAAATGGGTCCCACTGCGTTTGGTGTATCTCTTATTGTATTCGCCTGCTATGCGCCGAGACGGCGAAGCCTGCGTTTGCCTCATGTCGATTTTTTGTATGGAACATCATAAGTACAAATGTGAAAATGAAAGAAATTGCACAAACGGATAGATTCCATGAGCATACGGCTCACACTGTCCGGACGTGCGTCGAAGAAATCAAGGGTTTGCTAGTAAAACCGGTGTTCTCCAAAACAACTAAAATGTTGAACTATTACGCAGGATTGTTCAAATATTTTGGACTTTTTTATCATTACCGATGCTGCACCGTTCAGAACAAACCTACTAGTATTACAGTAATCGCGATGCTATTAAACAACAATCCTGTTCACGTGTTTCAGGAACTCAACGGATACTCGCCCGAACACTGCGCAGCGTCTCCGGGGCACGAAAACGTCGATGGTGAGGTGCGGTCTTACAACTCAAGTAACGGTTCTGTTATCAAGAATGTTCAACTAGGCTCTCAAGAAACTCTCCGGAATCGATGGGCATAGCTGTGCATCACCCCAAGACGTGGAACTCAACCGGCGGCGTCGTCTTGTTCGCTTTTAGTTCGATGTGTTGAGGTGTTTTTTGTCAAGAACTCTGCTTGTAGGCAAAGCATGTCTCACGATCGCCGATATCCGACTTGTGTTGGCCTTTCGAGACCGTGTTCAATCTGGTCGTGCAATACGTCGCCGTTGTATTATATATATTTTTAACTAAATGCAAGCTGTTTAGCAAACCGAATATTCGAACGGAGTTTGGAACAATTTTCTAGACCGATGACATCGTTGTAAATGTACCCGACAGAGTGATGTCACGTGATATCGTTGTAAATGTACCCGACAGAGTGATGTCACATGATATCGTAGCGACGAGAAAAATTCTTTCAATTTATTTGCAGCTCCCAAACAAAGTGGTTATGGATAAGATGTGCATATGTTTAATGCCCATGTCGTTCCCATTTTTTTGTAGGCGCTAGTTTGTCAAAATATCGATTAATCTATTATGGATAATTTTTTACGACGTACAAACAGAAAGGTAATTAATTATGGCGTGGGGAGGAACATCAATGGTCGTTACACATGGCTTTTTCCCTATGGTGGATTCCATATTGCTTTCAGAATAATTGTCGAGGCATAAGGGGTTCAAAGCAACGTGTAAAAAATCCCTCTTCAATTCGATTTTTTTGTTCGTTTCGGTCGCGAAAACCTGACCTAGATCAAGTATCCACTGCACACATGCTAGCTCGTAGGTACATTTAAACTTTCGTGTTGGTGAAAATATTGGACAAATGATTACGTAATTTTTAACCAGTTTCTGTTGAAATTCTGCACAATTCACACACACACACACACACACACACACACACACACACACACACACACACACACACACACACACACACACACACACACACACACACACACACACACACACACACACACACACACACACACACACACACACACGCACGCACACACACACATACACACACACACACACACACACACACACACGTGAATGTCAACGAACCCGATTACAGACGGGTTAAATCAGTTGATGAGGGATGTTTAATATTGGATGATTGTGAGATGTTTGTAGACATTGTGCGCGTAATTCTAGTGGGGGTAGAACTAGATTATATCACATAGGCTTAGTAAATAGACAACGTATCTTGGAATGAGAATGTACTTGCCATACATGACTTATAAATATGCTTCTAAGTGCATACGCAGGGTCCTACCAATTTTATTGTGTAAACGCTTGCTTTGTAAATATATTAACTTTTAGTTATGTATTGAATTGGTCTGATAAAACTTAATAATTTCTTTTTTTCTCAGTGACGGTTCGAATGAACTACCCACTTTTCAACAGTCACGGTGTTGCTTTTCTCTATAAAAGCTAGAGTCTCCATGCAATAATGTCAATGATGGTGAATGTGTAATACAGTCAAGCACTTACACCAGCCGTTTTGTGGCATGCAGCGTTAGCAAAACCAGTGAGAAAAAAGCTGCAACGTTCACCATGCAACGCCAATTCAGATTACTGTCCTGAACCGGCGTGACGTCATAGTTCCGGTATACAACTAAGCTCTACATCTGCAGTCACTGAGGAATCAACCGAGAGACATTAGGCCTATTTAATCTATATTCACGGGTAATTGCTTGCCGTATATTCACTACAGATACTCAAGGCATAATGCTTTGTGGACAAACCAGCCATTACAACACAGGCTATTCATGCATACGGTTGGTATCTGCGGAAATACAACATAACTCACGAGTAGCACTGTGCGTGAATTATATCATCTTGGAACGTGTTGCGAGAGTCTAACTATGATTGGACCACACGATTCGTAACTCGATCAATTCATTATAGATTAAAGACAACTTATTGCCAGAGATAGAGAAGACATAACAGTTATATATGATGAAAGGGTGTATATCGTCAGTGACGCGTTCAGTTGTCCAGATTTAGTTTAATCAACCATAAGCGACGTTTCCATTCGACCGTGGATAGATGCATAGTATAGAATACGAGGACATTCTCACTGTGTGTGACAGCCGTTCAACTTATTCCCTCTAGCGACATATTCAAACTCGGTAATGTGTTGATTGCTTTGCCATATTTAATATTTTTCGTACTGGTTAGTATGATACGATTTTATGTGTAGTGTGTAGTGCATACGTGTATTGAGAAACAACATAACATTAAAAGGCTATTTCGTGTACACTTGTCTGTGTTGTTTTTTATTGTCACAATTGTATTTAGACGTATTATGTTGGAATATAATATTATATTAAAGGTCAATAAAAGGATTATTCAAAATTCTAATGAAAAACAGCGCTGCGACCCTTGATCGTATCATATTAAATATAATTCAGTATAGTATAATCGTAGAAGACACGCAAAACGTTGCAAACGTAACTACATAAACTACATAAAGATCCGTTTTGCGAAGGTTCACTTCTTAGTAGCTGGATTTGGGCCAAAAGTACGGCAAACTCATGAACTGGTCTTTTCAAATTATGTATACAACTAAGTCCCTAAGCTAAGTATTCCTATCATATTTACAATCAATTGTTTAACAAATAACAGTTCCACTGATCTTCATATGTTGGTTTAATTTCGCCGATATAGGGAACAAAGCGTTTACAATGAGATATCACCACGGTCCTACTCACCAGTGAAAGTTACGTTGTGCATAGCTGTCTCGTTCAGGACTCATGGAATAACTAAACAAATGCCAATGTCTAACTTACATTATTATCATTATTGCCTTAATAAGAACCAAAGAGTTGCAAGAACCAACACTTTATGAAGTTCTTTATTCTCTCCGTCAGACAACATTACGACCTTGCTATGGTATTTCAAAGGGTGTTATATTTATGTCAGCTCCAGTTGCTTTCTAACGTCGTAAACATGTATGTGTCACGTGGCAAGAACTGTGGATATTCCAGTGTGAGCCTCTGCGTCGCAATTCGTCGTCATTTGCTTTACTTCATCTGTCCCTAACTCCGGTTCTCCTACGCGACATTGTTTCACGTCATCAGCGGTCGAGGGTGCAGATTACGATGGTGGCGCCCGCCTTCAACAGAGCCACATGATGGAGTAGAGGAACATCATGATGCCGGCGAGCGATAGCAGTGTGAAGGTGGCGTTGAGCAACTTGTGCGCCTTAATGTTCGGAAAGTCGGACGGGAAGATGAGGAGGTCTGAGCCGGACACGATGAGGCAGCAGACGGCTAGCAGGAGCAGGACAACGCCGACCGCCGTCCGGTGGTGTTTGTGGCGCTCGAACAGCTCCTGGTTGTCGGGCGTCATAGCATGCGAGTCCCATCGGAAAAGTTCGTAGTTCGTCGGTCTTGCGCTGGCTGCCATCGCGCCCGGGAGGGCTGCGGAATACACGTATACATACTCCAGGTGGTGTTGCCCAATGTTTCATTTAGCCAGGAACAAATTGCAACTGAATTTGTTGGCACATTGGTTTTCTGTTAAGTCCCCAGACTACCATACTAAAGGTCCTAAGAAATCAATGCATGGCAAATATATAAAATTGACGTAAATCCAATATGTCCGCCATAAATCAAAAAGCAAGATTTTTATTTATGGCCGCCATATTGCATTTATGTTAAGTTTACATAACATTTCACAGAAAACCACTGTACCAAAAATTATGTTGCAATTTGTTCCAAATGAAACCTTAGCTTACTTGCACTAAAGCTGAACTTCTGTTATGTCAATATAACATTGTAGAATCCGGACCAACCTAAATGTCTTCTTTTAACTGTATTATTTGATACAGTGATGCATCAAATGCGTTAATTCCATCATCCTTTATATATTTAGCCGTATCGACCGTGTACCCCATAGACCGTTTAAAATGTGCCGCCATTCAGATTATAATAAGGTGAAGTTACGATGACGCGGCGGCGAAATTTTTTCAACAAGAACAACCCTCCCTCCCTCCGTCTTCCTATATATATCACCAGTCCATCCGCCTACCGAGACAGCGGCTAAAGTTACGGCGGCGCGGCAGCAACACAATTTTTACTACACCATTTGGTTCAGCCGCCAGTGGATATTTTTATGCCCCCCCCCCCGACCCGATTTCTGGATCCGCCCCGATAAGGGCATGGTATTTAGGCAACAATGTCGTTATAATAACGAAATCGACGTAGGCCCATATTTGACACAAGTACCATAGGAGACACTACAGGTTGACGCGTAGGAGACTTTGAGTCACTGTGATACTGACCAATCATGCTACAGGATTCCATGCCTACTCAGCATTGATCAACGTAGCAGTGTATAATATGGTTGCCTAAATTTCACTGTTCAAAACGTCTAATGCTACCTGATAATATATCGCATCTAGATGTATATATATATATATATATATATGCACATTAGCATATAGTAAGAGAAGCAAAGGAATTGGGTTTGCGTGAGTGCTAAATGCAGAAAACATGCATATCCAGTTTATTGACGTAACCAACTCCATGATAATTGCGTTTGTGGCGTATGCCACAGTGCGAATTATGGTCATGAATATTGATACGTGGTACACACCTTTAGGTGTCGGCCCTCAACACTGCTCTCTCTCCCTCTCCCTCTCCCTCTCCCTCTCCCTCTCCCTCTCCCTCTCCCTCTCCCTCTCCCTCTCCCTCTCTGTCTCCCTCTCCCCCTCCCCCTCCACCTCCCTCCCACTACCCCCTCCCTTCCTCCTCCCCTTCTCCTCCCCCCATCCCCCTTTGATAGGCCCTATATGCCAGTTTATGACGTCATACCTCTATATGTGGACAAGTCGGCAAGGCAGAGAACTAGCCAAACGGCGAACTCGGTGTAACGGAACCACAGTGTTCGTATGATGTTACTATTTTACCAACTCTTGTGTTGGACTTGTTTTCGTCACCGTCAAATGCAAGCCAATGAGTGGGAAGATATTGCCAAAGCATGTCATATAGAAGAGAGTGGTAGAAGGAGAAAGGAAAGGCAGGAGCTAAGTTAGATATTATATTTAAACTATTTAAGTGAAGGGGTGAATAGCCAAGTGGAACAGTGAATGCAGACAGTCGCAATGGGTGGAGATGACTTGTCGAGACGGCGGAACAACTGAAGTGATGTGGCCTACACTATGGGTTCAACGAGAAGTAGAAAAAGACGACGTAGAAAAACAATGCATGCAGATATGACATGATTAAGCATGCTGCACGTTTCCTTTTGGATTTCGATATATTCCCTGATATATATATTTCCCGCGAGACTGCCGATTGATCAGTTTGTCCAACACATATTCACTAAACTGCCCCCAACAGGAATCCATTGAAGTCAGACAAGTGTAATCGGTCACTGTTTATGTGATTTTTACACATAGATTGGCTCGTGTTTTCTGTATGCTGAAGTAACTCGCCATATGTTTAACTCACCTGTCATCAAAGCCATTGCGAGAGGCCAGATGGCAGATGTCGTAGGTAGGTTTAGATTCTGTGTAGCCTGTAGGTCTTAGACTTAATAACGCGCACGCCTCTACAAGTGCACAGCCTGAACGGGCGTTCTAAACTGTACACGGTTAAACTGACGTGTCTCGCTGATGTAATATCATCACAGCTGTGTAATGCCTAGCCGCAAGCAAGCTTACATTGATGCGTAGATGTCACGTAAGTTTACATTGACACGCCGACACAAGATCTCGCGTGCGGTGATCTTCCGGGAACGTGTTACGTGCCGACGTAGACAGGCGCGCGTGACGTCGCCTTGTTGCCATGGTAACAGTACATTGTCGACGTCGACGCTTCGACTGACGTTGGTGGCGCTTCAGGCAATCGCGACACGTGTAGTCTGCGAACAAGACGTAGTCGATCTCCCTCGAAGGAGAGAATTATACTTATTGAGAATTGACTCTGTTCGATCGATTTGCTACTTGGACCTAGAAGGTTGGTAAATTCCCTCTTCCTTTTCATCTGGTTATGTCATAAGAAATGTATTTAATCACACGTTAGAGAGGGAATGAAAACTGTCGCTTCAAAATATTCACAACTGCGTCAATTTCAGTAAGCTCAGAAATGGTCAGAAAATGATTAAAATAATTCAGTTCATAGTCTGGAACAAATTGGCAGTACTGTCATGTGGAGCGCTGGTTGTATGAGGGTTATACAATCTTATGATACGTAGACAAGCACCTGTTGTTATGATGACCAATAGCAAATCGTGATTCGTTAGTCCCGTGACGCAATCAGGACATGTTTAGTAAGTCATACACAACCTGTTATATTCTCAATACCAATCGTGGCGAGGAACATTTTACCCGCCATGACACTCACGAGGTTTCATATCTGGCATAAAATAATCATCAAGTTCCATTTACCCACTCTCCCGTCTAGAATCATATTGCAATCATGTTCTCTAGAAACAAAGATTCACAAGATGCGTTTGATAATCAACGAACTCCCTTACAAAACGCGTTCTTTATATCGAAGTGCATGCCTTATTCGCTAGGCGACGCTGCGGACGCGATGGAGGAGGCGACGACGTCATTGCTGCACATCGTCAAGGTGACACGACACCTGCATCTGCCGAGCCTCGTCGCGTGCGGCCGAGTGCTGCGTGGGGAGGCGGCCGTCCTCGTCGGCATCACGGCAGTCGTGTATGGCATCGGCAGCGCCATCATCCGCATGGTGCGCAAAGCGCGAGAACCCGCCCACGTCACACCGGAAGTAGACAACGCGGGACGGCCCGGTGTCACGACCGTACGGCATCACTTCTGTCATGTTTAACGGGGTGAAGCAGGGTATCAATCTCCCATGTGTTTTGGGAGACAACCTCTCATTGTGGACCTGTTCTTGGAGCCAACCTTTCACTTATCTAAGAAAGTTCACCTCCAAGCTATTTCTGGGTCAGCATCCAACCTGTTTTAGGATCAAATGTCCACCTTAGGACCAAACTCCTTCCTATTTTAGGACCTACCTGCCATATTCTAATTCCTGTTGCACCCCGCCTGGCTTTAAAATACGGCTTTGATACATACCGCTAAGATTCCGCCATCTGTATTGTTTGACCCACCGATGAAATATTAATTTCTGGAACCATTGCTATAAATTACCAATATAAAAGTGTGTACTTAGGTGGTGTATAACACTCCTCTCCCGTTCTTCCGTCCCTCCATCCCTCCATCCCTCTATCCATCTATCCATCCATCCCTCTTTCCCCCTCCCTTGCTTTCTCCCTCACTCCCTGTCTCCTTCCTTTCCTCCCTCTCTCGCTCACTCCCCCACGTAGTCGCTAAATTTGTGAAATTATTTACCGCTAGGTGGGCATAAAACAGTGTTCTTACCTACGCGCTCTTACGGGGATGGTTGACGTAGAATGCATAAATCGTAGATGACACGTAGAGCATTGCAAACAACCCTACGTAATTACGTAAAGTACCGCAGTACGAAAGTTCAAAGTTCTTACGTCCTTACGGGTGGTTTGGGGCCAAAAGTACGAGTAAAACTCGCTCAAGAATGGCCTTTCCGAACTGTGTAATTCAAAGTGCTTCATTGTAAAAAAAAATGCAGTTATTTAAAAATAAATAAGTATCTAAATTAGTTTAACTATCATAAGTATGACCAGCTGTTAGAAATAACCTTTTCATTAACCTTTAAATTCGGTAATGTCAAATTCTGTAGACGCCATGGAAACGTAAATCGGCGATCCCCCGGCACTCGTCTGGCGACAGAAGCAAGACGATCCACGTGCTGCGTCCGACGTCATCCTCGAAGTGGATCACAACAGAAATGGACGAATACCAGAACGGATATCCTGTAGGCATTCTTGATTACCACGTGATTAAGTTAAAAACATGTTCGAGGCTATATTTGGCGGAGATAGATCGTAGAAATTGGTGGTGTAAAAAAGTGGATAAACAAGTGGAATTACTGATTGATAAGTATTATTTTGGCCTTAATATCATTCATAAAGTTGCAATAAACATATATTGAGTAGCAGTTGTGCTTAAAGTTAGTTAGTTAAAGTATTTTAGAACACCTTAGTATAGTGAGTGATAATAGGGTAACTCACTTAGGCGGCTTAGCCTTCGATAACTTGTAAACAAGATTTAACAAACCTGATTATGTGGTAGAATATACAGGAGATAAAGTAACAACCATCAAACTACTTACATAAGATAATATCTGTGTAAGCCAGTACTTGCTATATATTTTGGTTAGGTAGCATTGTTACTAAAATTAAGCAAGGGCGATAGTCGGGCGGCGTAACCTAAATAAATAAAGCAGCCTAACATAACGTAATTGATTGTATTTAAATTAGGTCACTACCGGTGATGTTAGCGTTCGTGTTAGGATAAATAGTCGGCTGTGTAATTGAAATTTGTAACCTAAAGTGTGCTGTAGTACACAGGAAACAGTCTTTATAAAGACTAAGTTAGTTAAGTTATTAAATAAATTCTGATCGGGATATGGCGCCTTGCAAGCGGCAAGTCAAGGCAAAGCGACACTTGGTGTGCGATCACTGCCACAACTGGGTAGATTTTGCATTGTCCGGGTGTGGAAAGTCATGGGCAGAAACCATGGAGGAAGGATTCACCTTTCAGTGCATTGGATGTTGGAAGGTGGTGTGTTTGCAGAAGGAGATAGTTAGGTTGACAGATATTGTGAAGGTAATGGAGATGGGAATTAGCAAGGAGGCAGGTCGAATGGAGAGAGACGACAGGGAGAGAGGTGAGGATACTGCAAGACTGAAAGAGAATAGCAGTGGCAAGAAAACTGAGGAAAGGAGATTGAGAGGAGAGAAGGTGATTGGAGGGGAAGAAATTGGAAAATCGACAACAGAAAACGTGACAAGCGTGAAGGTGACAGGGAAGAAAGTGACTGTAGAGAAGGAGGGAGGGAAGATGGAACGGGAGAGGAGAGAGGAAAATGAGACGGGACGAAAGTAGAAGGGACGAAAGGAAGTGAGAGCAAATGTGATAGAAGAGAAGTCGATAAAAGGGACGCTGACAGGAGGAAAGGTGACAAGAGAAAAAGCGACAGGAAAGAATGGATCGGAAGAGAATGTGACAGGAGAGAAGACGACGGGGGGAAAGACAACAACCAGACAGATGCAAACCGAAAAAGGAGCTATTCTAAGGCAGTGATTGAGGGGGCAATGAGGAAAGAGAGGGTGTTTATGGGTGACTCCATTATGAGAAAGACGGACAAGACACTGAGCGAGGGGAAGGACATCGTTGTTTGTTTACCGGGGGCTAGGATTGAACATGTAACTGATAGGGTAGAGAAGGTATTGGGACATGGCAAGGGGGGGTCTATACTGGTACATGTAGGAACAAATAATGCAGACAGGGGGGAACAACTGCGATAATACAGAAGTATAGACAGTTAGTGAGGAAGCTAAAGAAGACGAGAGTCGAACAGGCTATTTTGTCAGGAATTGTGCCAGTAATGGGAGGAACGGGGGCAACGTATAGAAACTGCAAGAGGATGGCGATCAATGCACTAGCTGAGCAGATGTGTGAAGAAGAGGGGGTGGGATTCACAGATTTATGGGGATACTTTGTTGGGAGGGAAGATATGTACATGAGAGATGGCCTCCATCTTAGTGGAAAGGGGGCAGCAGTTTTCTCAGAGAATCTGCTGCAATCTGTTGACAGTGGGACAGGTTGCATCTATTTAAACTAGATTCACAGGGGGGACTCACAGAAAAGCCTGAAAATGGAGGCATAGATAAAGACAGCACAAATAAATCAACAAATAACAGTCTGGAAAACTCTTCTGAAGCTGGATATAAATGTGTTTGTTTAAATGCAAGGAGTATAGTAAACAAAAGAAATGAACTAAACATTATGGTAGAAGATATTGACCCTCATATAATAGGTATAACCGAATCCTGGACCACCACCGATATATCAGATGCTGAATTGGGACTGACAGGATATGTAATGTTTAGAAAAGATAGAATAGGAAGAAAGGGAGGTGGAGTTATTTTATATATTAAAGAATCTATTCAGGCTTATGAAATAAAATTAGAAAGAGAAGCAGATTGCGAAGAAGCTGTTTGGTGTAACATAGTTACAGGAAACTCAACGTTAACAGTTGGGTTAGTTTATCGAAGTCCAAACATAAGCATAGAAGAGAATGAAAAAATACAAAACGCTATAAGGGAAGTAAGCAAACGGGACTGTATTATTATGGGGGATTTTAACCATGGGCATATACAATGGAAATCTCTACAGAGTATAGGGAGAGAGGACCACAAGTTTTTAGTTTTAGTTCAAGATACATTCCTTTCTCAACATGTGCTAGAACCAACCAGGGGTGAGAATGTGTTAGACATAGTTTTGTCCTCACAGAATGAATTAGTTGACAATGTCAAGATATGTGAGCCACTGGGGAGCAGCGATCACAACCAGATACATTTTACCATCAAAGTAAAATCAGAAAGGAATAGCAAAAAGCAGTATAGGAGAAATTTCCACAAAGGAAGGTATAAGGACATGAGGAAATATTTAGCAAAGATAGACTGGAATAAGACACTGAAAAATAAGACGGCAACAGAATGCTGGAATATATTAAAGAGTGAAATTAAGTGCATAATCGATAAATTTGTACCCTTCAAAAAACAAGGAAAACGGTCCAAAAAGAAACACTTATCGAAAGAAGCCATTAGAAAAATTAAGTATAAACAAATGATGTGGAAGTCATATAGATGTACTGGAAATGATGAAGATTACAACAATTATAAAGAAGCACTTAACCAAGCTACAGCTGAAATTAGAAATTCAAAGAGAAGCTATGAACAACAATTAGCTAGTAATATAAAACATGACAGCAAGAGTTTTTATGCGTATGTTCGAAGCAAACAGAAAGTTCAAGATAAGGTCGGTCCTCTAGAAGATAGTGCTGGAAATATAATATCAGAGGGATTCATAATGGCAGAAGACCTGAATGAGTATTTTAGTTCAGTGTTTACCAGGGAAGATATTAGTTCACTGCCAATACCAGAGGCTAAGTTCAAGGGGGCAGATTCAGACTATTTAGGACAATTAATTGTAACCCCGGAAATGGTAGCTAAGAAAATAAGGGCTATGAAGGATGATAAATCACCTGGAGTGGATGGTATTCCACCCAAACTACTATTGGAAATTGTAGAACAAATTAGAATACCACTTGCAATTTTTTTTTCAACTTGTCATTAGAAGAGGGAGTGGTTCCTTTAGAATGGAAAGAAGCAAACATTATACTGTTATTCAAAAAAGGTTCGAGAAACAAGTCAGAGAACTATAGACCAGTGAGTTTAACATCAGTGATTTGTAAATTATTAGAAAGACTAATTAAAGATCACATGGTGGATTTTCTTGTTAAACAAAACTTGATAAACCCATCTCAACATGGTTTTTTTAAAGCGAGGTCATGCTTAACAAATATGTTATGTTTTTTGGAAGACATCACTAAGTGGGTAGATGAGGGATCACCAGTAGATATCGTCTACTTAGATTTTCAAAAAGCTTTTGACAAAGTACCACATCAAAGATTACTGCTTAAACTAAAGGCCCATGGCATAGGAAATGGTATAATAAACTGGATAGAACAATGGCTGATTGACAGAAGACAACGTGCAGTAGTTGATGGGGAGGCTTCAAACTGGAAATCGGTATTGAGTGGGGTACCACAGGGATCAGTATTAGGTCTTATATTATTCTTAATATACATCAACGATTTGGATGATGAAATAACAAGCAAGGTGTTGAAATTTGCGGATGATACAAAAGTGTTTAGAAGGATTAAAAGTGATGGAGATAGACAGCATTTACAAGATGATCTTGACAGGTTGATCAAATGGTCTGAAAAGTGGCAAATGATGTTCAATTTTGGGAAATGTAAATGCCTCCACATAGGACATGGGAACGAAGAAGTAGAATATACAATGGGGGGTACTGTACTAAGTACTACTGTAAAAGAAAAGGACTTAGGGTTAACCGTTAGTGCTGATATGAAGATTTCAGAGCAGTGCGGAATTGCAGCTTCAAAGGGAAATCAAATCCTTGGATTAATTAGGCGAAACATAACGTATAAGGAAAAAGAGCTAATAATACCGCTGTACAAAACAATAGTTAGGCTTTAGTTAGAATATTGTATTCAAGCGTGGAGGCCATATCGCAGGAAGGACATATATATGCTAGAAAGAGTGCAGAGGAGAGCAACTAAAATGATACCAAATCTGAGGGATCTTAGTTACGAAATACGCCTAAAAAAATGCGGTTTAACAACACTAGAGACCAGGAGATTGAGAGGAGATCAGTTAGAAGTGTTTAAAATATTGAAGGGTTATGAAAATATTGATAGAAATATGTTTTTCTCAGTTAAGAAAGATAGAAGGACTAGAGGACATGATCTTGCATTAGCAAAGGAGCAGAGTAGATTGGATATAAGAAAGTTTTCATTTTCACAAAGGACTGTAAATGAATGGAACAGATTACCTGCTGATTGTGTGGGTGCTAGTAGCGTGAATATGTTTAAAAATAAAATCGACACATACCTCAGACGGGCGGGATACACATAGATAAAAGGGTCGGACTCTCGATAAGCCAAGGGCTTCCTTGTCCACCTGCTACCTAGAGTTAATTCTCTGGGTGGCAATCTTGTTAAATCTTGTTAAATGTGTATTCATCCGATGTGCAGTTCAAAAAGTTACTACACACGTGTGCAATACGCTTTATGCAACACAGCACTCCTGATTTCATAACTAAATACGTGGAATTATCACCGAACCTGGTTTGTTTGTTGCGTCATCACGCAGTAATCTCGGTCACAATTCAGTTGTTTTAGATACGCCGGACAACCGACAGTGCCAATAGAGAACATAATACCCAACATTGAGTTTGAAATGGCTAAACTCAATAATAAGGAGTGTGAAATAAATATCAAACCTATCATACCTTTGCGATATACCTTGGGTTGTCATCGTACTCGGCGGTGGCATAGCAGTACACGTAATTGGATGAGCCCTGCGGCTTTGTCTAATTACGTGTGTTACTACGCCACCGTCTCGTTTAAATATGTGTATACAGTTGACATTTCATACGATAAATGTTACTTATAAAATGCGACAACAGTTTAACACATATTAATTATTTACAGGGCAAAGAAGACGATCCTAAGCTGAACGACAATCTGCGGTTTTACGAAAACAAAATCCCATTCAAACCACGTGGTAGGTTGGCATTTAGATGCCTCTAGGAATACTACCCCGGGGAATATTTCCTGTAAGCAAATTGTCCGTGACTGCAAACTTTAATGTCCTGACGCGTCTGTATTTCCGGTGCTTCCGTTTACCGAGGCGGGTTACCAGTATAATAGTCTACGTGTCCATAGACTAGCTCAGTGTAATCGAGACGACAGGTTTAATGATGTTTGTCGTCCAAACGGAATGTTGAGACCATTGCAACGCGATGTTTATAACTGAACAATTTAGTTTCCCTCGTAAAAAGGCGCAATAACCGCTAATAGCCAGCCTAGTGCAAAGCTGATTCAATCTTGACTTAGTTGTCAAACATGACATAACTGTTGCATGTTAGCTAGATAATTAGTCTGGCAATACTAAAACTGAGAACACCACAATTATATTAGCCACCGGTGCAAATTCTAAGCCTATCGTTTAGCGGCAGAATACTAAGTGTGTGTGCATTAAAAGTCAAACAACGATAGATGCGAAACGCGATGCAATACTATGCGGCTTCTGTGGTGGCTGTTGCGATGTTTCTCACTTAAAACGCAGGGGCAAAGCGTCCAAGTTATTAAATATCTTGATAATTTGCATCGAAAGCTGCTAGAAGTGTCGCGTGCACTGTTTAGGTGAATTCGCGCAGGGGATACATTTTTCATGGGACGTTGGCTGTCCGAAATAGAGACCACTTTTAATCGCGACGTGGACACTACTTAGACGTGGGGCTCGGTGGCTTAGTTGTTAGGGCACCGCACTGTTAATCGAGAGAATCGGGCTTCGAATCTACCTAGGGCCGTTTCAAACACAATTTTGTGGAAGTTTGTAATGGTTACCACCGTGGTTACCTCAAACTCCCATCGGATCATCCAGATCACGAATTACCACAGTGGACTCTGAACACACGGAGTATAACACTACGTTGTTATAGATCCATGTCCAAGTCATTACACAAAACACAACCGATCAGTGGCAGAACCTACCCACCTGTGGCTACAGCGGTGCTGCCACCCGGCGATTAAGTACTACCAATATATGCATGATACAGTAACACATACTACATATTAAGGTCCTTCCACATCCTGCCCCCGTTTTGTTTTTAGAAGTCTTTGGGGAAACTGAGAACACCCAGAATTATTTTTAAATTACAGTAATAATTATAATGTAATGAACAATCATTAAACAGTTCAAAACAGTTTCGTTCATCCTGCTGTGTCTCTGTCTTTCGGAAGAGACACTAAAGCCATTGGTCCCATCTTTATATTGTTCTTAATACTACGATATGATAAAATGATTCTATCCTGCAAATTGTGTTTAATATGGCCGTAACATATTTGGTTTTTTTCGCCCGCGAAGAATCGCCAGTAGGTATTTTTGACTATCCCCCGCTGAGGACTGGCAGCGAGCAAATGGTGTGCGCAATATCACATTCTAAAACAAACGTAATCATACAAACACAGAGACAAATGGAATATTTATGGCAATGTGTGATGTAGCATACCTCTGTTGATGAACGATCACTTCCCATAGAAATAATGTTAATATTAATTAGCAGGCGTTGACATTTACATGCTCATTTGCACGCCTCAGTGGTCTTGACCTTTCCGGAAATGACAGAGCTACTCCCACTAACAACGGTTCCGGTTTACGTTAACCTCGAACACATATCGTGCCATTATATAAACAACAATATTCTGTTGTTCATCGTAGCACCGACGTATATATGAATTTTAATAAGAGAAACATTGGATTATAATATTCAGCAGGCCCTAAGATAACAACGTAATTAAGTGATGAACGAATGAGTGAGTGTGTAAGTGACCGAGTGGGCGGGTGGGCGGGTGGGCGAGTGAACAAATGAATGGGTCAACACTCAGTATGGAAAGACGTAATCTCATTTGAGTTTGGTATTACATGCAGTAAGCGCGTTCAACCATACCTAGCCTCGATCACACATACTGTCAAATAATGTAGACGACGTGAAGAACCAGTGTGACAACTGACCCGTGTAACATTTGTAGCCGTTCTCCCCTACGCGAGTTGGTTCATTGTAGTGACGAGTGTGTGTGTGTGTGTGTCGTTTCGTTGTAGGCGTGCAGATATCGGAGGTTCATCGGGACTGGTGGGGCGACTACAGACTGCTGGAGCGACATCGCAGCTACATCCAGTGGTACGAACATTCGACCTCATTTCACCCATCATGTATATGTTAATACACTAATTTCGGGGGCAGTCTCACAGTATCTCCTCCCAGGTGATAATGCTGTCCTTGATTTGTTGTTCCATGGGTGGGTGTAGGCTACACAAGTAAACAGATAACCATCAAATATATATATATATACAGCGATAGAAATAACCCAGAATATTTACTTGTCCGCCGGACAAGTAAGTTTTGAAATCTACTTGTCCGTCAAAATTTTTACTTGTCCGAATGGTTGTCAAGGGGAATCGAAGCTTCGAAAAAAACATAAAAAGTATGTTTTATTTTTATGACAACGCAATGTTCCAGCTGTTTCATTGCATGTACATCTGAGTGACTTGTGATCAAAGACACAATTTTATTTAACCTTCCAATTTTGAAATTGCAAAATTATATTTGCAACTATTTTCCGGTCCATTGTTAGTCATCACGAATATTAAAAGTAGACACGTCACATGATGTATACAAATATTTTAGTGATGCTGATATGAACGCTTTTATTAATAACAAATAATTATTACGATGATAGGAATGAGATTGTTTTCCTTGCTATTTGTTTTAGAATGTTGCAAAAACTGATTATGTTTAATATGGTATTTATATATATATAAAACATATAACACTGCTGTAAAATGTTGGCATCAGTTTGTCATTGAAGATGCCACTCAACCACCAGGAACACGACCAATGCAAAGCCAGGAAATGTTGTCACAAAAATCATAATAAACTATACAATCTGATAATATTTTGTTAAACCTATGAACTTCAATATTAACAAAGTTCTGTAGTTTACAAACGAAGATAATATTCAATTGATCATCAGCAAACAAACGCATATTTTTTCCTAAATATTATATTACCATTTCAATGATGATAAAACAGTTTTAACGGTGCCTGAATTATATTTACCAGGCGGAAACTATAATTTATAGATTTAGTTACGTCGTAACGTTGCTGCCGCGCGCAGACAGCCGTAGTTGGCGGAAGCCGACATGTCAACGGCGGTTGGCGCCCCGTCCCCGGCCGCGCGTCTTACATAATTCGGTTTCGAAAACTCGCAATTTATTATTAAAATGAATGTTACATAGATACAACAACACTTCTGAAATTTAATTAATATTCCGTTTATCAACCAGCACCATAGATTTACCGGAGAGCTAGTTACAAGTTTTGAAAATTGTCACCGATCTGGATCGGCTAACGTTCGATGACGAGGAAGACTGCCGAGTCCGTGTGGGTTAGGCGTAATAATGGTTAAAACTATAGAATTATTCAAATAACAGGTAGTGATACAAAGTCTACTATTTCCAAAGTTCATCAAATATGATCCGTGAGTGGGAGCAAGTTGTACGTCGGCCAAACTGAACGATTTACGATTGTGTGAAATACAGCCTCGATCAACGATGGCTGATGCGGAGTTTGTCCTACGCGTATGACAGAGCTAGGTCGGTGCGCTCAGCGGATGACCCTGTAAACGCAGGCACTAAACTCGGTCGAACACTGTACAACACACTGGCGGCGGAACGACAAGACGCCGACACACCAACAAAATTCCCGCGATTGCTAGCGAACTTCATTTACGTTTGAATTTCCTCAAATAAAAAGTTTGCAACGTTGCACGCGTCACTATTTATTGTAAATTTTCACTTGTCCACCGGATAACCATGTAGAGTCATTTTACTTGTCCGGGCCAAAAATATATATACATATTTAAATTGTGTTCATTGAAACACATTTCGATGGTCAAAATGTCATAATATATAACCTATAACAATATTCTACGATTATAAACTCGTACCATGTAATTACGATACACATTGTTGACAGAGACCGCAGAGCATGGTAAAGCGAGGAAGTGTTTCCGGGTTGTAGGTTGTTTCCGGTGCGTGAGCCGAGCCGTAACAAGTGGGCGCAGGAGTTACAGCCGCACGAAGCGGAGGTGATTATTCCCTTTTGAATGTGCAATTGTAATGTACGCCAACATATCGACAACTTACCCTGACAGTCAACACCATCTCCTAAGTCCACGTGCACGCAAACTGGCAAGTCAAGTTATAAAGGCTTACAAAGCTCGCGCCTTTCCTGATGGCAGTGTGACAGGTTTTCCTCAGTTGGCTACTGCAACATTTTATACATTATGTTATGTACATAATTATCATGCAAATTATATACTTTTATTTTGTAACTGTGATTTACATAACAGCAAAACAAAATGAAAGTATTTACTTGACGACAACGCATATTTTCCAGCATTTACGTGGGAATGTGGTGAATATTCGAGGAGGATGATGCTCATCAAAAACATCCATTTGCACCCTCCCCTTTGAGGATCCCGCAAAACAACACGTTGAGACTCCACAAAAAAACACATTGAGACTCCAACAAAACCTTTAATTGCACCCCCACTGAGGCTCCTCTAAAACACCACTAACAAGACTCTCCAAAAACTGCAATCGAACCTAAGCATGCAACCCCCCTCCCTAAATTTTGCCAGGCTAGAATACTCTCAATAGAAATGTAACTATCAATAGTTATCGTCGATAGTAGGCCTGCATTGAACCAACAATAGTGACAATAGTGGGCAAGCAGCGGGGTACTTGTGCTACATAAAACAATTTTCCTAAACATGCAATTTTCAATTTCCTTTTCACTTAACTTATATACTGACTCAGGGGATGCAATTAGAGGCTTTTAAAGAGCTTGAACTGTTGATATTTTGCGAGCCACAATCGGGGTGCAGTTGGAGGTTTTTGGAGAGCCTCAAATATTGATATTTGTGGCGAGCCTCAGGGAAGGTGCAAGTGGAGTGTTTTTGGATCGTCCCCTAGACTACCCAGTCTTGATCCGCCCCTGCCAACTATGTGGTGACTTTACCACTCAGGCGATCAGAGGGGGCTTGGCGGAGTCTGCGAGGATGCTCAAGTCGTACGAGATGATGCTGGACTTCTACGGCATGAAACTGGTGAACGAGGAGACCGGCGCCATCGAGAGAGCGGACAACTGGCAGGAACGGTTCACACACCTCAACAGGTCGGCCTGATACTCTAGTCAATATACACCAAAACGTTGCCTAACTAGAGAAAATCGCAACTTGAAAATATTTAAAGTATTGGTGGTGGATATTTACCGACTAATAGGCGGCCATTTTGAAAATTTAGGCATTTTGAAAATTGCAGTCATTTTTAATTTCCAGTTGACCAAATCATGTGTAATCAGCGTGATCATGTACGTTACGTTGTTATTTCATACTTACTTAATTTTAGCAGTTCTCTATTGAATAAGAAGTTAGGTTGACAGAAATGTTGTTTTTCTTCTGGTGCAAAGTTGTCTCGGTTAAACCACATATCGATTAGTCAAAGAATCTCTTGCACGTGATCAGTGCTCCTACTTCGAACATAATGCCATGATACGAGGGTGTCACCTGGTGAATTGATCATCACTCAATTTTAAGAGAAAGGCCCAACATAAAAGCCAGGCATGTAAATAAATAACTCTAAATAATTTCCTGTGTTTTTTAACATCGCCAATTGGTAGATCAGAAGCCAATGATCCAAGGAAGTGAGTGAACATAGAAAAAAGTCAATGGACCCTAGTGCATCTGAGGCCTACAAACGTTTGAAGTTAGAGTCCGTGGAGCAACAAATCAAGGCAACAGTTGTCTCCATTGTCATATTTTGAACTGAAACTCGTTCCCATGGCAATTCAATTTCTGGAGTCGAAAATTTCAGCACTGCATGCAGCAGACAATGTTATCATAACTCCAGTGGCGCCACCTTGGGAATGACGCACAGCTGAAAAAGGAAAACTAAACATAACTACGTCGCCAATTAATAGATCGCACCATGGTCCAATGGACCGAATAAATATAAAAAATAGGCGAATGTGTGTGTGCGTGTGTGCGTGTGTGCGTGTGTGCGTGCGTGCGTGCGTGAGTGACACTCTGTGTGTGTGCGTATGCGTGTGCGTGTGCGTATGTATGTATATACAGTGGCGTACCCAGGTTTTTTTTTAGGTTGGCCGGAAATCCCTCCAAATTTCTGAATTGCTGTATAGTGTATGATCAACTTGATGGCAATGTACACGAGTACACGGAAGGGTGGCGGTAATACGCATTGGCGCGGGAACAGGGTTAGGATTATAACTTGGTTTTGAACAGCAGTGTCCCCCACCGTGTTCGGATGTCAGGAGTTCACGGAGAAGATGAAGTTACAGCGGCACAGCGGCGAAATAACTCAACAGCACTGTTGAAACAACTAACCAACAACGTTAATTAACGGCTAATTGAGTTATTGTGTTATAGATTATGCCGAAGGCCTACTGTCAACAAAGTATATATGTTATAATAATTATTTACTGTCAACAAGAAGGTTTCGCGGATGTTTCATAGGCGACATAGAATAGCCCTATACAACACGTAGATACGTTTGTTTGCAGTTCGTACCACAACTACCTGAGAATCACCCGGATGCTGAAATGTCTCGGCGAAATGGGCTACGAGCGACTGAAGGCGCCATTCCTCGAATTTATGCTTCACGAAGCGATCGAGACGGGCACCCTTTCCAGCTGTCTCGATAGTTGCATGCACTTCTGGCTGGAGGCGCTACGCAGCTCGAACGAGAGGAAACGGATGCAACGATTCGCCGAAAACCTTATGAAAACTCACAACAAGCGTGGCGTCTGTTGCGTCATTGGCCCAGCACTGAACGCCCGACCATGTTGTCTTTCGGACTGCGCTGGTACGATTAAGTAGAGTTGTGTTTAAACATATGTAGACCGGATTAACACGTATCTTTGACCAAACACGCAAACACACATACAGACGACACGAATGTGCAAGCAGGGCTTTAGAGAAGATCCAAATTCCTAACCGCCGGACATAGATGTATTCTGTTATTTATGTCACTTTGCACCGGAGCGGAGCGCGCTGTGAAAACGTTTATGAATAAATGCGCGTGCACTTATGCCCTGAAGATTTTAAGTTAAGTCATATGTGTAAGACACCAAATAATGTCACTCATAATCTCTTTTTCCCGTTGAAACGTTGCTTTTGACTCGTTAGCAGGTTCTCTTCGGGCTTGTGTGCTTTTGGTATGATATCGTGTAGTTCCGAATGTAGTTTTGGAAAACACTGCTGATCGCATACGGGATTGTTGTTAATTAGACTACGCTGAGTCCATATACTACCGGTGGACATTTTTCAAACAACAATAGTGCAAGTAAGTCAAGGTGAAGTAAGGTTTGAATGGGAATAACGTTTAACTTTCTTACCACCACGTACTACTACGAGTTCCCAGAACAACATACTAAAAATCCCGACAAATCCAAACTGCGGATTTACAATTTGCATTCATTCAGTATGACAAACAAATGTCAATGTGTTGCACTCAATCTTTGCACTCAGATGAAATGTGAGAATGATTTAAAATTCTATAATGTATTTTGGATAAACGGATGTATTTGGAATACTTTTTATTTGGAGAGCCCACAGGCCTACTCATAGGCACAAACGTTCAATATGGCCGCCAAGTATCAATTTGTTGCTGCATCTTTTCTATCAAATGATGTTCGAATGAATTAACATTGCAGAATGGATTTTAGATCAATTAAGTGTTTAGACTTTAACATTTGACAAGGCGAATAGTTAATTTGCATGAATCCATTGTGGCCACCTAATCTGAAAAATCAAGTGCGGATTTATCTGCCATCACTATTTTTACAAGTAAACTTGTGATGGGCAATCCACACACCGAGAAATACTGGGTGCGAAGACCTAGTGTGTGCTGGAAATTTCCGAGTCTTTGCGTATGTGATTCGTTACGATTAGTATAGCATGGGTTAAGCAGTTCCGTGTGAACAGGGAGAGGTGCAACAACAAATGAACAAACTACATATAAAACAACAGGAATTGTGTAGAACAGGAATTAAGCAGTTGACTACTACAATAACAAATAACAAAACTACATTTGAAACAAAATAAACATTATGGCATAAATACCTCACAAGAAACTTTTTTTTTTTAAATAATATTTATACTGCATCTCGCAGTCTTTATCGGCAGAATGACGTTACGGGTGTGTCACATGACCACTGTTATATGACACAAGCTGGAGAAGGACTGCTGGGAGCTCCTGGACGACGTCGCGATTCAATGTAGGTTTTCCTCTATTCATAAGAGAGAAACAGTTTCTTGTGAGGTAATTATGGCATATTATAACAACCAAGAGACCGGATCTTCAATCCATTCAAAGAAAATAACCACTGTATGTGGCAAGGCGCTATGCCAGTGAGTATTAGGAATGTTATAACCAGCAATGTCCCGGGCGCCTGAAAATGCATCTGATGGTCATCTCGCTGTATTTTTGTTAATTGTGATCGACCAATATTAATGGCACAAGAACATATTCCATGGGTGTCAGTAACCAATTTCCAGCGTCATGTTTTTGTTAATTTACGCAACAATCATGCAGACTTTCAAAAGTAAGAAAAAGGCAGATGATTTCTTCACCATTGATAAATATTTGTAATATCAAGTTGCAGTTTACAATTCGATATGATAATAAAATGCAAGTGATTGTTCTATAGCAGTGAACCCGAACATTCGGTGCCAATTGGTACAATGCATGAAGCTACAAACGTCTCTCATCGCACAAGTCAGAGTCGGTGAAGAAATGGCAAAGTGTTGTACAACTACACCCTATGTGTACCTGTTTAAATGACACTGAAATGCACAGAGCTCGCTACTTTATAGAGACGCGTGTTGGAAATATATCCCACAATAAGGTGACAAGGGTAATATCCATCCATATCGGTGCCAGCGAGTAGATTTTTATGGCGTCGAGTTAATATATGTGTGCCTGCGAATACACTTTGATGACGTATAGTTCCCCACGCAGAATCTGAGTGCCTGAGAGTAGATTTCGATGACGTACAATTTCCTCAGTCATATTCTGAGTACCAGCAAGTAGACTTTGATGACGCAGAGTTTGTCCAATCAGAATCCGAGCGCCCGAGAGTAGACTTTGATGTCGCATATTTTCCTCACTCAGAACCTGAGTGCCTGCGAGTAGATCTTGATGGCGTAGAGTTTCTGCGAGAGTGCCTCCATGTCGAGGATGTGCAGCGTGTGAACGAGTTGGTCCATGCCGGCAGGGTGATCGGCCTGGGCGGCGAGGGAGCGCCACAGCTGCAACGCCTGCTCGACGCGCTCCTCCAGCTGGTCCTTGCCGTGGTACTTGTTCTCCAGGTCCTTTACGACGTCTGGCGTGAACCGCCACTTCCGCATCAGCTCGCGCAGGTCGTGCTTGCTGAGTTCCTTCTTAAGCACGTCGACGGCGCGCGTCATGAGAAGATCTACAACGGAGAAGCACCGTAGCTGTGTTACGACGTTGTCAACACGATGTAATGACGTCAGTGTGATGTGTACTAGTTTTTATATATTTATTTATTATTATTTATTTATATATTTATTTATTCTGGAAAGGGTTTCCGAAAAAAAATTATAAATGTTATAACTAAAATGTATTTGACACGTAATTTTTGACAGACAAGCAGTATCAGCGACCCCATTTCTAATTATTACTCTGTTCGACGCACGAGAAATCGTTGTTTTGTTTGGAAACTGAGAAGTATGGTGTTAAGTAATGATGTTTACATGTACAGGTGCACAAAGATGTACTTCACCACCTAACGAAACACCCCCACTCCAAGTACGCCCTCACTGGCTGCTATGAACCCGTGTTGTGGTTTCTGTACAGTGGAACCTCGCTATTAGAGTTACCCTTGGGACAGGACAAAATTGACCTGAAAGGTGAGGTGACCGTATTAGCGAGGTTCGACTGTGTTTGACTCTCGCGGACTGCGCGCCGACACAACACGACAATCACCTTCTCTGTTGAGCGCTTTCCTCACGAACAGACCGATCGGCTCGGGCTTGCCTCCGTCGGTGACGTCGCTCGGTGGGATGCGCAGCGGGTTGCCGAAGAGCCGCACGCGAACGAGCGACGGGCACGTGTCGAAGTTGAGTGGCAACTCCTCGATGAGGTTGTGACTGAGCTCGAGCAGGCCGAGAGACTCCATCTGGCATAGTTCGGGCGGCACGCGTTTGACGAGGTTGTGGTGCGCCCACAGCGTCCGCAGTCGCTTCATCCGACAGACGGGCCGCAGATCGGAGATCTGGTTGTTCTGCACGCACAGGTAGAGGATACTGCTGTGGCGCAGGTCGTCCGGAAGTGACGTCACCATTCGGCCGTTGCGCTGGCTGAAGATGAACATCTCTAGGTTGGGCACGTGGCACACGGCTTTGGGGAAGACGGCGAAGTTGTTCTGCGACAGCGACAGGTCCGTGAGTGATGTCATCTGGTGGATCTCGTTCGGGACGTCCTCGAGCCGGTTCTCCGACAGCTTCAGCTTCTGCAGCGAGCGCAGGCTGCACAGTTGTATTGGGAAGTGCGTCAGACGGTTGCCGCGGAGCTCCAGTTCGCGCAGGTTCCACAGGTCGGCGAACTTGTGCGAGAGCACCTCGATCTGGTTGTCCCACGCCAGCAGCTTCTCGAGCTTGCCGCAGCGGCACAGCGACGCCGGGAGCTTGCGGAAGACGTTGTGCGAGAGGTTAACGTTGCGAAGTGCGTCGACATTGCCGAACTCTTCCGGGAGGTCGGCGACGCGGTTGTGCGCGAACGTGAAGTGCGTCATGTGATCGAACACGCATACGCCTTGCGTCATGTAGTCGATCTCGTTCTTGTCGACGTCCAACATGCGCAGGTTGCGAAGGTTCTTCAGCTCAACAGGCAATCGGGTGAGTCGGTTGTGCACAAGGCTGAGCGTGTGGATGCGCGTGCACAGGCAGAGTTCCTCGGGCACGTCGTGGATGTGGTTGAAACCGAGGTAGAGCTCCGTCAGTCGGCACAGCTTTTTGATCTGAGGCGGGATTTGGGTTATCCGGTTTCCCTCGAGGCCGATCACCTCGAGCGTGTGCAGATCGCACAGCTCGACGGGGATCGCCGTCAGGTGGTTGTAGTTGAGGCCGAGCACGCGCAGGTGACGCAGTCGATCGAGTTGGTCGCACTGCAGCGAGCGGATCGTGTTGTTGGAGAGCGCCAGTTCTTCGAGCCGCTCCAGCCAGAACACCTGCGGATACAACGGGATACAGCAGGTCAAAATCGGTTCAAGGATCCGCCGGATGAAAGTGTCAACACTCACCGGATGGCGCTTTACTAGAATGGACAACGTGCAACAAACACAGATGATAGAACAAAAGCTGTCGCGAACTTATTCTCTTACAAAACGAATCCATGCGGAGGGTGTACATGATAGGATGGAAATTAAATATAAAAAGGAAGATAGTATAGACAAATACATTCGAAATTACGTGCGTGTGTGGTGTGTGTGTGTGTGTGTGCGTGCGTTCGCGCGCGTGTGTGTGTGTGTGCGCGCGCATGCCTGCCTGTGTCTGTGCGCGTGCGTGAGTGAGTGTGTGCGTGCACACGCGAGTGTGTGCCTCCGTGCATGCCTGAATGAGTACATGCGTGCGCGCACCAGTGAATGCATATGTGTGCGTGCATGCATCCGTGCATGTGTGTGCGTGAGTGCATGCGTACATACGTGTGTGTCCTGTCGCGTAAAGGAGACGCCGACAACGGTGCTACGTGCCTTGGTTGTTCTAACGTGTGACGAGACGTACCTGGACTGGGATCATCTCGAACTCGTTGTCGTCGAGCAGCAGTTGTTTGAGGAAGACGAGATTTTCGAGCTCGTGCGGCAGACTCGTCAGGTTATTGCCGGCCAGCTGCAGGCGCTGCAGGCCGTGGATGGCGCACACGTACGGTGTCAGCACGTCCAGCTGGTTCTGTTCCATCGCCAACACCTGTACATGAGCATGGCATCGGTCATATCACGTGGCACTTTTCACACCACTCACATCCTGGCTGTCTGTGTGTCCTGTGTCTCTCTGTGTCTCTCTGTCTGTCTGTATGTTTCTCCCTCCCTCCCTCCCTCCCTCCCTTCCTCCCTCCCTCCCTCCCTCCCTCCCTCCCTCCCTCCCTCCCTCCCTCCCTCCCTCCCTCCCTCCCTCCCTCCCTCCCTCCCTCCCTCCCTTCCTCCCGCCCTCCCTCCCTCCCTCCCCCCTCTCTCTCTCTATCTCTCTCTCTCTCTCTCTCTCTCAGTCAGTAGATTCATAAGGTCTCAACAAAAGAGATTAACAACACGGTTATGAATATTAGTTTTCAAAGGTCAACGATGACCTTGCCACATAATTTATTATCGATAGACACGTCTGACCACATTTATTTAAATGGATTTCGATTAAACGAACGTTAATGACACATTAGTGATTATAGCTAATGCTAAGTACATAAACGGAATATGGATATAAATTTGATAAGTGTAACATTCAACGTCGGTTACAGAAAAGTACGGCTGTCGACAAATCCGATATACAGTGTACATACACTGTCAGTCACACCATACGCATCCCATTTAAGGCTAACTCGAGCACTGTAAGAAGTCTGGGCAGATAATAATCAGTATATCCAGTACACGCGACGTCAAGCATGCTTTGGGCGTGAACTGCCACAAACCTGAAGGTTCTGCAATAGAGCGATCTCCGGCGGGATGTCCTTGATGCGGTTGCGACTGAAGCCAAGAACCTCGAGTCGACCCATGCGGAAGACACAGCGCGGGATCTGAGTGAACTGATTGCCGCTAGCGATCAGCTGCACCATCTGCTTGAGGTACGTGAACGCGATGCACAAGGTATCCACTCTGTCGGCGAAAAACGAAGACGAATATATTTATTTCAGGTAAAACCTATAAACAATCGGTGTGTATAAATAGATACAAAAACAAATAAACAGATTTAATAAGATTGCCATCCAAAGAACAAACCCACATGATAAGTGGACAAGAAGGTCATTGGCTTACTGAGTGTCTTATGGTTTTTATATGTACAAGTAACGCGGCCTTCTGAAATATTAGTCACTTTTGTTATTAAACATACTAACAAAAATGCCGATTCTCCGTATGGTGCTACATGCACAAACCGTTACTTTTTGTCTGAGGGAGCCGTAGGTGAACCCTTAAAAGTTTGGCGCCTGAGAAGTAAACCGTCTAGAAAGAAAACTTGCGTTTGGCTTTGGAAATTATCATTTTGTTCGTCGAGAAAACTTTCCATCTGGTGCGAATTCCTAAACTGTATTGCACCAAATTATACCCCAAACGTACTACATAATATATTATATACGCAAGCACGTCCACGTGCGACTGCGACACTTACTTATTGTCGCTGAAGTCAAGTATCTGCAGACCTCGCAAGTTGCACACTGCACTGTTGACGGCTGTCAGTTGGTTTTGCTGCACAGCAAGCACCTGGGGGCCAGACTACAATTTACTTACTCGATATCACGACGCGTTACAATACATTGACATCGCTACATAACGCACGGGAAAGTATGTTTTTGGTATCACGTAAAAGAATGTTTATGGCTAAGTCATGTATATCGTCTCGTCTGGTCACATTAAGTCAACTTTGCAACAAATGAGATCAGCGTAGTGACACCAGAAAGGGCAGTCGTTGCTTCATACTCTCGCGTTCGAGTATAACAGTATTACATTTAACCACGACAAGATGTGACTGGATTTTTAATTTCCTTTGCCAAGCTGCAAAAGCATGCCCAATGTAGCAAGCCCCGCGTAGTGACACGCACACACGCAAGCACGCACGCACGCACGCAAACACACACACACGCACAATCACACATGCACAGTTTATTCTCTAAAGCAACTGGTTCTCGTCTTTGTCCGTTCTCACCATGAGTGAAAAATATCAATCAAAACTGATGTGGTAGTAAAATTTATAAAAACATTAATTCACGACGGTGATTTTCAATGGGCCATCAAAACACGTACACTTCTACACCCATAGTGATATAGCTTTAGATTAAAAAAACACAATTCACAACAATTTAAACCAAAAATGTGTATTCAACGATTGTAATATTGCGTCTGGCATAATATTTTACATCTTTTCAAGTAAGCTTCTTCCGTACATGCATATGACGTCATCATCATATACATGTGACTATATTAGAGACTGGCAGGAAGTCAAAACAGTAGATAAAGAAACAAACAGAAGAGACACATGAAATAGGTAACCTGCATATTATGAAAAACAGAAACACTACTACATCGAGACGAGACAAACTACAACCTGTCACTTGTGTCACGTATGTGATTAAGTCATTCGACCGAAACGTTATAAGTACTAAAGAAGCCTACATGAAAACACATGAAAGCTTATACAAAAGTTAAGTAGAATCGTTGTATGTGTTTAAAAATAATTAAATAACACTACACAATATTTTTGGTTTTTGATCACCATCATGTACAAAAAGAAGTCGATATATGTTGCTTAACGTGTTACTCATTGGCATACTTACTGGTGGTCATGCATTAGAGAAAGTTTTGATATGATCATGGCAAGTAATTTCATATTTTAGTCCAAAGTATCGCGATCTTTTCTTTAGGACGTATGAATGAAAGTCACAACACACTGGGGCTGTGGTAGGTATTATGAGTACTGCCAAATAAATCCTACAGGGCATTGCGAAAGCGAGAAGAAAGGGGTAAGTCCAAATGAAATATGTAGTTCGTGCCCCACGTCCCTTCCCCGGGTTCGCACCTGTACATCTGGGTTAGTTTTGTTGGAACTGTTTATCGCCCAGATTAAGTTTACGTTGTTGGATTACAAATTGAAAATACCGATTTACACATTTTGGCTTACTTCGTAAAATTCCTAGCAGCCATATTCACTTCAGCGGCTGTTAATTGTTATTTGCACACAGTTAATTGACGCAAAGGAGCTTAGCAAGCCGATGTTCACCTAAAACGTGATAATAGATGCATATCTGGCTATTATTTAACTTGTGCTGTTTATGACTCTGTGTACCTATTCAAATAAGCCAGATTGTGGCGAGCCTATATAATATCATAGAAGAAATTTGGCAAGGGACTGTCCTTGTAACACGAAGCATGTAACGGTGTGGTTTACTTGTTTTAGTAAATATAATACTGCTTACGAATATCGTGTATTATAACATCACGTCTACTATCATCTGCAAGATCTGTCATTTCTTCTTATGCAAACCACCTACTTATCCGTTCTCTGTTGGTAAAACTAATGTACACACACACTGGCACACACACACACACACACACACACACACACACACACACACACACACACACACACACACACACACACACACACACACACACACACACACACACACACACACACACACACACACACTGTTTGGCCTGTTGCTGGGTTATTGTTTTATGTTCTGTGGCTGTGTTGGTGGTGGTGACTTGTGGAAACGTAGAGGTCCACTTTACGTTTTGTTGGACGTTTTAGTTCCGTGTG
This sequence comes from Escarpia spicata, assembly GCA_963995525.1. Lineage (NCBI taxonomy): Eukaryota > Metazoa > Annelida > Polychaeta > Sabellida > Siboglinidae > Escarpia > Escarpia spicata. The sequence goes on from OZ023212.1 coordinate 34,487,893, forward strand.
TTTGACTGTCTTACAGAACTGCTTTTTAAAGAAATAATTGTAGTTGTTTTTTCGGGTGGTTTTCTGTATTTCATTTGTTGTACGGTGCTTTTTAACCAGCAGCAACAAATACCTTAAAATTGTATTATTTATAGTCTGCCGTCATCCTTACTTTCATAACTACACTACCAGGATATTCAATAAACTGCCGTAGAAGTAACATAATTCATCCACTGGAAGTTGTGAATCTAGAGTGAGTTTGTGACGCACTATCGTCCTATGTAATCATTACGCTCAGATAATCACTGCATCTGACTAATGGCTTATACAAACGATGTAAATACACATATCATGCTGCACCTTGTGTGTATACGTATCAGCAAATTATATAATATTCCTTAGAGATGACAAGTCGTGGGGAAACGCATCGTTCAATACTCGATAAAAGTTTCTTGGGTCGACTGACCACATTAACTGTGGTAAGTCCATTTAGTGACACAGCACGACCCTCGTACAGTGTAATAACACACCCACCTCGATGTTTCGGAGGTTGCTGATTTCGTTCGGCAGTTCCTTCAGCTGATTGTTGGCGATGAACAGACATTGCAGGTCATTCAGCTCGAAGATTGCCTCTGGTATATGTTCCCACTCATGTCCGTTGACACACAGGCACAGCTTGTCGTGCTTGAAGAAGAGCTGAGAGCGAAACTGTTTGATCTTCGCCGCCAACTTCTGCTCGGCGAGCAATTGCTCTGTGTCGACCTCGGCGTGCGTGTCGATGACCACGTCCTGTATCTCCACCGGCGACTGGGTCGGAGTCTCGCTCCGGTGGGACATCGACGTAACCGCGTCCTTGCTGTCCTTCGCAGACACCGTCGATTCAACATCGTTCGTCTCTGGTTGTTCTTCCACGACCACCTCGTTCTCCTTGATTTCCTCGGGCGGCAGTGCTTCGTGGTCGCTTGACCCTGTCACTTCATTGCCTGATGCAGTACTTCCGTCCTCTGTGGAAGTCGAGTATTCGTTTCCCGAGTCTTTTGCCACTGAATCGGCATGGACCAACTCATCGGTTTTGACGGAGTCCACAGCTTGGACCATGTCATCGGCTTTGACTGAGTCCTCAGCTTGGACCATGTCATCGGCTTTGACGGATTCCTCAGCTTGGACCATGTCATTGGCTTTGACGGAGTCCTCAGCTTGGACCATGTCATCGGCTTTGACAGTGTTCTCAGCTTCGACCGGGTCCTCGGCAACAGGGTCCTCGATGACGGGATCATTGTGGTTGGATTGCTCATCGTCCGCCATCGTTGACACCGTAACACGTAGTCTCACTTAACTCGCGGTCGAGTCATCCGTCTACAGCAGAGGAAACATATTGTTATACGCGGATTATAACAAATTATAACAATACAAACGATCCATCTAAGATGCACGGTGCTTCAGAATGATCTCCGAAGCGAATCTAACTTCATTATCAGGTTTCCTCTTGCCATTATATCACGTATAACTGCCAGGCTTCGTTCAGGCAGACGAATAGCAAATGCAACAAATGTAATGCCAATGCCTTAACATGGATATCAGGGGTAAATTTACATAAATGTCAATAACTTCGTATTTACCCCCTTCACACGGTGTACACTCATGTGTTAATCTTGCTTGTATTGGATGTGCCGTTGCCATTATTTTAAATAAATGTTCATTCATCCATTCATTGCATGTCTAAATCAAGAAGAATTGACTTTAATCATTATTATTCACCACTTACTCGGAATAACTCTAGAATACGCAGAATTGCAACCATGTTATCATAATTTCATATACGTTTTTGATAAGGCAGACTATCTTTATTTACAACTGGCGTTAACTCGATTTAAAGTAGTACAACATGAACACACATTGACAAATGTTAGCATTCGTCTTGGAATTGTTCACTAACATTACGATTCAAACATGCGTGACTCAAATGCAGTCATCGACAACACTCAACAATACAAGGAATGTATTACAACGAAGATCCAAACGTAAACAACGCGATACGCCAGACATTACTGACAACACCCGACGTTCAGCTGATAACTCACGTGGAAGGCGATTCTGGACAACACTTGTCACATGCAATGTCGGCCGGTCCAGCGCTAACCTTACCTATCGGTGAGTTTGCATATTTGACTGTGGCGTCGGTCTGTGGTCGATCTGTTGGGTCGGTGGTAGCCCTACCTAGACGAGCGTCAGCCAGGAGAACGGCCGCTGTTAACGACAACAACAGCAACAGAAACAATAGGTAGTTCGCTGAATGGATTGACGCGGCCTTATCCACTTACGTCCCGAGTTGTCCTCGCGCGCGCCTGCCATGACAACGACCCGAGTCTCGCTCGTTCTAGCGTTGCGGGCAGTATATTAACGAGCACTAAGCGAGTGTCTAGGAATTCGCCTCGGTGAATAAGGCTTCGAGACGTGTTTCAACGTGTCTGTCAGAACAGGTCTCCGAGGACGGCGGAGTGTCGTAAATGACGAGTAGACCCAACAATATATGTCAGATTATCGATTTGGGATACACTGGTCTACGGCGGAACATATAAATGGTTTTGCGACGTCTCCATGCTACTCTAAACATCTAATCTTCTTCAATAAACTGTTGCTAGTATTTTGTATTATTAATCGGATCGTCATATTCAGGTAAATAGGCATAGCAGAGGATTTAATTGAAACACACACACACACGCACACGCACACGCACACGCACACGCACACGCACACGCACACACACACGCACGCGCGCGCGCGCGTAGTGGACTATAGTGGCTATGATTAATTATAAATATCGCTAAAAACAAACAATTCCACTTCTAGGCCAATAATAAAATTATTGTACGATAATATAAACACTAAGGCGGCTCTCAATTTAACGACCAAGCTTGGTATTAATAAAAGTCCCACTGACCCATATCAAAATGTAGACCTACGCCTACTTTGTAAAGCTTGATGTCTGCACAGAGCAATAACGGTACATGTACAAGAACGTCGTTTAACACATAGGCATAATATTAATAATATTATTCTTTTTATAATTTCAGGTAAAATATTACTGATTCATGTAAATGCATATTCAAATAATGTAATCACATATAATGGAAACCTAATCCAACATAAACACGTATCGTGTACCCTGTTGTATTGCTTGGTTGTGGTGAGTGCGGTTCCGTACATTACTATTATTTAGGTGACTTCAGTCTATACATAAAGACATAGAGAGGCCACTTGAGTGCTGAATAATTGTTTTCTTCAAAGACCACGGACGCACACTGATAAAGAAAAACACTACGCGATTGTAAACGTATGTTTGCAAGCGTGGGTGTATGACGACAACAGAAGCCAACACGATTGAGATATTCTTTGTACAAGCAGAATGCTAGTAGACTTACATGGCGTGTATATAAATATGAGTGTGACTACTTTTCTTAACTATATGCTTCTTCTGTGTTGCCATTACTATGATTACACGTATTTGGTGTGAACTTAATAATGATAAAGCAAATCAAGATTTTTGTTGCAAAGGCCGGAACGCGCTAAGACTAGTTGAATAGCTTCCTCGTCTGCCAATGAATGCCTATGCGTGCTATTTACGTGCACGCGTATGCAATAATTACTGTAGGCTCATACACCATAATTGATCAACATTTAGAGTAACAATAACAAACCCGCATAAAATTACTGTAAATGTGTTCGTCTGTGGTTTCGTTTTCAATCCTTTTTGTCAACACATCTGCTTTTGTCGAATGAATACGTATCGAATCCTGAATATCTCAATAGTAGTGAACAGTCAGTCTGTCCATTATAATATGTCCGTTCTTGGCGACGTTACTAGTTTACCTCAGTTTGGGTTCTTGCACCACAAAGTAAAATACCCAGAATGCAAGGAAATGGTGCCCTCAATAGGACAACACCACGTCTACAGCTGGGCCTGCCTCTGTGTTCTGCCATTTGTGTGAAAAATATAGGCCCTACGTACGATAACACTATGTTGGTAACATAACATTTTCAAAACAAGTACCTCGAGAGAATACTGCATCTACTGGCTAAACAAAATCTCAAAAACCGGAATTCAATGGATAGAAAGGACAGGTATGCAGCCCATCTCTCTCGAGGTTAAACGCCGTAGATGGAGATGGATCTGTATAGAATGCGCTGCTGACATCCATTTCAAGAGTAGCGATGCGCTGGAACCCTGGTGGCAAAAGAGCGAAGGGGAGATCCAAGGAGACATGGAGGAGATCAGTGGAGCGGGAGATGAAGACACTCGGGTGTCGTTGGCGCCATGTGACGAAGCCTACAGCGGATAAGCGTCCTTTGGTGCTACCCCCATACGAAAGGGATTAAGTGAGTAGTAGCATTTCAGAAAGGTTTATTGACTGACAAATACAACTAGCAACCCGTTGATTATAATACTACTATGTCCAGTTAAACACGACTGTCGAGTGCTATACACAAACATCGATTCCTGGAGTGAACTCAGCATGTGGTGCACAACGAGAAACTCTCGGAAGGCATTACATCAGCTAGGTTGTAACATTTGTTCATTTGCAAGATTTCTCTCTGTGAATAGCGCTGGCATAGAAGGAATGTGATCGGCCACTGTGAGAGAGCAGTGCACCTGGGCCTGCTAATCCTCATTTGTTGAAGCGATTGTCGAGCTGGTGGCGTGTATGCTTGGACCACGGTGGCTATGCGGGAACTGGGGGGTCGACGGCGTTTACACAAAGCTGGTGTGCAAAGCCTTCACCGTAAAATCATCATACATGTACGTCGTATCCGCTGGATCGTTCCAGAATTGCAGGAATTATAGGAGTTCTCAAACTTTCACAGCGCAAGGCCGATAGACAGATAATGCGTGGTGACTGAGGCTGCCAGCCTCCAATACTCAAATCAGCAACCAACAACAGTCTTACAAGCAGCCATATATGACGATGCAACATGGGTGTAGTGCCATTCAAAAAATAACTCACATTGCATCCGATCTGATGTCACGATCCTCGTGTTTCCCTTTATCTGTTTATCTGTCGCTATATCAGACGTTCTGTCTAGCGACAGTTTTATATCATACTCCGAGTTGCTATCTCTCACTTTTCCTAGCTGATATAATGCCTTCCGTCTTCCGCACATATCCTGCCCACATGAAACACCTAGCTTCCCCTTGCTCTCCCTCTTGTCTCTGTCCCTCTTCGCGGTCACTTACAGGGCGAGGGAGCGTAGTAGTTAGAGCAGTAGTAGGTACGTACGGACAAGCAATACGGAGATTCCGGGTTCGAATCCTCCTACTGCCGCAAATAGTGAACAAATTTGTTAACTCCACGATGCTGCAGTTCAATCAGCTCTGTAGTACGGCACTCAGCGTACAGTGGTGGATTGTTTTCTGCGAATAGACTTCGCGTTGTAATTGCAGCGTGGCTGAATAGTTCCCAGATATATCGATATGGTTTTCTTTCTGTTTTATTAAGTTCTGCTCTTATCTTCTTTTTACTTCAGAAATGTTGAAACTTACATAACATTATATATGCCGCAACTTTTCTGCAACTTCACCGCCTAACTTCAATTGTTTCTTTGTTACATTTGTATAATATTGTCTTTGATACACTTACCTTTAACCCAGATCTTGCGGGTCTGTTGTTCATTTCAGTTGTTCATCTCAGGTGGTCAGTGTTGTGATTGATACAGCTGGACACGCTGCATCACCACGCTGTAGAGAGTAATACGAATTACAATAAGAACAGTGGAACAGACCCTTGACGAACAATTGCACCAGAGTAAATCACATGTCGAAAACTGTTGTTTGTTGGTCTGGATATGTAGGGACCTAGTTCAATATCAATAGGCTTCTGACCTGGCACAGCATTCCGAAGATAAGGCCTAGGAAGTTAGAAATACAATGTAGTCAATCAGGAAATAACTACACTGCACATATCCGTTCGTGCGATCAAGTTTCTGTTGTGCGGGGTATGTAGGCTACTATGTAAGTTTAATCATGGCGCGATTTAACCGGTATATGCTATTATGAATGATGGTCAACAGACATAGCAGATACAACTCCGATGGCCGGTGCTGTTCTCGTGGCCCAGTTTCCAGCGTTCCGTAGAACGGTCATCATTGTAGTAACTTTAACCGGCACACCGTGACGCATCGCTACACTTCGGGGCGATATTCCTATTGAACAAGTCGCGGGTGTTCAACAGAAGAACAACAAGTCGGGGATGTTCAACAGAAAAACCGTCGAAGGAGCGTACTTGCGTCGCTCCATAGGGGCTGTTCTAAAATGATTTACGTACCACGTACTTGCCCACGACACCGGGACCGAGAATGACGTCTCGAAGCGTCACAATGACGCGTCGTCTACGTTAGTAGTTCATTAAGAAGGCGCGGCATATATTTGAGATCACTTCCCAACGTTTGTTTTACAGGTGCTATGTATGTTCCTCATTTATAAAATGTATTTATATAAGAATGTTGTTCTTGATGCTAGAATATATGTTGATGGGGTTCGTACTGCTCACAAACTTAGGTTTGATAAATTAAGCCCGAAACAACGTGTGCAATTTTCGCCCGCGAAATGTTCAAATTGAAAAAGGAAACATCCAAGTGACCTATCTATCACGTGACCTGTTGCCTAACAAAAGGTCCGTCAAGCCATCAAAAATGGATGCCAAACACGTGGAGTTTTAGGACATTCCGTCGTATATTTTGTTTGAAATTCTGGTTCCAAACGGTTTTCTTTATGACAAATACAGTGTGTGTGCATGCGTGTGCGTGCGAGTATATGTGTACTCAATATATATGCTCATGTTCACTTTTTTTTTGCGTACAGGCTCCTGTTCTGCCGACGCCAATATGTCTTGCAGCTTCTGACACGCACACTTAATTGGTGGTCACTTTTCTTTAATAAATAAATAATAAATGAAGTGTGCGTCACATTTAATTCACCTTACGGTAGCATAGCAGTAAAAAGGAAAAGCAGTTCATAGTACAGAAACATGTAAAAAAGGGAAATAAACAAACACTGCTGCTGCTTACTGTGTTCTACGTAAATCATATTACACAGTTCGTCTCTGTAGCTGGTGTAGTTGCATATCAAACAAATAAGAACTCTTGTGATGATTCCCATCACAAGCAATCACTGAACACAATAAAAATGAAATAGAAAGGCAGTATAATCAGACAAATCAGAACACAATTAAAGACATAATTACAGCTAAAAGTCATTCTCAAGATAAAAGTAAGCAACTTGGCCATTTATACAAAACAGTGCAATAGGTACATTACAAGGATGACGGGAGGATTACGCAGTGTAGCATGACTATATTGGTTGGGTTTGCTTATCCATTTCCCGACGTTGCAGCATTGGTGGATTGTCTATAGACAGCTCTTTTGTTTGCCAGTCTCCTCACTCGCCAAATGTCTGCTCCCATCCATTCCTCTATGTCCTCCCATTGTCTCTTAGGTCTTCCTCTGCCTCTGCTGTCTTCCACTTTTCCTTCCATTATTAGTCTCTCTAGAGATTGATGCCGTTTCACATGGCTGGAAAAAACTTAGTTTCTGTTTCTTTACAAAGTTCAATAAAGTTGCGGATATAACACCAAGCTCATCTGCGATGGACTAATAAGTTCCATGTTCAGTCCACGAAACTCGTAATATCTTTTTATAACACTTGTTTTCAAATGCATTTATACGTTTAGTAATGTTCTTTTTAAGAGTCAAGGTTTCGCATCCATACGTAGCAGTTGGAAATATGCAGATTCGGATAATTCGTAGTTTTATATCTTTGCTCGTTGCTTTCCACAGCTTCATCATCTCTGTCAACTTTTTACTCGCCATTGCCAACCTCCGCTTGATCTCTTTCGTCCCATCTCCATCCGCTTCTATCAGCGACACCAGATATTCAAAACTTCCATTCTTTCTATTTCCTCACCATTTACCGTGACTTCTGATGGTTCTCGACATCCTTTCACATCCATAATCTTAGTCTTCTTTACAGTAGTTATCAATTTATCCAATCCTTCTTTTGTATCGGACATTAACGCTGTGTCGTCGGCATATCTCAATTCATATATCTCCTGTCCATTCACTTTCAGTCCATTAAAAAACTTGCTTCTCGTGTCAGTCTCGACTTCTCTCATGATATTCTCTGTGTACAGACTGAATAGGTGGGTGGACAAAATGCACTTCTGTCTCACACCCTTACCAACTGGGAACCAATCTGTGGTACCTCTCTCTAATCTCACTGCAGACTGCTTCCATATAAATCAAGGTTTCCAGAGTTGTTAATGACTAACATTATCAAAAGCTTTTGAATAATCTATAAAACATATCCAAAGGTCATGGTTGAATTCTCTGCATTTTTTAATTAACATCTTCAGGTTAAACATGTGATATCGTGTTCCTCTTCCAGTCCGGAAACCAGCTTATGTTCTGTTGACTTCACAGTCTAATTTTGTTGTGATTCTTTTCATTTGATTCTTAGCATAATTTTGCTCGTATGGCTGAAGGATATAGTCCTGTGGTTTGAGCATTCTTGTATGTCAGCTTTTTTCGGTATTGGCTTGTTTCCAGTCCATGGGCCATGTTCCACTTTTCCATACTTTCTTGCATAACGTGTGATAGATATCCATGCCTGCTTCGCCACTTGCTTGTATTAGCTCTGCAGTGATGTCATCAGTGCCAGGTGATTTTCTATCCTTTAGACTTTTCATTACCCACTCCACCTCTGAACGCAAAGGCTCACGTCCACTTTCTGGTTCTGTCCACTCCCTTCCTTCATCCATCCATGTCTACCTCTTCTGTTTGTTCTTTCTTAAATATGCTTTCACAATAGTACTTCCATCTATCAAATATGTCATCGCTTTCTGTCAGAGTCATTCCCGTCTGATTATGTACCTGGTGGATATATAAATCAATCTACGACAGAGACATTTACGCAGTTGTTTCCCACAAAGATCAATTGCACAAACAGATTAGCAGATAACAAATTAAACTTTATACGTTAATAGTTTCATTCATTTTTAATACATATAGTATTTTAAAATTGCTTTGTATTTGAAATACATTGTGGAGTTATACATATAAATCATGTAGTTCAAATTGTGTATACATTTATGTTTAATTTATATAATTATAATCAATTAATACAATAAGAACACTTTTATAGTTTATCCAAAATGTTCCTTGAATGTTACTGCTGCTGCTATTTACATTTACTAAAACAGGTACATTTATTTTAATTTACTAGTACTGTGAAGGTTTTGAGACATAGTTGACTTAGGATATCTACCAGATTTTATGAAATAGATAGACAATTTTACATGTCCAATACCTCTATGGTCAGCATTGAAATGGACATTAATAAACATATCAAGTGAGCCAGGAGACTACACCTCCAATGATTATCTCACATGAGGTTTGACATCTTTACCAGTCTGGAAATTACAGTCACTGGGAAAGTGATCAGGCATGACAAAATCACTTCTTGAGCGTCACCGTCAGCTGAAGACACACCGATTTGTGTCATCAAACAGATGACAATAGAGTTGGGACAACAATGTTAGTAGTGTCATAACAATACCAGCGCCAACATTCAGGCGCCAGCACAGACACATCAGTCACAGTAATGCTTTGCTGTTATGACGTGTCCATTGTCATCGCAATGTCAGCTTCAATGTCAGTAGCCACAAATTTGCACATGTCAGAAGAACTTGACGCCTTCGTTTCCGTCAAATGATATTAGTTCTGCCTTTCGTTGCTTCTCTAATGTCTCCAAGGCACGTTTCAGAAGCCAGTCATCCAGGCCATGGAACTCTGCGACATGAGTATGAATATCAGGGGAATTATTATGATTCTGCCTGACAGTATATGAAGTCAACGAACCTATGCAATGGCTACACAGTTCAGTGCAATTGTCTGATTATATAGAATACATTTATCTAAACTTATCTTATTGTGTGTGTGTGTGTGTGTGCGTGCGTGCGTGTGCGTGCGTGCGTGCATGTGTGTAAATCACTGTTATTTATTGATACGATAAAGTGTGGTTCTTTCAAGTAGGCAATGCTCCTATCCAATAACAAATCATTTTTAAATACAATTTACAGAAAATTACGTTTTTGACAGTAAAATCGAAATTGCTAATTTGGTTTGGATTGTTGTGTTCTCTTGCATATTCTCCTAAATCTATCAAACAAATGTTGGTTTTATGTATATTTTTTGAGTTGTGCGTAGACATATGTAGACTAATGTTTAATTTACGATAAAAGGTTTTATATTTAAAAAATAAAATAGATAATTTCAAAATGTTTGAAATGTCTTGCTGCACTTTTAGAGTTAAGCAAACCGTTTTGAAAAGCATATTTAATATGGCAGAAAATGTGTCGACATATTTCTTCTGTAATACCCATTTTAGAGGTTTGAAAAAATAGCTGTAGTATCTCCCTTTATCTAAACATTGAATGAACCGAGAAATATTTAAATTTATCCATGTGTTTGAGTGAAGTCTGTCTACACAAGACAAATTACTTGTTAGGACTAGCCAGATAGTTCAAGTCATGATGGGTATTCTAGTTTTCTTTTTCTAATACATTATTATTAAAGAATTATAGAATATTGGCATATGAACCTTCAGCTGTTGTCTGGTCTCCATGGCTAAGTTCATACAGGGTACATACAGTGTTCATCAGTCCGTTGTTGTGAGCCTAAAACAAACACATGAAAACACATGCAACATCATGAAAGTGGACATGCAAACAATGTCATTTTAGTTCAATGTGACGTAAAAGATCTTTGAAGAAGTTTGGGCAGTTTAACTTCTGGCAAGAGACAAGCTCAAAATTTAAAAATATAACTTAGGCAAATAAAAAAATGGAAGATAAATTTGATATGTGGACATTACAATAAGTTTCATTAATATATGTCATACTGTTTTTATTAGACTTTTTGTGACTGGTTTTCCTTTCCCCGATCACCATGTGTCAGGGAAAAATTTCGAAATGCCAATGTATTCTCGCTGGGCCGATATATGTGTAGCAGTGTGTTTGCCGACATTCCTCTTATCGACTCATTTACTACATTTTTGTATTCATTAACTCATACACATTTCAATATTTAAGGCATCTTAGGGATAACAAGCAGCAAAAATATCATATACTTTGTTTAGCAAACATCAAGTTAAAGATGGGAATCGCACGCCCCTCACACCAATGGTCGACTAGTTCAACGGTCCATTGCGAATATGATGTGGATTAGCCTATTTTGTTGTAACGGGGAGATTCCATGTTCAATTATAAACAAATACTCAAATTATTTGCTTCCATTTATTAGTACAATATAATATGTTATATTGTAGTGGGGTGGTCACATGTTTCGGTGACTGGTGGCGTAATGGCCCCACTTATAGGTTTAGGCTAAATCTTGATACAGTGTAACTCTTCAGCACGTAGTTGGGATTATAGTTAGTGTGAATGAATGGTGTGCTTGGTTAGTATGGTACAGTGCCTAAGGTCTACTGTGATTACAGTAGTAATGCTGTTCTTGTATATATCTATAACAATACTGCTAATGTTGTATATGCCGAAATGTGGGCTCTGTCAACCTGAGGGACAGGAGACTAGTATGGGCTCAGTCACAGGCCTGGCCTTGGGATGTAGAGCTCACATTTCTCTCTCTAACTTAATCTCTAATAAACGTAATTCATTTGGCCTTCTTTCATCACTATTCATGACTTGTGTTGGTGCTTGCATAAAATATGTTATGTTAATCGTATTTGTTTGAAATTAAATACAACAATATTCCGAAATAGCTTACATAGTCTTAGAATAAAACATTAGCAACTTACTTAATGGTACGTGTAGCGAGCTATCAAACACATGCTAAGCGTCGATAATCCGGAAAATGTGTAATGTTCACCTTTTTAGTGTTGGCACTGCCACAAGTCAAACGTAATTTTAAAGAAAAATACACCTTATTGCAGAATCGATTGGTGCTACACATTAAGCATACATTTGTGAAAAGAGAAAGTTTTTACTAAAAATATGACTCCCACACAAATGCTTACTTATTTACATGCAACTAGCGGTGCTGCCAAGGCTGCGCTAAGCATCGACTCTCGAGGGAAATTCACAAACCTTTCAACTTTTAAGTGACGGCACGGCCTCAAATATATAGTATTGCAAATTTCCTTCCGAACTGATTGGTACTACACACTAGGCGTACTTTTATGAAATGGTGAAGTGTTTATTAAAGCTTGACCACCACACATAGGCTTGTATTTACATGCGACTGAAAAGCCGCGCTAATCGTTGATAATCAGGGAAAATTTCAAAGTTTTTAGTGAAGCACAGCCTCAAATCAAATGTAATCTTCATAAAACAACATCCATTTTATTGCAAATTTAATTCTGAAGCAATTGGTACTACACATAAGGCATACTTTTGTGAAATGGTGAGTTTTTTCTAAAAACACGACCGCTATACAAAGGCTTGTGTTTACATGCATGTTTGTGGGCGATTTTGTATTTATTCAGATTATGTCTATCTCTGATTTATAGAGCAATAATTTCTTTTCAAAATAAACTCTATTCTGGTTGAATCCGACAAAAATTTGACCGCGCCGCGTCTGTAAAGACAGCATAGTTTTAGCAAAATTTCTTGATCTGTTCGGAATGCGCAGTGCTATGCTCGGCGCCAGTGTAAAAACAAGCATCTTAGAACAGGCAGCATGACGCCACGGGCAGTTAATCATGATTTCGTACGTTTCTTTGAAAGCTTGCTGAACGCGTAATTTTGGAGTTATCAGAAAGAAATTTTATACATGAACTGACCATATAATGACGTTTGTTGAGAGGTAAATTTTATTCCAATACATTTTCAACAATGTCTGGAGGACAGTCAGAACTATGAGCAATTTCAGTGAAAAATCCCTGCCCAAGCCTATGTTATACTGCAAAATATCTAAAAGCTATTCTGGTGCAGAATTTGGTGTTGGAACAAATGGAAGGGGAACGGCTAACGAAGAGAGCACATCCCCTTGTGAAGAATGGCAGAAAGAGATGAGGAAGACCATGACTGAAACAGAAGGATGGTGTGAGGGGAGATTTGGTGGAATTGGGAGGGGAGAATGAGAGGGGGTAGTGGAGATGGCAGTGCAAGATCAGTAACGGAAGGGAAACAAAAACCCAAGGACCAGTACAAGGCCAGACATAGAGGAACAAAGAGGAGAACAACAAGGCAGTGATTTTAACTTATAATAAGTGTACATGATAAAGGCACTAGCTCACCCAGCGATAGAGTAAGTTTCCCCATTCGTCTGGTGTTCGCCACATCAGTAGACACTGTTTCCTCGTCTTATCTGTCCATTCTATGTTTCCTGTAACCAATGTGAATTTTTCACCAGTGTGATCTCAGTTCCTTATAAAAATATGTACACTATGTATGTTATGTTTGATAATATACCATCATTGTAATAACAATTAATTTAATTACAATACTGTAAATTTTATTGGAATTGTTGTAATATATAATACTAACAATAACCATAACATCAATAACTATAATGACTAACATTTATATTAATATAATATAAGTTTACTATTACTTTTACAAGACGGTTCTCTCTACTTTCTTATAAATGGTGAGTTCAGTTGCTAATTGGCTTTTTAATAAAATTAATTTCATCAATTCACACCCTAACAAGTAACAAAACTACCGTAACATGATGAATGAGTAGTCACTTACCTCGTGTCCTTAATTCTTCTAGTATATTATGTATAAAATCTAGCGATAGTTTTCCTGTGAACAACATTAAGGAAAGTTGCAATAGTGGTAATTTTATAGAACTGCAAAACATTAAATCTTAATCAAATCCTAGATTATTTTTCCAATATCCCTGGATATCGTAAAATATTGGATTGTACATGTGTGTCTAACTGACTTCGTAAATTCTATCATAAACTAATAATTTTGCAACAATGTCTACAAGGTATACATTTCTGTAAATTTCAACTGGAAAGCCAAGTTGTAAGGTGTAGCAAAACCGTTTTGTTTTTTCTATAGGATGTAAAATTTAAAAAGTTCCCTTTTTAGTTAAAATCAGTTCTTATCAAGAGCACATCTCAAAATAACGTATAAATAAAATATGCTACTAATCTGAAACCAAGATATACCTTATTTCTACACCCTGTTGTATATCCAGACACATCTGACTTTGTTGAAAAGATACGGTTGATTTTATCGTTGTGAAACAGTGGTGATGATTGACTTTCTACGACATCAAGCGTGTAGGCTTTGTTGTGCTTGAAGTATGCCAGCACCAATGAGCACCAGGCGTCCAACTGCTTCTTACGAGTATCGACATTCGGCTGTAAGCTAAAATGGGAAAGGATTGACTTTACATTAATCAAGTAAGATCATGCAATTACACCCACAATGGACAATAGGTTGTAATGAACACAAAAATAAAAGTCAAACTATGTTAATAAGAACAGGTATTAACAAATTAATATGCCTGGTGTTTTCTAGTTGATTAGATCTGAAGAAGGGTTTTCAAAACAAGCTGACTGGGTGAAAGTTTGTTTTAAGCAATGGCTAACAACCTTCTCCATGATTTTAAACTCTTAAGACAAGTGCTGTATAAAAGGCCCACAGACGGATGGTTCGGCCCACGTCACAAAAATCCGCTATGCCAGGTCTGATGTTTAGGCCCACACTGACAGATGGTTCGGCCCACTTCACCAAAAGTTGCTGTGCGGTGTTGGATGTTTTGGGTGTTGGATGTTTTGGCCCACGAATAATTATCAAAGCAGCGGTTGACTCGGCCAATTGCTTTTGAAGTTTAAAAAAAATTACCTACCACGTCTTTATTGTTTGTTAGTTTGCTTGAACTTACACTCTTACCTGGACTACTTGTATGTGTGATATTTGTTTGTTTGTTGCAAAGCATTATAGCATAAACAAACATGGTAAAGGAGCACAAGGTGTGAGCACATTGCATGTGTTCAAACCCTATATGTAGTTAAATTATTAGATGTCATTTGAACATAGGATGGATTAGTGGTTTCATATTTGTTATATGTAACTACATTTGTATGGCGTTTCAATGTTATTTGCTAATAAAATGTTATTGCATTTTTTATGTGTTTGCCTTCAAGAATAACTATTATCCGGTTGTTACAATACAAGAATTAATAATCCCTGGTTGTTATTATATGACAAACATTTCCTAGTTAGAATATATATGCAAACGATTATTATAGTAGCGGACGATTTCCCCATGAGAACACACAAGTCGAATTAGTTGCAAGTCAGAATATTTCCTCAAGAATTAATAATTCACGGTTGTTATTATGACAACCATTTCCTAGTTAGAATATGTCTAAGATGCTTCATAATTCGAAATAATTACAAGTCCGTGGTAAGAATACGCTAGACAGAATAACGATTAGACAAGTCAGATTTCACAATAGAAAGAAGACGGATGGTTCGGCCCACACAGACCCGAATGCACCAGTTACACAAACGGCTGATTCGGCCCACACGAGTCACGCTTCACCAATTCCTAGGGGTAATGGTCGGAATGCACCTCTGCCTGAATGCACCAGTCGCAATGCACCAACTGCCTAGTCGCAATGCTCCAACCGCGTGGTCGCAATGCCCCAACCGCCTGGTCGCAATGCCCCAACCGCCTGGTCGCAATGCTCCAATGGTTTGGCGCAATGCACCTCTTATGGTATCTATATATTATAAAACATTATGGTTTCTCTGTTTGTTTGTTTATTTGTTGGTTTGTTAGTTTTTCCCGGGCAACGCCGGGCAAGTCGGCTAGTATAATAACTTCTCTAAGTATCGCCCACGCGACTTTGCGTATATTACTATATATGTATGTATGTATGTATATATATATATATATACATATATAGTAATATAGTTGATATCGTAAATGTATTATATATATATATATATATAATACATTTACGATATCAACCATAACATAATAAAGGTATATATATGTAGTCCCTCCCCGTATTCAACCCGCTGTCCAAACCAACATAAATTAGATTTCTTTGATGTCAAAAGCTTTATTTCAATGTACGTTGTACAATCTTTTTGGTACAATGCCGTTATTCAAACAAACCGACATGCTCAATAAAACAATGCCAGAGTAGCTAGCCAATTAGTGTGGGCACACATCCAAAACAACCAAAGTAAAAGATCTGCTCAACGCATGAGCCGGATGCCTATTAGGTTATTACTACATGACTTCTACACATTAAAGGACAATATGTAATCAATATTTAATGATAGGTTATGTAATACAATCATACACGTGTATGCGAAGACAAAACATAGTTTACTTTTAAGGATGTACAGAAAGTCAACGAAACATGTTATTTCTATATTAATTATGCATTTAATATTTAAAGTTTTAATATATACAATTGTATTATCTATATATATGCAAAGGTTTGACAATTTTACAATCAGTGGGGCATTCCAACCAAAAGTGGTGCATTGCGACCAGACCGTTGGAGCATTGTGACTACGCCGTTGGAGCATTGCGACTAGGTTTTGTGCATTCAGGTAGTGGTGCATTCAGGCAGTGGGGCATTCCGACTATAATTCATTCCTAGAACGGATGGTTTGGCCCATGATCCGAACACGTTTTGGGCCGAGACATCCGCCTCCCTTATTTTTAAATGGGGCTGGGAGCGGGAGAGCCTGAACTAATCCTCACAGTTAAGACTTGCTGAGAATGTAACTTTCTTCAGTAAAAAGAGAACATCGCTCTACGTACAAAGGACTGTTTTATAAATCTGCCCTGCGGATACACCCACATACAACTATTGCAATGAGATCTTCGCGCGATAGTGTAGTGGTTAGCATATCCGCCTGACATGCCGGCGGCCCGAGTTCAATACCCGGACCGGGCAGGTATGGTATATTTGGTGTAAAAACCTGGCTCTCAACATTGGGGACTGTATATCCCTCGTGACCCGGAGATCACGTTAATGTCGGTCCCGTCTCAATTTGGGACGTAAAAGAACCACTGAGGACGACAAGCACCCTGGCAGTGACCACCCTCAGTGCCAGCATAGAAAGGTCGGCTTGGCGATAATGTTTTGAAAAGGCTGACTAGTTGAATGAGACCTCATAAGACCATAACATCGTAACCACAAAAATATACAGACTAGTCAGTTAATAGAACGTTGCCGAGTGCTGGAAACAACTAGAACATTCAGAATAACAACATATTGGATTATCGGCTAATATCGCCCATCGATAACATATTAAGTGCTCAGAAATCCAAATCAAACGTGGGGATAAGTTAAAAATAATAGAATATGATCGACATCGCTTTCATAAATTAATTCATCAATGGATATATAAAAAGGCAAACATCCCCATACGTGAAAAAAGGCGGAAAACTATATTGCCAGGGCCATTGAAATTCCGCCATAACTTCCTTGATCGGACGCTTACGTCAACGACGAAGCATCCTACCCCAAACCAAATCGTGTTTGTTTTATATAATTTTAGGTACATCTTTCAAGACAAGCATTATATTTTGTGATCACCTTTTATTTCACATTTAGGAAGAAAACATTTAAATTAGATGACGTTGTTGTGGTGGACCCACATTTAGTGTTACGTTGATCGGCAGGTGCCGCTAGTGGCAATTGTCACTATTAATTTAGTACAATTCGCTAAGAGCCGGTTTTTAAGTTGTGGGAAGGTGATTTTTCGCGAAAAACGACGCTATGGGGGACGGTTTACGCGAAGATTACCACAAAATCCCACCAACACCTGTTGCCATCGCCCGATATTTCAATGTATATACGGCAAAAATTGTTGCGTTGGTCCTAGTAATTAGTTTTATTTTATTTCATGGCATTTTCCACTTGAAATACGGTGAGTCTCGACTACCCGGCGTAAACGTAACATTTGACTAACGTATCCGACAACCCTGGGCCTTGCTTGGCTAACAAAGCCAGTCACAAAATATGTTTTTAGCTATGTTTCCTAGAATTATTTAACACGTTGTTAATATGAAAAGTCATTAGCATGTAACGTGTTACAGCTTGCTTTTCGTGTGATTGATGAGGGAGGCTTCGGCGAGTCTGGACTCTGTCGCTGCCAGTGATGTGATGACTGCTGATGTTTGCACCATCATGTCACCATGTTGCCATTTTTTATGGCATTTCAGAACTCCTAAGACCCAGGGAAGGGACTGAAAGTTGGTTAGACCGAAACAGTTATTGGGGTCAGGAAAGTTAGACCTAGACGAAAAAAGTGCAGTGTATTTTTGAGAAGTGATTTTTTACAAAATTCACCTGCTCTGACATAAGTGCATTTGAGTAGTCAGATTTCCAGGTGTGATTGTAGAAGCTGTTGACAATAAAATGGTGTATTTTTAGCTGATTTTACTAAGCGGAAGGGTATTTGGCAGCAATTTGGCTAGTTGACCCTTTAGCCGGATTACTGCCTGCATCCATTCGTAAATATTGACGGGTGTCACACATACAGACATTTTACGAGAGCTAGAAATATTAGATTTTGACAAAATTCGACCAGCATGTCAATGAGATGATAATAACAGCAATATGAGAAGTTAAAGAAATTGTTTAGGTCACGTTTTCACGTAATCAGACGAAACGTTAACATGGTCGCCTATGGGAAAACTAACAGTGTGCTGAGCACTATTGGTACACACGTGGAGTGCAGTGGCACAATGGCTTGAACATGAGACTCAATCGAGTTAACCTGATTTCGAATCCTGTGCTGCTGCGTCAAACCTTGGGCAAGTTTGTTCACTCTAGTTGCTTCAGTTCAATCAGCTGTATGAATGAATACCTGGCTGTAGACAATGGTGCATATTTGTGTACAAATAGTCTTCATGCAATAATTGCAGCATGACTGAATGCTTCCCAATGAAGTCGAGATAATGTTCGATTGAAAAGGTCTGTCAGGGAGTAAACTATAAAAGCATTTTGAGCAGTCCATAGGACTGGATACTGCGCCTTTTACTTTACATATATTTATATTCAGAATCAGTAGAGTGCCGGACTGTTGATCGGAGGAACCAGTGTTCAAATGTTCCAGGTCTCGACTGATCTGTGGTTCGGTACTGGTATCAGCCACCTTCTCGAAACTTGGGCAATTTTGTTCCCCTACATTGCCTGTATCTTTCAGAAAATACATTATAAGCCATTGGGTCCTTCCATCTGGCATAGATCTAGGCAAGTGAAAGTAAAAAGTGACACACAGGGAAATTAGAAAAACCGGTCTTGGACTCAATGACCTGGGATCTCATTAATTAAACTCCCATTGGTGTTAATGCCCAAATATAGGCCCTATTAATTAATAGTAGAAGTAGAAAAATCAAAATTCATTGTAGGTTTGCCCCTATATAATTTAAATAGACGTAAATTGTTGTTATTTTGTTAAAGATTGGTACATCAAATCAGCAGGCAAATAGGTAATGCCAACATATAGAAGGCATTTCAAACCTATAGTAATGCCAGTATATAGAAGGTACTTCAAATCTAGGGTTACCATTATACCACGTATGCAAATGTGACAGCCTTGAGTGTTGTCATACCTATCTCAACTAGCAAACAACGCATAGTAGTTAATATTAGTGTCAGGTAGTGTATCCCTTCTCTCTCTACCTCCAATATATAATATATACCAAGTAGTAAGTGCCAATTAAAGGGTCTGACTAAGTTTCAAATTACCAATAATGTGGCTTGAATGATTTATATCACTGTAGAGGTTTAGCAATGCACACCATGGGCCATGGTAACTTCATCTTTATTATCGCAAGATGTGAAAAATTTAAGTGAGCAGTAATCACTTTAAATATCAGTGAAAGTTCTTCCCCTACCACTACACATTGTGTTAATTACTGAGTCAGAGCTCTGTTAATTCTTCCCCTACCACTGCACATTGTGTTAATTACTGGGTCAGAGCTCTGTTAATTCTTCCCCTACCACTGCACATTGTGTTAATTACTGGGTCAGAGCTCTGTTAATTCTTCCCCTACCACTGCACATTGTGTTAATTACTGGGTCAGAGCTCTGTTAGTTCTTCCTCTACCACTGCACATTGTGTTAGTTACTGGATCAGAGCTCTGTTAGTTCTTCCTCTACCACTGCACATTGTATTAATTACTGGGTCAGAGCTCTGTTAGTTCTTCCTCTACCACTGCACATTGTGTTAGTTACTGGATCAGAGCTCTGTTAATTTCCATAGAACACCACCTATGTTGTAACTAAAAGAAAATATACTATATATTTACGACATGATACCATCACAGACTTCCACAAACATACAGGTGCACACATGCAGACTTTTATAATAGCTGCATGATAATATTGTGATCGTGTTTCAGGTAACAATTCTTGTCAGTGGCTACTGACCGATGGTCGCCTGCAAGGGCGTGAGAACTGGCAGCCGTATGGGTGTATGATCCATAAGTACACAAAAAGGTAGCTTATTTAACCGCTTCATGGTACACCGAAATAAATATAATTAACATATGTTAAATTCCGTAAAAATGACACAATGGAGGTATAATCACAGGTTCTTTGGGATAACCTGTTTCTCAAGCATTTTTTACATCTAAATAAATCGGGCATAAACCAGCAATTTTTAGTTTCATTTTGACATAAACTTGATGGTGATTATTTTCATGGCAAATTTGTTGTAACACTTTTTTCTGTTTATGAGTCTATACAATTGGTTTTTTAACCTTTAGAAGCAACTGTGCTATTGGTGCTTAACTTATGTAATTAGAAGGAGAATCTGTAAGTTGTAGCTACAATACAGTGATTGCAGAAACAAACCAGTTTGTTTTGGCCAAGTGATTACACATTGCTCATTTCAGTGAATTTAGTGACACATATCCTCTAGTTGTCATTTCAACAACCCAACGCCATTACATTGTTTTTAAGGGATTATGTATATATATACGTAAAAAAAAGATTTATTTATTGAAAAGTTGCTCTAACACGATGCAACAACCAATTAAAATAACTGTAATATTATAATGATCACTATACGAGTTTCAAAAAATATACTTATACAAAGACGTACATATATAGATTGTGACATGTTTCAGTGAGTCATGCAACTGCATGCACTACATCTCGTACTGGGATGGAAAGAACCACATTGTATTCCTGGGAGACTCTCGAATACGACAGCTCTACTTTGCTTTTGTCAACATGCTCAGTCACGAGCCCATACCCAGCGCCAAGAAACACTCAGATATGCAGTTCACTGACAAGAAACTCAAACTCAAAGTGGTAGGTAATACTAGGTATTGTATAAGTGCAGTGGACGTTTGCCGTGTGGACTCCTGGAGTAAAGAACATGCATTTAATTAAAACTCCTCCCTCATTAAAATTGTTTGCTACTCTCGTTTAAGACTAATTTCATGAAAAAGTATTCCCTATGATATATATGCTAATGTATTTGTACATATTTTTATTTTGTTTTGTTGAAATGAACTAACAAACTGTAAATATTAATTTTAACCATGTTGGTTTGAAATTAGGAGTAGGTCTTGAGTTGGGAAATAACAATTCAGTCAAACGTATTCCCAATTTGGCCAGGAGCATGGGAATGAGCCAACTTCAAGGCAATAAGTGCCAATAAACAATAAGTGCCAGTACCAGTTATTTATTAATTGAACGTTCTGTTTAAAATTCAAACTTTTCACGTGTGCAACTTTGACACTATGAACACTGTTTTGGGCTTATTACATGCAAGTTGGCAGGCAACCTATCTTGAACATGTTTATTCTGGTAATAAGAACAACAAATATAAATAAATGTTAATAACTGTGGAATGGAGATTGTACCTTTAATAAGCTTGAGAAGTTCTCTGAGTGGTGAGATTGTTGCTCTTGTAGGATTTCCTGTGGCATCCTATAATGAACGAGTCAATGTATGATGTGTATCAGTCCTGGCTGCGGCAGGACGTGTCCCACAGACCCAATGTGGTCATCACAGGCAGTGCAACGGTGAGTAACTCTACCCCAGATACAGGGTAACTGAAGAACAGGTTTCCGTATTTGGTGGAATGATTGTGGAACTGGTTATAACATTGAGCGGGTTCATCATACACGAGGGTGTTACAACATCTGTAAATATATATTGATGTAATACAACTTTCACCAAATGGGAAGGAACTTTATGCTAACGTGGAAGCAATGTATGTACATCTTCTCTTTCTGCATTCATTGGCTTCCGTGGAAAAGCCTTTCTGATCTACCAGTTGGGGATGCATTTAAAAAGACACAAAGGCAGTTATTGAGAGTTGTTAATTTTTGTCAATGGGTAAATTAATTGGTCACCCATTCTTTCGGGAGTTAGTTAGAGTTGAGGTATCAGAAATTATTATTCTGTGCATGCAATTGTGTAATTGACAACAGCATAAATTAATTGGTCACGAAAGCAAGTTTAAGATAGATCTACTGTAATATTTGTAATAACTGCAGCCCTTGGCTTGTTGCGGCACAGGTGGGTGTAAGGTAATTAAGTATGGATTAAGTCATATTTTTGTGTGACGAAACAGCCAAAACACAGTAGACATTCACGGAACAGTGCAGAATGAAGATCGGAGGCCAGGTTTTGGTTGTTCCTTCTACTGAATATAGAGTTCATTCCGCATTGTTTCGTCACACAAAAACGTAACTTAATATGCATGTAGTTCCTTCCCATTTAGCAAAACGTTGTTTTATATAGATCAGTGTCTATCAACAGTGCATTCTACACATGTGCAGTAACAACCTCGTGATGTTCCCGCTGAATGCTATAACTCGTGACTTCACCATCCCCGTGTTTCTTCCACCCAGTTCTGCCGAACTCTCTTCAGCGGGAAACATTGAAAATGCATCGAGCAACACAAATTGACATTAAACCTTCTACCATCCTACTTTCTTTGGAAGGGAGTCAAAAGCAATTTGTTCAACTCTGGAATTTGGAAAAGTTTGTTCATCACATGCCCAGTGAGGATACGTCTGCACATTTTAAAACAAAACACAATTTTGAAGAACAAAATGAAGGTGATGTGATATGGTTGTTATTTTTGCTTGCGCAGTGGAGCATCAAAGAAAGCAATGCAAGTACTGAGGCCCTGCAACATTACAGAGGTGAGCAAGTTACTGTCTTGAATTGAAAATTATGTACATGCATATTGTGTGCTTGCGTGCACGCAGGCGTGAATGCATGTGGTGTGCACATTTCATTGTTTGCCCATGTCCATTATTCAGAGGCATCATTAAGGTCACCTTCGGGACGGTGTCAAAGTGAAAGGTCATGTGACCATATCAGCAGGACTCGTTCGTATACTTTAGCGTTACAGAAATACTGATGGACTGTCCTGGGGTACCTCGGTTGCAAGATGGCTGTGTTACCGTGAAGTGAGGTTCGACTACTATTAACAGTTGTTAGTAGTGAATGTGTGTTCATTTGAGAGAGGTGATGATTGTAAACGTAAACAGTTGTTTAATATGGACACATTGATCAGGTGTCTGTTGTAACAAGTTTCCTGTGATGTAAATTAAATGTAATAACAATTGTCACAACCTTGCGGCTGTGAGGCATGTCATTTTAGAAAGAATTGTAAGAGAAATATAAAGGCATAAACACAAATATTTTAATGTGATATGGTTCATATCGCTGGCCATTTTTTCTGTATATCCACCAGGTGTGTTTTATCATTACATTTAAATTACAAATTACACTATTTTTGTGTAATTTTTGCATGTTTATTCAAGTAGGTAATTAATTAATTTGTCAGTCATCGATATGTTAAGATTAAATAAATACAAATCATTTGCAGGCAACCTTACCCACATTATGCCACTGATTAACAAGTTGAAGAATACAACCAAGGTGATATGGATGTTACAAGGTTTGTGACTTCTTCTCTACAGAAATACATGTCTGTCTAATATTTAAATCTGGAATATTTGCCTGTCAGAATTATTCTGTGCATTATTTTCTCCTCTGTTATACTCATGTACCTTATTCGTTCTTTTTAGCGTACATGCCCTAATTAACGTACACCCCCTTTTCAAGCAGGGTCTGATGTCGGTATGTAACTAAAACTGATCACTGAATCCATCGTTTATTGTAATTCCCTGTCAACCATTGACAATATGAGAAAGAAAGTTCCACCTGCATCCACAGCCTTTGCAAAGTTTCAGTATCCCTTTGACCACAAAATCAACATCAATTGGATGTATAAATCACTTCCAGTTAGCTTCAGTTACGTTGACGTGTCTCATCCCGGCTCAACTAATCTTGAATGTATGCAGAGGATGGCATGGTCTGCTGTCTGACTTTGCCTGTGTCTTAGCACCACTGTCATGCAGATATGAGAATATGCGGCCACGGCACCGTGCTGCATGTTGTATGTGCCAAAATGTTGGCTCTGTCATCCAAAGGTACAGGAGACTAGTATGGGCTCACTCACAGGCCTGGCCTTGGGATGTAGAGCCCACATTTCTCTCTCTTTAACTTAATCTCTTTAATAAACGTCATTCATTTGGCCTTATTTCATCACTATACATGACTTGTGTTGGTGCTTGCATAAAGATCGTTTATCTTCTGCTGTCCACTTCTAAGTTATCTCTCCAAAGAAAGTAGTTTTAATATGTGGTAACCATAAATAATTGACAAAAATGTGTTTTCTAATTTAGAGTGACATACGTGTCAATGGTGCCATGTTTATTTAAAAAACGGAAATGAACGATCTATTTGCACCACAAAGCAGAGTACAGTAGAGACAGTAAAAAATACACATCATTTCCACCATTTTGTCATTTTCACACTGGTTTGAGAAACTTAAAAATATTTATTTCGTAAGCTTAAAAATATTAATTTTGTAACCTTAAAAATATTTTTATTTCGTAAGCGTAAAGAATGAATACATTATGTTAACAGTTTTGGTTGGCAAACAGAATTGACATAAACATTGAGTTGTTATTTTAAAGTTTTGCTGATGCTGAAATGTTGTATGTTTCTCGTATGTTTATAATGCTACCATAGGTCTAACTGGGCATTAGGACCCAACATTGATACAATGTCTATCCAACCAAAGTGGCCCACCTGGTGCGGCAAATACATAATGCAAATACCATCTGACACCGGCTGCTTGCAATTAAACCAACCTTGACTGTTTGTCAGTTTGTAATATATATTTTTGATGCTACAGAAAATATGCTGAAAGTATATTGCTCGCCAATTCGTGTTTAGTAAGCCCAAAATGTTCGCTGTTTGTTGCCAATGATGCATTCAAATTGAATACAAACCATTAAAGTAGTAAATACCTTCTATTCGTAGTATTGTGGAGGCAGGTGGGAGCAAACTGCAAGTTCCTGAAATTGCTCATTCATATTTGATGTGTTGGCCTGGTTCCCACAATCAAACCAGCAATAGGGACAAAGTGCAACTGATGCGGTAAACTTCAAGCACTAATACTATTAACATCCATGGTAATGGGAAAACACACAAATCTTGATTCATATTCATACAGCTTGTGTTCCTCTGTTCATCTTCACAAGCCAGTGATGATAGTTGACTACACTACCCCAACAGATATCCGACGCAATGTACCAAAGTTCGTTACATTATCAGTTGTACTTTGTCCCATTTGCTGTCTTCATCTCTCATAATTGTGGAACCTAACACCCATGCTCCATGTCAAGATATCAAAGATCTTTTCCAGGAAATCCAAATAAGGATTAATAAAGTCTCACAAGCCAGCAGTGTATTTAGGCCGTCCGTACAAACTAGCGGTAGTGTGTATTAAACAGATTATTTTTCCCAAGCATTAGATGTAATATCAGCCATGATTGGCTCAAACACAAACCAGCCAAACTTAAAAGGCAATGAGATGATTGGTTAACAGGCCCAGCCATCTTCCATGTTACAACAAGGCGATATGCCAGGGCGTACTGAGACTAATGTAATCAGCTGTCTTGCCAAGATGTCTCTGTAGATTGTGTGTCTCTTCCTTCCAGACCCTGTTGTGGAATACAAACTGGGTCAGAACCGGAGTATGATCACCAACAACTGCGTCAACAAGTACAACAGTGCTGCCTCCAGTATCCTGTGAGTCTTGACTCAAACGTGACATTTACAGATCAGCCGTACAATTGACCTATCCGTCACAAGACCTGTTTCCTAGCAATAAGGTCCATCAAGCCATCAAAAATGGATGCCAACCATGCGGAGTATTTGGGCATTCTGTCGTATATTTGTTGACATTTTGTCGCCAGATGTTCTTTACGACATCAACATAAAGCAAAGTTGTTTAAGCAAGAACTACACATGGGAAAGATTGATTTACCAGCATTGTTGGTAAGGCACAGTTTGACAGAGGCTACACGAATAATTTTGGTTGTGATGTAGGCAAATAGCAACATACTGGATCCATCAGTTATGTCTAATTATTTTGTTCGATGATATGTATATATATCAAAGTGTGGTTCCTGTATACAGTTTGTCTTTTCCTTCACCCATGTTGCACAACTTCAGTGGGCATTATTCAGCTATGCTGCGGTGTACACGGCTTGTCTACAACCGTGCCACGAATATAAACATGCCGTTTTCATAAAAATCTGAAGTAACATGCAAAAGATATCCAAATTGTAATACCACTTATTTGTGTCATGTTATACAAATAAATTATCAGAAAAGTTGGTTTTAGTTAAATACTTACAGTTTTGCGTATGAAAACATAGCACCCCATAAAAATGCTGTTAACTGCGTTAAGCATCCGGGCAGTTATAACCAGTGAAAACATGTTGACGCACATGATGTAACTGCCTTGGAAAGTCACAGTCAATTCTCATAAGTCATACAGAGAATTAGCGGGTAGATCTTGTGAGATTTGATACGACACATTTTGGAGTGGGGTTGACAACGACCAGGTGACTCTAATTATAAAACACTGTTTATTGAAGGTGTTCACTGAAATTCAATCACTGTTGTCATAGAATGATTTATACGCTATGGAAGTACTACTAAGTTATTGTTTTCCCCTCTCAGTGCCTACAGCTCGGCTGAGATGTGGAAGTCTTCTCAGCGAGTCGCTGCAGGTCATCTCTCCAGCTCTCCGGACGGACTGCACGCAGGCACAGTGGCCCTCGACTTGGTTAGATCAATTAAAGTTATTATTTACCTTTGTCACTTTTGGCATATTTTTTTGACAAGCTACCAGTATTTCTGTTTGTTGGTGAACCCTAAAACTGGTAGTAACATAAGAAGAATTTGGGTAAAATAAAAGCGTTACTTTTCTTCCACAGATGAATCCCTGAAAGTTTGGTGTCTGAGATGCAAACTATCTAGAAGGAAAACATTAACACACGCACGCATGCATGCATGTACATATTCACACACATGTTTGTGTGTGTGTGCACTAGCTTGATTATATTTAGATTAGCTTACATCCACCCGTGGTGCAACAAACCAAGGGTTACTATTATCACCACTACTGCAGTATTTGGATCTTCAATTTGTAACAGTGTCGCCTAACCATACCTTTTGTCCACTGCAAAAAGTAAATAATTCTGAATAGCTATAGTTGTGTTTTGTTTTTAAATACATCACCAAATGATAGATCAGAAGCCAATTGTCCAAGGAAATGAATCAGCATAGAATAATGCCAAAGAAACTCGACATCTAGTAGTAGATCAACTTACAATGCTCCAAAGTTAGTGTATTATTATATACCATAATGACTGTATCTGAATATATCTATATATTCAGACATCTAAAAATAATTTAATTCTCTCAACTGTTCGAAAACATGCAGTTCAAAAGTTATTGTTGGTGTTCAAAAACATGCAGCCATTATGGACTGCATGTGATCAGACATATAAAATTAATAGGTGTCCAGAAACACACTAGTACAGACATTTTTTGGGGTAGATTTTAGGGTGCCTAAAAACACAAGTGTCCTATTACATCTGGTTATTACGGTAGATAGTTTTAAAACTGCCCAGATACAGCAGGTAGATAGGATTATTTTTAATTTGTGCAAACTGCAAATTTGTTGGCCCAAAGTATGGAATGGATCATACTGAGTAAAAAATGTATTGAACATTTTTTGGCCAGAACCCCGTTTCCATGGTAACAAACAAATTGGCAGCCATTTTGAGCAAATATTGGCGAATTTGGAAACAGTGCCATTCTTTTTTGAGCACATTATAATTATAATTTTGCAGATCCATGTTCTGTAAACATTCTATTGTGAAATGATCAGAGCATTTTACAAAATGTTTTGTTTTTATTTGTAAAAAAAAATTGTAAAGTGCAAAAAAAACTAGGGTTTTTGGCAACAAATATGCTTATCTTTCAAACTTTTTATGATTTTGTAAAAGTGGTTGATCATTTCACACAGTAGTGTCTTTTGAATGCAACACTGAAAACCTTATTTGAACAGCGTAATTATTCCCAGAGATATCCCATTTCCAAATGTAGAAATTTGAGAACAAATGTTATTGAGAAAATGGCCGTCAAAGATTGCATAATGGATTTGATGACATAATATCGGCATGCTTGATCCATGACTAAAACTCACTTAGAGGTATGTAATTGTCATGGAAGTGAACTTTATTGATGGTATGCATTCAAAGGTATCATAAACTATTTTTCTAGTATTTTGTTGTCAAAAAACACCATTTCACCTGGGGTGTCTGGCTTTAAGCTGGTTGTCATTGTCCACGTTGTCTTCCTACAGGACATCCAGATGCACCTCAACATGTACTGTAACTTTAAGCTTTAAGCTGGTTATCATTGTCCACGTTGTCTTCCTACAGGACATCCAGATGCTCCTCAACATGTACTGTAACTTTAAGCTTTAAGCTGGTTGTCATTGTCCACATTGTCTTCCTACAGGACATCCAGATGCTCCTCAACATGTACTGTAACTGTAAGCTTTAAGGGGATGCGATGGTCAGAGCACTTCTTTTTTTGTTATTGAACTTAGAGAGTTGACATTTTCAGAGGTTGTGAGTCATGGTTAGAAACTGAGTGTGGATTTTTTTCAGAATTTTTGGGGGGATTTTCACGCAGTATGGAGGCCATCTTGGACTAAACTTTCATTCCACTTATCTCAGTCACCACTAGACATAGGCAGCCCAAATTTAGTGTGTAGTTACTCCATAGTATCCCAATAAAAACTGTCAAGAGTTTTCATCGATATTTCAAAAAAATGTTTTTTGGTGAATTTTTAAAATGTTTGATTTTTTTTTTTTTTTAACGCAGGGCAAACTTTACATTCAAAATCCATTATGCAAAAACCAGGCAATGTTTTCAGAAAAGTTACTTAACAGTTTTCAAGAGCATACTATCAAGAAACACTGTGGCAAGTTTCAAGCAGTACTGTCAAGTAACAGCTCAGATAAATGACACGGAAGACAAGAGGTGAAGGGAAAAACATGTTTCTGTGTAAATCGCGTTCAAAGTTTGGGTACATTGGTACACACAGTTCAACATCTAAAATGTAACCTAGATGAACGAAACTTTGCAGATATGTTCTCCAATGTATACTCTAGCAAACACATATTTGAATAATATTTCTACACGGAAATGTCAACAACTCGAAACTCATTTTTTTTCTCAAAAATCCGAAAAAGTCGTTCATGCTCTGACCATCGCATCCCCTTAAGCTGGTTGTCATTGTCCACGTTGTCTTCCTACAGGACGTCCAGATGCTCCTCAACATGTACTGTAACTTTAAGCTTTAAGCTGGTTGTCATTGTCCACATTGTCTTCCTACAGGACATCCAGATGCTCCTCAACATGCACTGTAAGCTTTAAGCTGGTTGTCATTGTCCACGTTGTCTTCCTACAGGACATCCAGATGCTCCTCAACATGTACTGTAACGCACAGATGAACTTTGACGACGGAACCTGCTGCAATACACGTGAGGCAGTGACCACCGTCCAGATCATAACCGCAGTTGTGTTTATTCTCAGGTAGGCTGATAATGGTTGGCATCACTTAAATAGTTAGTTACCCCACTTAGGGGTGGTCGCATAAATTTGCAATGTCCCAAAATATGTTAAGATTAAAGTTTGGTTATCGCCATGTATCGTAATCACGGGAGAAATAAATTGCTCCCATGTCGCCACCTCGTGTGTAAGTGCAAACTGATGCTAATAGCCATTTTGATTGTAAAAATCACACGTCCTTCACCACATATAGATGGCAGTGGTTTGAACCAGTGCTAAGCATATAATGTTTTATTGGGCAAAATTATGAGACAACCCCTTAAGCTTCTGGTGTGGCATCTGAAGAGGTTTACCAATGACAAAATCGATTCTTAGTTTTTTTATTTGACATAGACCATGGTCATAACAAACTCTGCTGTAGGAAAGTCATTTCAAAATGGCGCCAATTGTATTACTTGCAGAGAAATAGTTATTTTTTAATGGTGCATAATATAAGTGTTTAATGGTAATAATAAAAAATTATAACATTTTACATAGAAATGAACCTGTCATTGAAATATGGTGTTAAGGTGATTTCTTGTAAGAGTCACACGCTTTGCATGCATTTAGAAGAATAGTAGAGTTTTCTAAATGTTACTGACTTACAGTGAATCAGTTTGTAATATATGTTAGCAATTTGTATCCATTAATACAAAAGTTACACATATTGATCTAAAATGGGATATTATGCTTTTTTCCCTTAATTGCTGTACTCTTTCCCGCACCAGATTGAAGACTACGGAGGCAGCTGGGCTGTGATTGACTGGGTGTCATATCATAATAGTTTTCACTCCTCCTACAACGTTCGTCAATAGGGACTTCACTGTAAACTATGATTTTTCTCCATCAAAACATCAATTTGCATCATATTGAAGTACTTAGGTAACATCTAAACTGTTTAGACCCCAAAGAAATTACCCAAAACGCATTTTGTAAAAGCCCTGCGCTAGATCCGGCACTAATTCTTTCAGCATGGTGCTCAGTGCTGTGTTTCTGCTGTGGCGCTGTCTCATTCATGGGCTAAACGACAACCGCAGCCTACTACAGCATCGGACACAGCTGCAGTATTGCCAGGGCCCCGGCCTGTCGCCTTCCAAGAAGTCTGACAATGGTTGCTGTGAGATCGTCACTTCCCTCGGCAAACTGGGCATCATCATGGGCTACTTCTTCTTGTGCGACAGGTACAGAGTGCATCTGTTATTGGTGAAACAAAGTTGAAACTATGTTATAGCATTGATGGTGAATGTCATTGGAGGTTATTCCAAATCTTTAAACTTTTGAATTTAGTAGCTTTCAGTATTCTGGATTCATTGATTGATCTTTGTGTGCCATGTAAGAACAATGTTGAGTAAGACATGTTTGGGTTTAAACTATTGATCCCGGACTATCTTAAAAGTGTGATTTGTGATGGGCTAAATTGATTGAAGAGAGTTTTAATGTGACTAGTTTTAAATATCCATTCATTGATGTCATGATATGTTAGAGCGTCGGAAGAGATTGCTGGTTGGAATCCTTCTGGTGTTGTTTTGAACCTTGGGCAAGTCCGTTCACTCTATGTTGTTCACTTGGCGGTATGAATGAGTACCTGGCTATAAAGAGTGGTGGATATTTGTTTGCGAATACCGGTAGTCTTTGCTCAGTAGTTGCAGTGTGACTGAATGCTTCCCAGAGAAGTTGTGATGGTGTTCGATTGAACAAGACTGCCAGGGAATCAAACGTAAAGTGCCCTGAGCAGTCCTGAGGACTGGATACTGCTATGTAAGAACTTATCTTTACTGTAATGTTGCATCTGCTGGACGTACTTCTTTCCATTGTTAAATATCTGTCTATCTATAAATACTCTGTACGTCAAGGGTTCTTAGTGTTTTTAGGGTGAATCAGTTGTTTGTTGCCTCTGCAGGACATATTTCTTCATGAAGGAGAACAAGTACTACACACACACCAACTTCTTCCTTCCTTTCCTCTACCTCATGATCCTTGGCATCTTCTTCATGGAACACACCAAACAGGTGAGGCTTGTCTGTCCGTTCTTCCTGTTTTCCCGCATTGAACAAAGGGTCACTCATAAGGTACATCATCATGTGATGGGGTCTTTGGGTAAGCGTTGCTTAATGTCGTTTCAAATGCTGGCTCATTGAGCTGTCAATATCAGACAGGCAATATTGTTACAAGCCAGGTTTTGAATGTATTTCAACAGCATTCCAACAAAAAACCAGCTGTACAGTAGTCCCTGCCTTCAGCGGACCCTCTGATGAGGGGACACCTGCTATGTCGGGACACTTTCGCAATGTACGGACTGTTCTACCATGTTAATGTCCCTCTGATGAGGGGACACCTGGTGGACGAAGACAGCGGACAAGATATTTTGGTTTTCATTCCCTGCTAAGGCGGACAACAAGCATTAATTTCAAAATATTTTGGTTGAAATATTTTATTTACAAGATGGCGGCGGACAGGAAGCCATGCGGTGTAATGGGAAAGAAACAACAATTTCCCGTCACGCAAGAATATCGTTCAAAGTCACACGAGAGTGGGAGTTGATGTGTATATAAACCAATGTTGCATTTTTAACTGCGCAGTTACAGTTAGAAATTTTGAAAGTTACATCATCATGACAAGTTCACCAAAGAGACAAATTTTGAGTTTGGAACAACGAAGCGATGTTTTAAAGAGGTTAAACAACGGCCAATCTTGTCGAGCTGTGGCGATTTCGTGCGGCTGTGGGAAATCGCAGATCGCACGAATTCGACAAGAACGGAAAGATATCGAAACGGAATGGGCATCGGGTAGTCGGTGTGACCTAAAATACTTGAAGCGGAGGAAGACCATCTATGAGGACCTCAACGCGCTCGTATGGCAGTGGATCTGCACTGCTCGATCAAAGGAACTGCCTGTCAACGGCAGGCTGATACAGGTGTGTTTTATTGATGTCAGGGACGCCATCGGCTGGCTGTGGTTGGCGTGGTGCAGTGTCTCATTATCCACAATCACAAAGTGTTTCGCTCGGTGTGGCTTCGTAGAGGAGATGGAGGCAGTGGGGGGTGAACTCGACGCATTGGAGCAACCTGGTGGCGACTGCGAGAGGTTGTTGGGTGATGTGTCATGGGACGACTGTATCAACATGGATGACGAGACACTCACAACGAACACTGTTGCCGACAACTGGGAGGCTGTGATTGTCACCCAGGCACGAGGAGAGTTGTTGGAGGAGGAGGCGGATGACGGCGAAGACGACGAACCAGAGACACTCCCTATTATCACAGCGAGGGACGCATTGCTGCAGATCAAGGACATTGTAGGCTTCGCTCTGAGTGCAAACGATGCACCACTGCTGGACGCGGCATCGACGGTGCAGGACTTGCTGCAGGGACACTGCATTAGGCAAGCTGCCCTTGCAGAGCAGACGGCCATTACGGATTTCTTCAAGCCGCAGTGAGCTGTCATGTCGTGATGAACACTGATGTTGACTTTTTGAAAGGTGGTGGGCGTAATTGTTTGATTTTGTATTATTCATACAGGTGTATTTTTTTTATATAATAAAATGTGTGATTTTAAAAATGTGTTTGTTTCTTATTTGTTGTGCACATACCTCACTAATTTGTTTATTTAAAGGGCCCCTGTATGTGTTTTTTTTAGTTACAGCTTTATATTATATATACAGCATCGTTCACACATTTCTGAAATATCCATCTACAGCCAAAAGATCAACACTCCAAAAAGTCTGTCCCTCCGATGAGGGGACACCTGCAATGTAGGGACACTTTTGCTTGGATACAGCAAAGTGTCCGCTGAAGGCAGGGACTACTGTACTACTGTTTTATGTTACTTTTACATACTTTTGTTTTACGTGTGAACAATGAATCATTACAGCAGTTCAACAATTTAATAACTATTACACATGTATGTATCATGAAGGGTCTTAATTTTTATTTTTATAATTCATAATTTTAGGGGAGTTTAATATATCTTTCCATAGGCTGGGATGTAGGAAGAATGTCTCCAAATAGCATGATGGTCTTTACGGATGGCCCCCTAATGTCTCTGCTCTACATTCCAGTAGTGATTTACTAGATGTCCTCCTTCACCAGTAATGTAATGCACATATATTAGATATGTAATTTGTTCATTGAAATTCAATCACTGTCTAGTGTACTGATTTAGACACTTAAGCGAATTTAGAAAAAGGACTATTTTAGTGTGGCAACCTTTGTTTTTCTGTCTGAGAAGTACTTTGATCCTGTGATCATGTCTATTTCAAAGTTGTTTATTATTACAATGTACATGATGTGAATTATTTGATGTTGCTTTGATACTGAAATTGACCAACTGTAGAAGGACTGCTAAGTTATGGTTTCCCTGCCCCAGTGCCTACATCTGTTATGTATGTTTGCAGACGTATGTCCTACACAGAGATCAGACGGATGAGTGGAAGGGCTGGATGCAGTTGGTGATCCTCATCTACCATCTCACTGGAGCCAGTCAGGTCTGCACAGTCTTGTGTTGTTTGAATTTGATGGATGCCATTTGCTGGTGCTTTAGATGTAATTTATGCATGAAGGAAATAGTACAAGTTGCATTACCTTTGATTCCTCCTTTTTCAGTATTGTCCAACATGTATAATAATGTACTGTATTTGTGTTAAATGTAACAATTGTCGGAAATAAAACGATGGTGATCATCATCATCATATCAGATAATATGTATAAATTTAAATAAAAAATATATTAAATGTTAACTAAAAAAATGTATATAAAATGCAAGTCTAAAGTGACAGACAACATACCAACAAAGCGGAGTGCAACTGACATGTGTTAGTTTTTGATGGATATGGAGATATTTGGAATCCTCTCCACACGGAACATCCTATCTTGACTGACATCTGGAACTCCGTGTCCGTAGATGCTCACCATCTACATGCAGATCCGGGTGTTGGTGTCCGCCTACCTCCTGCTCTCTGGATACGGACACTTCTACTACTTCTGGATGACTGGAAACTACTCCCTCTATAGGTTCTGTCAGGTAGGTCACTTCACATCATCTGTTGGATAGGTGACTAGCATCTGTTGGGTAGGTGACATTGTAACATCTGTTGGGTAGGTGACGTTATAGCGTCTGTTGGGTAGGTGACGTTGTAGCGTCTGTTGGGTAGGTGATGTTGTAGCGTCTGTTGGGTAGGTGACATTGTAGCGTCTGTTGGGTAGGTGACGTTGTAGCGTCTGTTGGGTAGGTGACGATGTATCGTCTGTTGGGTAGGTGACGATGTATCGTCTGTTGGGTAGGTGACGTTGTAGCGTCTGTTGGGTAGGTGACGATGTATCGTCTGTTGGGTAGGTGACGATGTATCGTCTGTTGGGTAGGTGACGTTGTAGCGTCTGTTGGGTAGGTGATGTTGTAACGTCTGTTGGGTAGGTGACGTAGCGTCTGATGGGTAGGTGACGATGTAGCGTCTGTTGGGTAGGTGACGATGTATCGTCTGTTGGGTAGGTGACGATGTATCGTCTGTTGGGTAGGTGACGTTGTAGCGTCTGTTGGGTAGGTGACGTAGCGTCTGTTGGGTAGGTGACATTGTAACATCTGTTGGGTAGGTGATGTTATAGCGTCTGTTGGGTAGGTGACGTTGTAGCATCTGTTGGGTAGGTGATGTTGTAGCGTCTGTTGGGTAGGTGACATTGTAGCGTCTGTTGGGTAGGTGACGTTGTAGCGTCTGTTGGGTAGGTGACGTTGTAGCATCTGTTGGGTAGGTGACGTTGTAGCGTCTGTTGGGTAGGTGACGTAGCGTCTGTTGGGTAGGTGACGATGTAGTGTCTGTTGGGTAGGTGACGATGTATCGTCTGTTGGGTAGGTGACGATGTATCGTCTGTTGGATAGGTGACGTAGCGTCTGTTGGGTAGGTGACGTAGCGTCTGTTGGGTAGGTGACATTGTAACATCTGTTGGGTAGGTGATGTTATAGCGTCTGTTGGGTAGGTGACGTTGTAGCGTCTGTTGGGTAGGTGACGTTGTAGCGTCTGTTGGGTAGGTGACATTGTAGCGTCTGTTGGGTAGGTGACGTTGTAGCGTCTGTTGGGTAGGTGACGTTGTAGCGTCTGTTGGGTAGGTGACGTAGCGTCTGTTGGGTAGGTGACGATGTATCGTCTGTTGGGTAGGTGACGATGTATCGTCTGTTGGGTAGGTGACGTTGTAGCGTCTGTTGGGTAGGTGACGTTGTAGCGTCTGTTGGGTAGGTGATGTTGTAGCGTCTGTTGGATAGGTGACGTTGTAGCGTCTGTCGGGTAGGTGACGATGTATCGTCTGTTGGGTAGGTGACGTTGTAGCGTCTGTTGGGTAGGTGACGATGTATCGTCTGTTGGGTAGGTGACGATGTATCGTCTGTTGGGTAGGTGACGTTATAGCGTCTGTTGGGTAGGTGACGTTGTAGCGTCTGTTGGGTAGGTGACGATGTATCGTCTGTTGGGTAGGTGACGATGTATCGTCTGTTGGGTAGGTGACGTTGTAGCGTCTGTTGGGTAGGTGACGTTATTGTAGCATATGTTGAGTAAGCTGGCGATTGTAATATTTGTTGGGTAAATTACTTTGCAGAATCTGTTGGGTAGGCGATTGTAGCATTTATTAGATAAGTCTCTTTGAAGCATCTGTTGAATAGGTGTCTGCAGTATTTACTTAGTTGCATACTGGCCCTGGCATCAAGTCATTATGGCCTCATACTAAAAACTCAAATCAGACTTGTCCCAGACCAGAAATTGTACCTCAGTGGAATGGGTCCAGACAAGAATAATTCCAGACTGGAATATTCAAGACAGATGATTCCCGACCAGAATAATTCCAGTCCAAGAGCAGAACAGTTCCAGACCAGAAACATTCCAGACTGGCATATTCTAGACCAGAATGGTTCCACACCACACTTCTAAACCAATGCTGGCATAACACATTTCTGCAGAAAGATCTCACACAGGTTGAGAGCAGATAAACTCTGATATGACGACACGTCGACACGGTGACTGTAGACTCACACTCTGGGTTACCTCCCTCTCCAGGTGATGTAGACTCACACTCTGGGCTGCCTCCCTCTCCAGGTGATGTAGACATACACTCTGGGTTGCCTCCCTCTCCAAGTGATGTAGCCTTACACTCTGGGTTGCCTCCCTCTCCAGGTGATGTAGACTCACACTCTGGGTTACCTCCCTCTCCAGGTGATGTAGACTTACACTCTGGGTTACCTCCCTCTCCAGGTGATGTAGACTTACACTCTGGGTTACCTCCCTCTCCAGGTGATGTAGACTTACACTCTGGGTTACCTCCCTCTCCAGGTGATGTAGACTTACACTCTGGGTTACCTCCTTCTCCAGGTGATGTAGACTCACACTCTGGGTTACCTCCCTCTCCAGGTGATGTAGACTTACACTCTGGGTTGCCTCCCTCTCCAGGTGATGTAGACTTACACTCTGGGTTGCCTCCCTCTCCAGGTGATGTAGACTTACACTCTGGGTTGCCTCCCTCTCCAGGTGATGTAGACTTACACTCTGGGTTGCCTCCCTCTCCAGGTGATGTTCCGGATGAACTTCCTCGTCATTGTCCTGTGTTTTGTCATGAATCGGCCATACAGCTTCTACTACTTTGTGCCACTCGTCTCATTCTGGTTCCTTCTCATCTACGTTACCATGGCGATCTGGCCCCACATCACGTCTGATTCGGCCGACGGTGAGTTCGTAGAACACTATAGTTCCTTAAGACATTTAATTTTATTTTAAGTTAGCCTTCAATGTCTAATCTTTATGTCATGTATCACAATATAAATATACTTATTTTTTAGTATTTTAACTCAAATAATAATGTGTTATTCTAGTTATTTATTAATTACTATTCCACTGAGAATTTATTATCCATGGTTTACATTAATTCTTATGTGAGTGTAACAATCAGTATTGTTTGTTTGTTCAACTAGCAGTGGTACCTTTATAGTTCATACCTTATATGTGTGGTTTAATTAGTCTAGTTCAGTTTTGTTTAGCCAGATCTTATCCAATTTTACTTTTATTTTATTGTTATTATTATTTTAACATTTAGAATTGATTGTAAACACTACTGAACAGTTTCACAGTGAATTTTAGTAATAAATAAACTTATTATTGCACCAGGCGAAACAGTTGTGATAAAACATCTGTTGAATCTGAAGCTGAACTAACTCCATTACTTTGAAATCATCTGAAACTATAGGTACCATTTGTAAAAATTTAAGACGGGTCTGTTCGAAATTGCATTGCAAACCTAAATCATTTGCAATCCATTGCTCTGATGGCAATATTTGTGCATCCCTGTCAATGATATTTGTCTGGTGATTGAGGGACCATTTACACAGCTCAAAACAATTACAGAAAACGTGCACTACAAATAGGACAATCAAATAGCATCAGTCTAATGTGTGGTAAAAACCCTAAAACTGATAAGAACCCTTAACCCACAGGGAATTTAAAGAGAGGAATAAAGATTTCTCTTGAATATTTCAGTGAATCGGCTGCACTACCTCATCCTCGTCCTGAAGATAGTTTTGTTGGTGACAGTTACGACCCTGCTGTACACATCCGTGGTGAGTCTTGGACACACTTCTGATATATGTAATTATTTTATTAAACTGTTGGTGGGGGCTCTACAATCCACGGAACCACTGACGGTACAGCTGTACAATCGCCCTAGCATTCAGTGTGTGCTTCGCAATGACAATGAAATGAAGATGGCGGGTGATGGTGACCCATGTTTTGGCCATTCCAATTTAATAGATAGAAACGGCAAAACATGGTTGCCTTATTCGTTGCATCATTGTTCCATCGTCTGTAGCTGATATGTAAAATGCTGCATTTCTGTTGCTTTAACTAATAGCGGTAGGTAACTTTATATGACTTTACATTCCCATCCTTGGGGGATTCAGGGGTTTCAATTAAACTCCTTTTTGAGAGAATATATGTTTAAAATGGCAATATGTGTCAACAATTAACCCTTCCAAAGAGAACGCTTGTGAGAAATAATAAAACGAACCCCTCGTTTTGAGAGAACATTTTCCTTCAACACGGTATTTGTTGGCCGCGTCAAGAGCAGTGCAGTTGGAGGTTTTCCAAGTAATGGGACAATATGCAGCTATCCCAAAGATGCCAAACCCTCCTTTCTGGGATGGGCCTGCTTTACATAAAATTCAGCACTTAATATATTTTGTACGCATTTCAAAATATTCTCAACTAGATGACATCTGATATTTTACATATCCCAACCAGTCATTAAATGCTGTAGTCTGTCCCACCGGTTCAATCTTCTGTTATTCTGGCTTGTAGGTTTTCTTTGAGAAAGTCTTCCTCAGTTTCCCAATCAAAGCTCTGTTTGTGACGTCTGACGACTCAATCCACCAGTGGCGCTTGCAGTGGCAGATCGATCGATATGTAAGTAGTGATCTCCTCATCCATTTTTGTCATGTCAAAATTATTAAAACAAAACCAGTCAGAATTATATATTTTCCCAATCACTGACTCGCAAAGTCCAGAACAGTTCCTAAGCCAATTTCTAAGCACTACTTTATTTTGGTTTTAAGAGGCTTAATAATAGATCATAACTTGTTGCATTCATTTTAATATAAACAATGTTCTGATGTGTGTCAATAAATTGTCAACAGTATGTCATCTATGTATCAATAGTCTGTCATCTCTGTATCAACAATCCGTCATCTATGTGTCAACAGTGTGTCATCTATGTGTCAACAGTGTGTCATCTATGGGTCAATAGTGTCTCATCTATGTATCAACAGTCTGTCAATTATGTATCAACAGTCTGTCATTTATGTACCAACGGTGTCATTTATGTGTCAACGGTGTCATTTATGTATCAACAGTGCATCATTTTTATCAACCATGTGTCAACTGTGTGTCATCTATTTGTCCACAATGTGTCATCTATGATTCAACAGTGTGTCATCTATGTGTCCACAATGTGTCATCTATGTATCAACAGTCTGTCGTCTATGTATCAACAGTCTGTCATCTACGTATTAACAGTCTGTCATCTGTATATCATCGGTGTATCATCTGTGTGTGACTATTGTTCATGTATGTGTCAACAGAGTGTCATGTATGTGTCAACAGAGTGTCATGTATGTGTCAACAGAGTGTCATGTATGTGTCAACAGAGTGTCATGTATGTGTCAACAGAGTGTCATCTATGGAATGGTAGTTGCAAGTTGTCTGCTAATTGCCAAGAGATACAAGGTATTTGACGACTGTGAACAGCACCATCTCTTCTCCAATGGCGTCACCACACTGCTGGGCATCCTGGCTGCCTGCGGTATCCTGGTGTGTACATGTATACAGGTCGTGGTTAAATCCACCTCACTTAATTTACCATTTGACAAAAGCCCTAACAAACCCTTGTACAAGAGTTCATTAGCAATTACGTAACATCCGGTCTCGTATCCTAGCAATGGGCTATACACAACAACTGCAACAAGGTTCGTCAACGTCTATTTCATTCAAACGAGGGAAACAGTCCACTACTTTTTCACCTGAAGAATTTGTATGTTACTGTCAGCCTTCAGAGTTGACATTCATTAAGATACTGCACAACATTCAGTTGTGTACAACCGGTGACCTTGATGACCGCACACCAAATAAGGGCAATGACATACTACTTATGGTCCCAGTTCTAAATTGCTAATGTCTATTTCATAAGCTAAGCACAAACAAATTGTTTAAAAAGTTGTTTTAAGTAAAATACAATTGTCAATCAACAAGAACATGTATCTAAAAAAACTAATGTCTAAATCTATTCTGGATATTTTGCTAGCCCTATTTCCTTAAAATGTAATTATTTATCTCATTTCCAATGTAAGAACTTTCATGAGCAAATTATGTATGTAGCATCTATTGGTGTCTCTAATGCAGAATAATGCAAGATTTCAGTTTTGTCAATTTGCGCATGAGGTGGTTTTGACTCTACTTACTGTCTAAAATATTAGCTGCGCTTTGGAATGAATTCCTAGATATTATATCAATAATGTTTTGGTAAATCCCCAAAACCATAGTATTTTAAGTTGCATTTATTAGAATTTTACAAGAAAATTGTTTGAAAATGTTGTTAAAATAACTAATGTTTGAGTTAGTGAAGACTCCAGCACACGTGTTCGTTGCACATGCATTGCCAGTTTTCACACGCAGGACAGGACATAAACTTGTGATGTTTGACGTCTGTTTCAGTCTTACTTCATCCTGACTAGTCTATGTCGGAACAAGAATGAATGCCACGACCTTCATCCCTACATCTCTTTTCTCCCTGTGAGTCATCCCTTTCCTTGTATAGGACTGGAAAACTTATATTTTAAATTGGAAAAAAGTTTTGATGTGAACTGAGTACCAGGTACATCTAAATAGACATATTGGCAGGTTTAGTGGTAGAATGTACTGGTATTGGTATGAAATGAGCCAGTTTTTTAAGTGTGCTTGGCGGAGTGATTTTTATTTTTTTTCCCCACAATACAACAGCTGCATTATTATATGGCTATATTTTGAAATATTGATGAGCATTGTGCAGCCATGCACTTTAAAAAACCTATGTGATATTGACAAGAATTGTTCTGCATATCAGTCTTTTTTATCAGAGCCATGATGTGAAATGACAAAGTTCCAGAATTTTCCCATGTCAAATTTTCTTGTAATATCACAAAATGTTAACATGGCCACCATTGATAAAATCAACTGTATTCTGTGTCCTACAAATGCACATCTTCCGAGTAGGCACAAACAAAAACTGGAAGATTTCCCCCACATGAGATCTCATGGTGGGAGATGTTTCCAAGGAAGTTTAATGACTGTTTTCATTAGTGATGCCACCTACTGAATATATTTTACTCTAAGCAAAAGTTCCGATGTGATGGGCCATCCAGTAAACAAAACATTTGCAAGTGAATCGTTTTCCATGGTTTTTCTTTACTAACTGGTGAGTTTATTTACATCCATAACTCGACAACACTATAGGCACTTAAGTGTGGCTGATACAGAGTTCTGAGCTGAACATAAGAAGAAGAATTATAACCTAAAATCTTATATAAATCAGTAATATGAATAATAATAAATGGCACTTTTTATTTACTGTTTAAGTTATTTTAATTCCAGATCGTGTCATATATAGTTCTGCGTAACCTGGTGACGTGGCTGCGGACCCGCTACAGCACATTCTTTGCCTGGTTTGGCAGAATCTCACTCGAGGTTTGTTATTTTTGTGCAGGCACTCTGCTAACCTTATGCAGAATGCACGGGGATGATTTTGATGCAGTTTAATCTTGTAGAACTTTGTGCAGATAAATTGTACTTCATAGGGTTGTCCTTGTGTGTGTGTATCTGTGCATATTTTTGGGTGTGTGTGCGTGTGCGTATGTGGTGTGTGTTTGTGGCTATGCATGTGTGCATGCGTGGTGTGTGCTCGTGTGTTGTAGCCTGTACGTCAGTGTGGGTGATTGGGTGTGACGTGTTTGTGGGTGTGTGCAGTATGTCTGAGGGGGTGTTGTGGGGGCGTACATGTGTTGTGGGTGTTTATGTGTGTGTTGTGTGGGTGTCGTTATTTCCTGATAGTCTAATTCTATTTATATATATAGAGAGAGAGAGACAACATATATTCACCATACATGAGTGATCAGCTCCTACCCACTGTAACTACCGCCACACACCTGTCCTCCCTTGTTGCAGCTGTTTGTCACGCAGTACCACGTGTGGCTGGTGGCTGACACTCGCGGCGTGCTGGTCCTCGTGCCCAACTACCCGGTCATGAACGCCATTGTCACGTCCTTCATCTTCGTGTGTACGGCGCACGAGATCCACCAGATCACCGTGGTCCTCACGCGCTACGCTGTACCGCGCGATTGGAAGTGTCTGCTCCGAAACATCATGTGTTTCATCGCCATTATCCTCCCGATCGCAATCACCAATGGCGTGCTTGGTTTCTAGATCATTCACATCAACATTTCAGACAGTCGGTGGAAGTCTTCTCATGAACAGTTGACAAAAGTTGTGGAACGTGTGTATAATTCAGGCCCACCTCGCTTTTGTCATTATATATATATATATACATTTTTAGAGTAAATGTGATACCTCAATCTGTTCGATCCACTATTCTGCATTGTTCCAGACATACCATGGTCAAAGTGGCACAAACTGGTGCAAACCAGAGTGATTTGGAAATCAAGGTCCACTAAAATGCAATATGATATGCCTGAAACGGTGTGGAATGATGGAATAATTGCATTCAATGTATCAAATTGATGCAAACATATAGTTATAAGAGCGAAATAGTTACAAATGTGAACATTTGTTTGGTTACTCCTGTATATAAGTTATGCTTGGCAAGACTTTGTTACCACAATTGCTTAAAGGTGCTACCCCAGGACAAGTTTTTGCTCGTTGCATTTAAAATTCATTTTGTGAAAACTAATATCTGACATAGATTAAGACATATTATGATGTTCATTCAAATTCTGTACTTGTATGTTTACAAATTGTTTTAGAATAATGCAACAAATGTAATCTTTACTTTGTCTATGTAAATACCAACCCTATGTCCTGTGTT
This sequence comes from Escarpia spicata, assembly GCA_963995525.1. Lineage (NCBI taxonomy): Eukaryota > Metazoa > Annelida > Polychaeta > Sabellida > Siboglinidae > Escarpia > Escarpia spicata. The sequence continues at coordinate 34,531,498 of OZ023212.1, forward strand.
CTTAATTTGTTACATGTGCCAAATGCATGCTATTTGATGAATGGTGTTTCTGTTAAACTAATTGTCTATTACAGAAGAAAAATTCTTCCACCCTACTTATATACGAGATGGAGATTCTCAAACCTGTGACTTTCATTCCATAGTTTTCAATTCATTCATGAGAAGTATCTTTGGTGTTTTATATTGGTCTTAATAACATATTTTGTTGTTAAAAAGTTGAGTATCCCTGGGTAGTTCAGCTACGATACAAGTAGCTATATATGACATCATGTTTGCTACCCCTGGGTAGTTCAGCTATGATACAAGTAGCTATATATGACACCATGTTTGCTACCCCTGGGTAGTTCAGCTACGATACAAGTAACTATATATGACACCATGTTTGCTACCCCTGGGTAGTTCAGCTACGATACAAGTAACTATATATGACACCATGTTTGCTACCCCTGGGTAGTTCAGCTACGATACAAGTAACTATATATGACACCATGTTTGCTACCCCTGGGTAGTTCAGCTACGATACAAGTAGCTATATATGACACCATGTTTGCTACCCCTGGGTAGTTCAGCTACGATACAAGTAGCTATATATGACACCATGTTTGCTACATTGTGTTAATATTCTGGCTAGTCATGCCCCTTAATCTTAGTTGTTCTTAGTTATTTATTGAGTATAAAACGATATGTTACTCTTAATCGTAGTCAGTTTTATTACTTATTTATTGAGATATTATGGGATGCAGTGAGTACAAGAAAGGATGTGGTCATTGTGTCAATAATTGTGTGGGTTCATGGTCATTAATGGCGGGTCAAACAGGGTCATGATTGATCAATAGTGAGAATGTAACTGGCTGTGAGGAAAGGTGTATTTGATTTGAGGTTGATGTCATTACAATTTACATAACAGGTGTGCAAATCGTGAGTACCATAATGACTGATGTATTCAGACACCGTGTTTTTGGACACCCTAAAAATCAACAAAAATAATTTTTTTTTTTTTTTTTTACACCTATTATTTTCTGTCCAAACACATACAGTACATAGTGAGTGTTTTCAGACACCAAAGTTTTTTGTACTGTTTGTTTTTGGAGAGCTGAGAATGTTATATTTAGTGTTCCAAATGCAGTCATGGTAGTTTGCATGAATTGCGGTGTTTACATATGAGGGTTGGCTGCAGTACTCAAAGTAACGTGCTTGCAATGCATAATTTATAGAGAAAAGCATTTCCAATATATTATGGAATTGGCAGTACACTACAAAGCAACATGTGACTATTGGACATATTTGCAATACTTTCAAAAGTATTGCAGTATAATGATGTTAAGTTTAGGGCGAACAATAATTGTTTGATTTGTTTCTCCAAATAATACATACCATGAAAGTATTCATAATGTTCTTCATTGACTTGAATAGTGCATTATTTGTCTCCATGATATAAAATGTATATTATGTGCTTAATATGAAATAAACAACTTATATAAAACTGTCTCACTGTTATTACATATTGCAAGTATATTTTGTTTTTAATTAAGAGTACCTGTATTTTAATACTTTTAAGAAATTGTAAGTATAATGCAAGTATTTGCGTACTGCAAATACTTGCATTATACTTACAATTTCTTAAAAGTATTATTTTTGGAAATGATGGTGTGCACATCTGGCACCGCCGATTTGCATACTGGACTTTGTGCAAGACAACAGCACACGGAGGCCTCCGATTAGCTGGAGGCTAATTTATGCAAGGACATGTTAATTACTCCCGTGGGGAGAACCAAATCAACCAATCAGCGCGCACTGGAGTGCGTCCCTCCGGAGAATCCCAAGCTGATCCTGCACTCCATTTGCATAAAGGGGCAGACGTTTGTTTAATTTGACCCACCCGCTTCCCTACTTTTCGTCCAGGAATGTTTGATGTATAGTCATGATTTGTGCATCGTTATTGGAAGGGGTTGCAGGTCTCAATGCTTTCCCCACATTTATAGTTGATTGTGAGCATAGGGTTTGCACTGGATGTGTTCACGGGGTTTTATTGCAAGAGACGTCGCATGCCTTTTTCCACTTTCGATTTAGGAATGGTATTGAATTGTATATATTGGGGCGAAATACCCCATTTGGGATTATTATAATTTTAGATTTAGTGTTTTTGGCAGCAGATAGCGAGGTATTCAGAAAGGCACTTTTTAGTTAATTATGTTGGCTTAGTTAATTATGTTGGCTTTAAAATTAACACTACACATAACAAGCTCTGCTGTGATTACTTGTCATTCCTTTCAATTGTTCTAGGAATACCACTGCTGCTTTATATGTTGAAATGTGGGCTCTAACAGCCTGATGCTCAGGAGACTAGTATGGGCTCAGTCACAGGCCTGGCATTGGGTTGTAGAGTCCACATTTTTTTCATTTAAATATTAGTGTGCCAAAAATGCTTATACGCAGGTTCCCCAAAAATAAACAAACATCCATTTGGCCTTTTTCATATCTATATTTGTCTCTGTGTTGTTGCTTGCATAAAATGTAATATGGTATTGCAAGTATATGCAGTATTTTAAGTAAATGTAATATAGTATGCAAGTATTTACAATAGTTGTTTTACTTTTGCATTATGCAAGCAGCCTTTATAAAGGCAACACAAAGATAAAGATTGAGGACATCTTGCAAAAAGTATGAAATAAAACTGATTTCATTGAAATAATGAACATATATTAAATCATATTGGGATTTGTAATAATTACCATCCATAAACAGACCTCATAATAATGCATGTGACCTCCACCAAGTTTTGCCTTTCTGATATTTACAGACATGAACATTACATTACTAAGACAGCGTATCTAAAAAAACAATTGGTATCAGAATTTCAACATATATGACGGAATATCCAACATGTGCATCAGCCATTTTGTAAGCTTGACAGATTTTGTTGCTAGGCAATAGGTCGTGTGATGGCTACATAAACTGTATGCTTCCAAGGAATCTATCAATTGCCTCACATGGTACTATGCAAAGACAGGCAGATGTTTCAATTTTTATTGTTTATTCATACAATAATGATTATACACAATACAAACTTCATGCATCAACCGGGCTTACAAACATTACAGCAAGAAATGACAAAAATAGTATCTATTGTTTGATTTATTGTTAGACCCAACAGAACGAGTGACATTTTATTATTGTTCCTCTTCATTATTAAACATTCTAATCTGGTGCAGTTCCTGATCACTGCAGCAAATACATTTTTCAAAGTCCCGTTACATTTATGATGTTCAAGTTTCTATTGTTGTTTCCATAACTTTCGTAACTGTTAGTTTACATTTTTGAGATTACTCAGATCAATGAAAATACCAACATTTATTATTTTCCAGGCTAAATTGAATCAGATTTGTGTGAAGAGACTGCCCAATCAGAACGATTTTAATTAACAATCTGAAATATACAATCTTGACTGGTTTGTTTGACCATCTAACACTGATATGAAAGATCATAACTAATAATAACTAATCACCACAAATGCAACATTGATCTTGCTGAGTAAAATAGCGTTACATTAGTTGGCTTATACTAGCTGAAGTTCTAAATTTGAACGAGGTGAAAGGCATGTAATATTTACAAAACAACTATCAGTGATACTACAAATCTACGTACACACCATTTACTAGCCAGTATAAAGCCATTACGTGTATCATTTGGCAAAGCATCTACGTTCTATCCACATACATGATAATACTTACACTAGAACCTAAAAACTATAAAAATAAATGCAATAAAAAAAACAAATGGAGTATTAAAATTAATGCCTTATTGTAAAATAATTAGGACAAAATGAAGTGTGCCTGTCATTTGCATAAATTCTTCTTTGGGACAGCATCAGGATTATTCAAGTCACACATGCAATACTGTTTGTTTTGCATCTGAAAGAACTTCTGTGCAACAGTTTAATTTCGAAATCACAGCCAAAACTTGTAAAAACACAAATATATCAACAATCCACTGATAACAGTTTAAAAGTATTGTTCATTATTAACAAAGAAGCATTTATTGCAAAGTTGGAACTTGCTGGTATATTACAGATACTAGTAAAGCACTGATTAGCTATGACAGCTCAAGTCTACTAACCAATACTGAAGGTAACTTGCAAGAAAATGCGACTAGTATCATTAAATATACAATGTTCAAATCAGTTCTTCGTTCAGTTGCAACATCTGTTAATATATGGTTAGTGTAGTTATATGCTGCGTACCCAGATGTTCTCGTATGGCCTTAGTTCACTAGCCAGCTTTACACAACATCCCAAGTAAGTGTTATTAAAGTATATATTTTAACTTTGATATGAATTTCTTGCAGAACCCAAGACCTTTCAAAAGTATGTGTGTATTATCCAATACACTAACACAATTGTTCAGTTCTTTAATTAAGAAACACAGACAGCTTTGCCATTTATTTATTTATGGTTTCCAGAGTATTTCTGCATTCAGATCATTTACTTCTTAAATGCTGTGTTTTGAACATTGGTTCACTGTCAAATTAGATATTATTAAACATTTATATACTGTACAGTTATCAGTTAAGTGAATAATTATATGCTAAATGCACACCTTTAAATTGCCATCTGGCACAGACAATATTACGGTGTTAAACTCCATGGTGGCTGTATTCTTTATTGGCATATACTGTCAATTCCATGTGACTTAGGACAGATTTTGATGCCGACTACAGCCAGCAATGGTCAGTCTATTTTACATTCAAATGATAAATGGTTGGTTGACCAGTAGTGAAACTAATATCAGCTGGTTTAAACCAGATGACCAAGGGATCTTTTCATTAAGATTCTTATGAGTTTAGTACACTGCATAACTACATGTTACCAGGCAGCATATAATTTTTACACATGAACCTTACCAAGGTATGTCAATATTACTCCCCTCTACTCTGTTCATACATTGTAAATAAACATCAAGCAACCACCGAACAAGCCGGGTTTGCAGCAAGTGGTAAGCTGATCACAACTACCATTAAATCTACCCTTGCTTGTAGTACCAACATATACGTTACAATACAAAATAAATACAATAGGATGAAACGAAGAGAGAACTAAACTACATCTGATAGATTACACCAATCATGCAATTATAATTATTTCATTCTTAGATCCTGAAAATGAACAAAAGAATCCATGCTTCTGCTACACTACAAATACATTTGTCCTACACACTCGATGCAACATTCGGACCATCCATGATTTAACATGGGTCCAACTTATTGTTTGAGGTTCAATTCATCCAACATTCAACCTTGAGTTTTGACTTGTTTAACTCTTTAGGCCTCAGCCATTTTCAATAGTCCCCATTTCCCCAGTTATTTGCATCCAAACATTGTTTCTAATGTTTTCATAACTATCTGCTAGATGTCATTATGCAATTATTTTGGGCTGGGTTTGGCCGACTTGAAGCGGGTTTGTCCAACTTCATGTCTAAAGAATTAACAACAGATTCTTCTCAGTTTCAACCCATTCATTTCCCGACTCATCCAAGGTCGAACACAGGTAAGTGTCTACACAAAAATGTACTGTCTCATTAGTTCATGGTTGCTGGTTACATAACACTAAAGTGTTGAGTTCAGATCAATGCAGACATAGGTCGAAACAAAAACTTTGCCAAGCAAGAGACACTTAATACACACATACTCGTCATAACCAAACCTTTGGTCTTGAAACTAAAGAGGCTGGATGCAGGATGGCATGTCCCAGTGGCCATTTCACAACATTCCGACTCTTTTTCCCGATGCCGTGTCGGCACAGTGCAAAGTATGCCATCTATCCTGAAGTATAACATTTACTTATTAGGCAAAAAGCAAGAAACAGCAACAATGCCATTTGCTGAGTAGGTTGAGATATCTTCTATCCTGGGTCGCATGTCTCTGTCTGTCTCCCGCCTGTCTCTCCCGCAGTACTCATGTGTCGGTCTGCAGCACGCCTGCCCCAGTGCCAAATCCATAGCCGCGAGGAGCAAACTTCTTCCCGTAACAGCCTGGGAAGTAGATTACAGAGCACGTTAGATGACAAACACGGGAAACTCATAGAACCGCTCAATATTACATAAACCCTATTCGTTCTATTAATCATACAGTACACTTAACAAATAGCCGAGATGCGGAAATACTGGAATAATTGTACAGTGCATCTTCTGGGGTTCCTAGGTACAGCTATCTCAGCAAAAAATGATTGGCAAATAATTACTGCATGTCAAATATGAATAAAAGGATACTAGAACAATGTAAAGTATCATAATTTAGGTGACTTTTTATTTTTATTTTTCATCACTGAGCTTTGAATCTAGTCTGACTGTGGTAGAAATGAAATTCCAATGACAGATTAAGCAGTCTAGGTTGGCATTGGAGATGGCTGTCACGGTGACGATAATTGGGAAACTCGCATTAATCCAGATACTTTGGCACCTGTACATGATTTCAAGGGAACAGAATTTTCAATTGTTGATATAACCCATTACGTTTATCAAGAAAACATGTTAATCCAGGCACATCATACACTGGGTATCAAAGTGTCCAGATTAACATAGTTTTACTGTATCATCAATTGTAAATATATAACTGGGAATTTGAAAATGGTTGACATTATTATTAGTGTATTTGCATAAAAAATATGTTATATTTTATAGAGTTCAAACTGTTGGTCAAACATCCAGACTAGCACTCTCGACTCTTTCCCTCCGACCTTGCGAGACATGGACTGGGTACTTACTCTTGCAGTAGACCTCTCCGTCCTTCTCCGTCAGGTTGTTTGAGTCGAGCTTGTGGTTGCACAAGAGACACGTGAAGCACCTCACGTGGTAGGACTGCGGACAGAAGTCAAGAAGAAGTAAAGATCACTTCTATACAGCGCAGTATCCAGTCCCTACGACTGCTCAAAGCGCTTTGCACTTGACGCCTTTTCAGAGCTGTTCATCCGAACACCATGTCAATTTCTTTGGGAAGCATTCAGCCATGCTTTAATTACTGCACCACGACTATTCGTATACAAATATCCACCACAGTCCATAGCCATGTACTCATTCATATAGACGAGTGAACTGGAGCAATATGAAGTGAACAAAGTTACCCTAGATTTGAAACAGCAACGAGAGGATACGGACCGGGAATATCTCAATTGAGATATTTATTTTAAAGCTCTTTTACACTAATTTTTTATATTTAATGGTTTATGCAGTTTTCTGTAACGCGCCCAAGAGCACTGTATTTTAAGTGGATTCGGATTCTGTACAACTTCCAATTATTATTAACTGATCTTACACACCAAAACTTTAAGCCGACACTGACTCAGAGCAGACAACCTGTACATCTAAACAAAATTAACTTCACGGCTAAATAGGCCCCCAAGAGTCCATCTCCTCAACAGACGAAGAATATGAACCCTTACATTTCCGGCGGCGACGCGTTGTTCAGCCAGGTAGACTTGACCCCCGCACCGTGGACAGCCACCCTCCACCCCTTGGGGTTGGGCCCCGTCTTCTTCGTCATTCACACTCAACTGTCGCATCTGATTGGTCGGTGCAACGTGCGCCTCCGCGATATGGGGCACGTTTCTGTAACACAAGTAACAACGCACACTGTAACAACTGGTAGGTAGCACTCAAGTGGTCCATATATAATATATATATACATATATGGACCACATACAGATGAATATGTTTTAAATTCCCTGCCTAAAGTGCTGTCTGTTCCGTTACCCAGAATCAGCCACAGATGGTCATTTTTAGCAGGAAGTTCACTGGATCAGTTGTATTTTGGTCCCACTTAGCGGTCGGGAGTGTGGGAACCAGCCAACTTCAAAGGTACTTCCTAGTTGGGATGTTATCCCACCACAACAAGCACTAACAGTGGATGTTTATAATTTGAATGTTTTCTTTACAATTTGAATGTTTCCCAGATGCAACATTCTTATTGCGAAGCCTATTTCACGCTTAGAAAATACAACATGGCAGGGGCAGTGTATGTTCAACATATCATTTTTAAGAATATAAAAAAAAAAAAAAAGGGAAAAAAGAATAAACAGCCTTGGTTTAAAATCTTCATATCCACAACCAAAACTGTCTGACTAATATTGTTTGAATACACAAGTTTTGGTTTGGCATCGACAATTCAACACATAAGTTTTGCTCGGTTTATATAAAACAATCCATATATTTGTATGTGGTTACATTTCGTGTATGGCATACATCTAAGGGAGACATTTGTTATACACACTGTCATGCATGTCCAATGCCTTCTTTAGAAGGAATCCACGTTTGATTAACAGGCAAGGATTTACGCTTGTTAATTTGGCGTAGCTGATTAAAAAGCTCTTTGATTTTGTCAGTGATCAATGTGATATTCTATGCATTTTGTACAAAATCACCACAATTTTGCTAAGAACATTTAAGTTTCAGAGTATCTAAAAATGCAGTGCATTTCTTCAGTTTCAAACATTACCAAGATATTTCAAAAACACGTAGACTTTGTACAACTTTAGGGGGCACATACATGTAAATATTAACCAATTTCTTTTGTATTTACCAAACCAACCCGGATCCAACCTAGAGACAAAAAACAAGTGTAGATGTCGCCACTTACTCTCTAGAGACGCTGTACGGGTCGTCTGATTCCATCGACAGCATGGTGCCTGCCCCGCCAGCATAACCATAACCTTTCGGTCCAAACTTCCGACCGTGGCATGACCGGCAGTACAGCTCCCCCTGGTGGTCAGCTGAAGACTGACTGTCCACTTTTTTACCACAAGCACCTGAAAGGAAACAATCCAGAGTATGAAAGTTAATAAAAACATTAAGCTGTTAATTTAACGATTACAAGAAGCATTTTGAACTGTGTAGAATAAAAACATAATTGACTAAATAACATGAAACTGTACATAGCTTCGTGACAGAAGAAACAAACCCCAGGTAAACAATAAAAATTTGAAGCCAAAAGAAGCTTAGACACTTGCATTTCTAGAACATGAAATCATCATAATTATGTATTTTTTTTAGATTTGTTTGGTTTGGTATTCATAACATATGAGACCATTAATAACTGATTGACAAACAATTATATTATCACAGAAAATTACTTTACTGATGTGTTAATGTGGAATTACAAACAAGTGAAAATAAAATCCAGATAAACAAAAAACATTGTTTAGATTTGTTAGGTTTGACATGAGGCCATTGTAATAATTAACTGATAAACCATCATATTACCACAGAAAATTATTTTACTCACGTGCCAATGTGTAATTACTAATAAGTGAGATAATTTAATTACACCAAGGTATATCAGTTCCCTCACTAACCACAGGTGAAGCAAGACTTGTGCCACTTGCGGGCGAGACTGAGGACTTGCTCAGCAAAGTAGACCCTCTTGCCGCAACGAGGGCAACACTCCTGGTCCTCGGTGTTGACGTACTCCTCTCTCGAAGTCTGGGACGACAGTCGCTGGCCTTCACCAGAGCTTGAGCTGGACCTGCAGTAGGAGGTAGACTGTGACAATACAGTGCAACTTCACTATTCATATTAAGGTCAGCCTTGGACAAGTCACCTGAATAGTGAGGTGACCGAATTAGCAGAAATAATTTCCTGTTAAGAAAATCATTTGGGACTATCCTATGGTGACCTTAATTGCGAGGTGGCTGTATTACTGAGGTGACTGTAAAGCAAAGTTTGACTGAACATCATACTATTGATACATCGCAATAGTTGGTGTGACGATAGTGTGCTATTTATTGTAAATTTAACTATCAACAGTTATCGTCGATAGCTCACTTATCGATAGTAACGATAATTGGCCAAAAAATCAGTATCGCTACACAAAACATGCCACACAACAGTATTCGTAAACATGCTTTTTCAATTTCATTTTACAATGTTCCTTAATTACCAACTTAAAAACGAACAATTGTTGATAATTGTGTCATTCACGGAACCACCTCTTTCGGAATCAACTGGTTCCAAGGCCAAGCTGTGGCACGCTACCCATAACTTATGCTTTGCGACGGTTTTTCTGTGTATACACAACTTCACATTATTACCGCACTACCACAACAATAATTATGACACGATCACAATAGTATTACGCTACCAGAATATTATTGCAATAGTAAAATTTTATCCTACATAACGATATATCAAGCACACTTAGAATGCTCTGACAGAGTGAGACAGATATCCATGACAACAAGATTGCCAACCAGAGAAAAAGCGCCAGAGGGCAACTGGACAAGGAAGGCATTGGCTCAGAGAGAAATCCCATTTTAAGTTTCCCCAAATCCCTATACTCACTCCCTCTCCCCTCTCCTGGGATGTCCAGAGTCCATGGATAACATCGTCCCAGCCCCTGCTGCGTATCCATATCCTCTCAGTCCGAACTGACGACTGTGACACGCCTGGCAGTAGAGCTCATCCTGGTGGTCAGTGGCGGACTGACTGTCCACCTTTTTGTTACATGCAGCTGAAAGAAATTAAACACAAGGCAAAAAGTCAATAAATCACCACACAGTTGCTAGTTTCATGATAATTTGAAATGAGATGGGCAAAAAAACTGAACATAGTAGGGAGTTTTAAAGCATTTCCTATAAGTGGCTGCGGAATGCTGAAAATGGCACCCTCGAAACATTTTTAAAAACATTTCCACACTGCAGCAGAGGGATATCATCTCATCCAGGCTACTGAAATTCTCCTTTTAATTTCCAACTTTAGAATCTCATCACTCCTAATTCTCTATGGTGCTACATCAGATACTAATGTTTTATTATTTAAACTGACCACAGGTGAAGCAGGGTTTGTGCCACTTGCGGCCGAGACCCAGGACTTGTTCGGCGAAGTAGACCCTCTTTCCGCAGCGACGACAACACTCTTGGTCTTCAGTGTTCACATACTCCTCTCTCGAAGTCTGGGATGTCAATCGACGGTCATCCCCAGAGCTTGAGCTTGACCTGCAGCAGGAGAGAGGTCATTTTATCTCGTTTTAAAACTAGAATGTCTAATTTATTCATTATTTGTGGTATGAATCATGTAGGCTTCACTTTATGTCTGTGATGGGAAGTGCTCTTTATTATATTATTCTATATTCAGTTTTTATTTGTCAGGGCCAGACAGGCATTCCAGATGACATACAGGCGGGCAGACACACTCCAAAAGACAGACAGTCACACAGCCAAGGTGATATGCCGTTGCTGGTAAGTTAGAAGTTATTGCACTCCATAGAAACAAAAAAAACTTGTAGTTATGTTTTACACCAAAAATCCCATTGGCACCTTAACAAGATAGATCAAGATTGCCACTCAAAAGAAAACACCGAGATGGTAAGTAGATAAGATGTAATCCTTTGACTGGTTGATAGAGAGTCCAACAATTGTTTATTTATTAGTAACCCACCATACAAAAATATCTGGCAATTTTTTTTTTAAACATTGTTACACGGTTAGCCTTTATTCAATCAACAAATACGTTTTTCTTTCATTTATTGTCCTCTGCAAGAATGAATACTTTCTTATGTTTAATCTCCTCTGTTTCTTCACTGATGATATTTCGTATCCTCTAGTTTGTCTAACTTTTTAAGTGAACTAATTTTATTATTATTGGACTTTAAGAGTTTCTAGTTTCCCACATCCCTGATCCCTATACTTACTCCCGGTCACCTCTCCTTGGATGTCCCGAGTCCATGGATAACATCGTCCCAGCGCCCGCTGCGTATCCATATCCCTTCAGCCCAAACTGACGACTGTGACACGCCCGGCAAAACATCTCCCCCTGGTGATCAGTGGCAGACTGACTGTCGAGCTTCTTCTCGCACGTGGCTGCGAGCAAATAGTAACACGTTGGCCAACTGTGAAGCATGGCAATTTCTCAACTTACAGAACATAACTTTAGGATTGGTCCAGTCCTAATGGTGACCTTAACAGTGAAGTTCCACTGTACAAAAATATGACACAAATATAAAACTGTATCTCTTAGCATCATATTATTATTACTGATGAAGTCGGCGTGACACGTCAACGAAAGCCTCTACCAGGTAATTTAACATGTTTCTTGGATATGAAAAATGAAAGTTTCTAATTTGAAAACGAACTATCCTGAAGAATGTTCAGTAATCTTAGGACAAAGTATGGACAAGAATGTGTCAAAGACGTGAGGAAACTCAAACAATTGACCAGAAAGGTTTCGCGCCACAGAAATCACCTTGTATTTACGCTACGTTGCAAAGACATCAATGTAACACCTCCCAGTCTCAGTCTGAAATGCCCGATAAACACGACGAATGCGAGGAGAATAGTGGACAAAGCCAGGAAGGAACTAGTGAGAGAGAGAATACATGTCATAAACAACAAATTGGACACGTTTAAAGAGAAGAAACTCGCCCTAGAAACGAAGCTGTTTACTTCGTTGTCAAGGGAAGAACAACAAAACGTCACGCGCCACACCGCGCATGTCAGCGAGAGTACGCATGAGAAAACAAAATGGCGCCATCAACAACAAATTCGGCGCTTGGAAACGAAGAGAGACAGAACAAACGAAGTTGACCTTACCGGAACACAGCTAAAAAGGTGGGTGATAAATCTGTCGAAATACAAACTGTCCGGGGCCCAGAATAAGATATTAGCGAAGGGACTAAATTACGCGGTAACGCCAAAAAAAGTACCAACCGAGGAGTTCGTCGTAGCGGCAGAACAAGCGACATGGAAACTACCACAAGAACAAAAAAACAAACTTCGTGCAGATATCGCGGGAGTTCTGAAATCAGCAAAAGTTCCAAAACAGAACCTAACCAGACAAGAAAGAACAGCTTTGAAAGAGCTACAGAAGGAGAAGTCCATCACCATACACCCAGCGGACAATGGAAAGGCCACAGTCATCATGGAAACGAAAGAATATCAGGAAAAAATGAAAGAAATGCTAAGTGACGAAGCGACATATGAGAAGTTAAAGAAGGATCCGACCAAGAAATATAAGGCAGAACTCATCAGAATGGTAAATTCCTTGGAGAAGGAGGGGAAGATCACCAAAGATCAGTACTGGTACTTATATCCTACGCTAGAAAAAGTACCACAGATGTATGGATCACCAAAAATCCACAAGGAGAAGGTGCCACTCAGACCAATTGTCGACTACACACAGACAATAGCGTACAGAGTATCCAGAGAATTGGCCAACATACTACAACCACTTGTTGGAAAAACAGAACACCATACGGAAAATTCACAAGAATTGGTGAAAGAAATGACAAAGCTGAGAATGGAAAAAGGAGAATCATTTGTGTCATATGACGTTGTGTCACTGTTCACGAAGACCCCAATCAGAGAAGCTTGCAGTCATCAGAAAAAGACTAGAGAATGACAAGACACTAAAGAAGAGAACAAATATAAACGTAGACGACATCATGGAGTTGTTGAAATTTGTCTTGGAGACGACATACTTCAGATTTGGAGGAGAAATTTACCAACAGAAGTTTGGGGTAGCCATGGGCAGTCCAGTGTCCCCCATTGTTGTGAACCTGTACATGGAGGACCTGGAGCAGAAAATCATAGCCACAGCACCAGTCGATTGCCAACCGAGAAACTGGAAGCGATATGTGGACGATGTAATTTGCCTGGTACACACAGGAAAGGCAAAGAAATTACAACAACACATGAACACTGTAGACCCCACAGGTAGCATAATTTTCACGCGGGAAGACGAAGAGAACAACAGCATGCCCTTCTTGGATGCAAAGTTCACCAGAAAGGAAGATGGCAGTGTGAAGTCCACAGTGTACAGGAAGAAGACGCACACTGACCAATACCTGAATTTTGCATCCCACCACCCCAAACATCAGAAGTTGGGAGTTGTCAGAACCCTTATGAACAGGTGTGAGACAATAACTTCGGAGGAGGGGGACAAGAAAGAAGAGGTGGAACACCTGAGAGGAGCTCTAAGAGTATGTGGCCAAGTAGTCATCCCATACATAGAGGGGGTCTCAGAGAGAGTACATCGAGTACTGAAAAAGTATGGAGTAGCAACGGCCATGCGTCCCCACACCACCCTCAGGCACCTGTTGGTACATCCCAAGGACAAAGTACAGCTAGAAGAACAGGGCGAATTGGTGTACCAAATACCGTGCAAGAATTGTGGTGCTGAGTACATTGGGGAGACAGGAAGACTACTCAAAACAAGACTGGAGGAACACAGAAAGGACGTAGACAACACGAAAAATGAGAAATACACAAGGAGCGGAAAAAAAAGATTGATGTCTACCATCAATAAATCCGCCCTTACAGACCATACGACAACTGAAAACCATATCATAGACTGGGAGGGAGTGAAAATTGTAGACAAAGAATCCAACAGAAGGATTCGGCAGATCAAAGAAGCCATCTGGATCAGAAAAACCAAAACACCCATCAACAGAGACGAGGGCAATTACGAACTGCCTCACGTGTACGATGACGTCATTCAGCGTCATAGGTACTGATGAAGTCGGCGTGACACGTCAACGAAAGCCTCTACCAGGTAATTTAACATGAATCTTGGATATGAAAAATGAAAGTTTCTAATTTAATTTCTTAGCATCATAGTATTTACTATAACAATGAATTGTAGATGTTTATTAATCTGAGAATATTGGTTGCAAGATAGACACATTAGACATACGATGTGAACAATTTCTTTAAATATTGAAATTAATCCACTTAACTGTTATTTTATTTTTATAATTTCTTGATTTAAACTGTTTTTCTGTTACTTTTTCCTAGCAAAAACTGTTACTTTTTGTTCGTCACAATAATAATAATTCCAAGATAACTCACTGCAGCGGAAGCAAGGCTTGTGCCACTTGCGGCCGAGACTGAGCACTTGTTCAGCGAAGTAGACCCTCTTGCCGCAGGAAGGACAACATTCCTGATCCTCCCTGTTTACATATTCTTCTCTCGATGCCTGACTCGACATCGATGAATGACGCGAGCCACTGTCGGAGCCGGTGTCACTACTAGTGTCAGACAAAATACTCACTGAAAGTTTTCATTTGCCGGTAATTAAGTTGGCACCAACTCTGATAACAAATTATTCTGATATTGCGAGTGTTAGAAATACACTGACCGTATTATAAAGGTTTATGAAATTTGCATGTCAGGTGTTTTCATAATTCAAAGAGCAGTTTGAATGTGAACAAAGTTTAACCTTTTATAATATGAACCCTGAAGACCATTTCAATGACAACTAGGAATGTGGTGCTCCTATGCCGTTCACGAAATTACCCCTAGTTCTTAAATTACAGCAACTCTCATAATCAAGATTTTTAATTCAGTATATAATCCCCCTTTAATTATGGCATCCCTTTATAACAAAGGTATAATGAATGTTCATATACTACAGACTTATAAGTAAGGTAGTGCCACATGGCGGCAGATAAACACTCATATTCCAAGGTTTAAAATTAATGAGTTGGGGAATAACATGACTAGGGATCAGCACGTACCTGCGTGTACGTGCGTCAGTTGCATCCCCCGACATCATGGTCCCTGCGCCCCCAGCGAAGCCGTACCCCTTCGGTCCAAACTGACGGCCATAGCACGACCTGCAGTAGAGTTCTCCGTCGTGGTCAGCGGCCGACTGACTGTCCACCTTCTTCTTGCACTGACCTGTTTCAACACATGTACACTGTGTAACACTTGCCTGTGTTAACACACACTGTGTAATGTTTGTCTGTGTTAACACATGTATAGTGTATAACAGTTGTCTGTGTCAACACATTTACACTAAGTAAAGTTTGTCTATATGTAAATTTGTTGTGTACAGCATTTGTCTGTGTCAACACACACTGTGTAATGTTTGTCTGTGTCAACACACACTGTGTACTGTTTGTCTGTGTCAACACACACTGTGTAATGTTTGTCTGTGTCAACACACACTGTGTAATGTAAAGCGGTAGCTGAACTACTTTGACTACTTAACTTTGTTTTTTCTCCGAGTTCCACGTCTTTAAAACGCAGTTACTGTTTGGGCGCCACGTTACATGAATGTCTAGATTTCTAGTATGTCGAAACTCCGCAAGGTGTCACCATTGGAGACACTGGAATATTCTGTGATTGGACAACTGACAAGCAGTGGTGACTGATCACTTTAATGTTATACTTGAGTAGAAGTAAAAGTAATTCACCTGGGAACTATTTTCAAGAGTAGAAGTAAAAGTACCAGGCGAACCAGCCAGAGGCACTGTTTCATGGAAGCCAAGACTGATGTCAGCGCAAAATAAGCACTCACTCCACATTTACTGTGTCTAAAGTCAATTGACCATAGTTACACAAAACAAGTGAGAGTTATTACCGTGTTAAGATTGTTTGCCATGGCGCCCATTTTTGGTAAATAAATCCGTTTTATGAAATGTCATTGACGGGTGGAATGCCACCAGGCAACGTAGTTAATGTTAAGATAAAAATGTAATAAAAATGCAACAAAAATATAAAGCGACGTAAATTAAAGTAACGAATTAAAAAATACCATTACCTTAAATAAAACTACTTCCTTACAAGTAACAGTAGTTAGCACAAATTGTACTTTGTTACTTTTAGTTACCAAAAAAAACTACTCAAGTCAAATAACGAAGTAGTTTTACTTCGTTACATGACACCACTACTGACAAGTGATGTCATTCACATTGTCCAATGGTGTTATTTCCAAGACAAGGTAAATCCTAACCAGCTCTGATAGTACAAGTGACTTTGTGGTGTCATTTCGCCCTGCTCGCCGAGAACGAAAGAACGAACAAAATGGGCGCACGAAATAGCTATGAGGCAGCAATTCTGACATATTTTGGGCAAGGTGGCATAGAAAAACGACGAGGCAGCCTATCTCACTCATCATGTACCAGAGGAAACACTTAAAGGTTTGTATGTTTCAACACATGTACACAATGTAATGTTTGTCTACGTTAACATGCGTCTGTGTCAGTTCACTTATACTTCACAGTATTTGTCTGTGTCAATACACTCTATAAAGCATTTGTGGTAACACATTTATACTGTACAGCATTTGTCTGTCTTAACACAAATATACTGTGCAGCATCTATCTCTGTTCAGACGATTATATTATACAGCATAACAACTAACAGAAATATCTATCTGGAGATAAAAAATCAAGATTGTGAGGTAAATAATACGTAATTATACAACAATATAGAATAATTAGACATATTAAAAAGTAATAAAGTACAGTACTAAGACCATGTTAAATGGTATGGCTGATTTAAAATATTTTAACTTTTCACTGTTGATTCGGTTGAACATTTTAGAGCCAACAAAGTAGTCATACAATCAGGTATATGTGAACAAGTTTAAAAAACATAACAATGCCCTAACAAACGTACAACTGTTAACCGGTTTTAACGCACGCATACTTTCTCTTTTTAACTTTACCAACAAGTGCATGCAAGGGTTGAATAAACAACAGAAACAATTTACAACTGGGTAATTACAGAACTCACAATCAATCCCATTGTGGCATAATACTACAGGACAAGACCATAAATAGGAAGCATACAGTGCATCTGATATTTTCTACAACAGGGTACTGATGGACAGAACTGATTATTTCACTGTCATTTCAGATCTGATTTTTGATGGCTAACATGCAATTGTACATCAACATATGACTGAAATTCAAGAATGATTGTATCTCTGTATCTTCAGAAAAAAAGATTCAATACGGGGGCTGCTGCTTTATATAGCAGAGGAAGCACAGCTGTCTTGATCTTATAAATAAATGTCTATATCGTCAACGGAAGTGTCCAACTTTCGTAAGTCTCGCAGCAGTATAAAAAATGGTTTTATCTATTCTACCATCTTGGCCACCCTGATGCTTCTTAATGTCTCACAATTTTAAAACACAATTTGACCGTCATCTGTTTTTGAAAATCGACCTTTTGTTCTCAGTGTCACACGTGTTTTCTGCAACCGTTCCAAGCTATATAAATCGTCCATCGATCAGTTGAGGGTGTTTTATGTAACTTGCAATAATCACAGAAACCACGTGCAGCATGGCAAAAGACTGCTAATATTTATGTTATAACAAAGGTGGATGAGCATTTTTGCTAGTCTAGTTAAAAACTGTTAAAAGCATTTACGTAAAAAATTTATAAAATTAAAGACTGAGGACAACAATGCGTGATTTCACCAAGAAATGCAGCGACAATGGGGGGGATGATAACAACAGATCAGCGTAACAATATACCCCCTGGGGTTAATAAACACAGGGCAACTCACTGCAGGTGAAACATGTCTTGTGCCACTTGCGTCCAAGACTAAGCTTCTGCTCGGCGAAGTAGACACGTTTGCCACAGCGAGGGCAACACTCGGGGTCAGACTTGTCGACATGCTCCGACCTGACCGTCTCGGAAGGATCGGCTGCCTGTGACTGGCGTGCGAGCTTGCGGGAGCAGCCATTGCACAGCAGTGCCTTATTGTCGTCACAAAAGTTCGCCATGCTTGTGTCTAGCTCCTTGCTGCACACAGCTGGAACAGACAGTGGACAGTGTGTGGACAGTGATCAAAGAGGGAGTGATCCAACTTCTACATAGGTCTGATATAAAATGATAAATAGACAAAAATAAAATCTACCTAATTTCCAATATGACATGCTAGTTCGTTTGTGTAAATCTGTAATTTTGTTATGGTGAAATCACCACATAAATAACTCAATTATTTTTAATAATCAGTGAAAAATTTGTTTAGCTAAAGATACTACAACATCTTAAGGCTAACTACACTTTCATAAGTTACCAAGTCTAACAACCAGTCAATGATTTTAACAAAAGTAAAAACTCTTTTATTACACAAACTGCACATAATCCACAAATTATTTACATACTAAAGATCTGAACATATAAACAAACATGAGCGACATTGGGCTAAATCAACTAAGGGAGCACTACATCCAATGCACATTAAAATGTTTGTATCTTGGTCATGTGTGGACAGGGTTTGGGATTCACCTTATCACACACATCAACAAGTCACATGGACAGGTGATATTAATAACATGGACAGGTGATATTAATAACACGGAACATCCATTATGATAGCCACACTGTGATACATTACACCATGTGCAGTTGACAAACACAATAATAAATCATTAAATGCGCATATATATTGTATTCAACATACCATATATATAGTTATTATATACTACCTGTACAGCCACTACATGTATAAGAATTGCTTATAACAGTCAAATAATATTTCATTTAGAGTTCACAGCTATCCTTGTCACTGTATATTAATGTTACTGCCAAACAGTGCATTATAATGACATTTTTATTTTGAAAATGGATGTAGCTTTCCAATTCGTCCCGTTGAAACTACATTTTTATTTACAGTATTTAGTACACCCACATTTTAATTTGAGCAACACACACACACACACTTTGTGTCTGATTGAATACTCAAACTGGCAATGATTTGACATAAATGTGTCAACACTTCAAGCGAGATAGTAGAGGGTTAACAGAACGCTACCCCATCCTGTCATACCAAGACTGTCACCTGAATGTAACTGAGAGGGTACACGAGAAACCTAACATCCCTAAAACACCACCGCCACAGCACCATTTACGGGCTGTAAAAAAGAACACAGAAGATGTGATGCTGTACAACAACTACACAGAACGCTGCTGCAGAATCAAATAGAAAAACCCTCTACCTGAAATCTACCTGTAGGGCCAGCAGAAGTATTGTAATCAGTTCATGTGTTGTGTTGCATAACACAGTATATCATTATTGTAGGCGATATAATATAATCTAATCTGTATACCACTCACTGTTATCGAGCCACTGGCTCCCGTGGTCTATGTGCATTTTATGAATGAATGTATACATGTCTGCGGTGTATCTGAGAGTACCTGGTAGACTCAACCACAAATACGGCAAATAGTTCAGACTAATTTCACAAAATGAGAGGCATATAAAACAGACAAACTGTTTTTATTTTGTACTTCATTTGTAACAAAAACATGTACATATATACAAATGAAAACACATCTACAACATTTCTCCAATATTTTCTTTATGGCTTGTAGTCTCTCTCTCAGTGGAGATGAATATTCCTGCCAGGTTTGCTGGTAACCTGTCTAGCACATTACAACTGTCAACCTTAGAGAAAGAAAACATAATATGGGGAAAAATCATATCAAAACAATAGTTAATTTTATGCAGCTCAAATTAACTATTAGAACACTGTTTAATCCTAACTCCAGCCTGATAAATCACACAATAAAACCGAGACAAACACAATCATGGTCACTGATACCAGATGCATGATACCACCGATCAAGTTTTACTTAGTCATTTCATGCCTAACTTAAGTTATTTATTACTGACTTGATCTATGATGGACGAGGCTAAGTGTACTGCCGAGTTCAACAGGTTACGAAAGGCAAGACTTCAGCACTTGTATGTAAGACATTCACGGGTGACAAACTATGTCACTGTAGACCCCCATGGTGTGACATCCTGCTTTCTGGTCCTGTCGGTCAGTTTCAGGTCAACTAGCATACTAGACCAATAAACTATAGAATAACAAACTGGAAAAGGGCCTTAACTGAATAACACCTACCGTAACCGACTGTTTCTATTCGGACAATGTATGTTTTCGGACACCCAAAAATGTATTAAATTAGTCATTTTGTGTACATTAAGTTTTCAGACACCTCTATAAAATAATTCAATTTTTTTTCCTATGTAATTGGACAATGACATAGGAGATCATTGTAATGATGTTACAAAGCCTGTTAATACTAGAATAATAAAACAGGGATGACATGACATCAAGACTTATTTGCATACGTAAGTATTTGTACAGTGTACATGTATCTGCAAATTATTTTTGTGCACTGTATGCTTTGTGACATCTGATAATTTTATTATTTTATTTATTTTTATTTTAAGTGTCCGAATACATAGTCATTTTGGGTCCTTCTAAAAAAATGAAGTCACATTAAAAAAAATTGAATTCTTGTATACTTTCCCGTACAGCTATATTTGTTTCATTATGATTATTTAGTAAAAAGGAAAAGAGGGAAGGGGCTACTGAGAGGGAGCAATGGCGGGCAACTACAGCAGGAACAGTTGCCTAAAGTTGCCAAAATTCGGGAGCTAGACCTCACCCCTTACATAACTTTACAAGGGAACCACAAGGAAGAAGAGAACAAGATGCGGGGAGACCTGTGTGGGATTGCTATGTGGGATACCTAAGGCACTTCCCCAGCTGTTTACAGTACTGGCATGTTGCCCATTACCTTTATTATGGCACTATAGAAACATGTTTATTTTTGTTTAAAAATGTGAAATCCTTCGTGGAACTGTGGGACTCAGTGTACGAAGGCATAATGTAATTTTGTTGGATGCCCTACACATGTAAGTTGATTAACTGGACATGTCACTCTATACATCTAATAACGTCATCGCCTATAAACCTCTCAGTCTCCTCCTAGATGCCTATCTCAAGAAAGTGGGATTAATCCCTTATTCCCTTCAGTAATCAGGAGCACTTTGCCCGGGGGATTTCCTCCCTGTGCCTGATGACACACTCTTGGCTGGAGGGATAGTGTCAGACTTCTACAGGGATCACTTAGGACATCAGGAGAAAGCCTGTCAGTTTAGACAACTGGTCACTTACACAAACACCTGCTTGTAGATTGACTGGGCACATCAGGGGACAGATCACTATTCGTTTCCATGACAACGGTGTTAAAATGTTAAAGTAGATTAAATGGATGTTGGTAGTGTCACCATACAAGACTAGGGTACCGTTTCAGTAACATTCGTATGAGCTTATAAGCTTTATTTTGCTCATGAAAATCAATCTAACTCCATAACATTGATCTTGTATACTGAAAACTGTTAATAAAACACGCATGCCCTACCAGGATACTTTCCATTCTCCCTGTCCGATACTGAAACAAACGTGTTATAAATACAAGTCCTGTTAGTCTTCTCAAAATAGTAGTGATCTTATGATGCTAATGTTATCCCATGCCAGCAGGAAGGGACACAGACAGCTAGTCCATGGGGAGAGTCAGCATTCCTTTCCCCAAACAACACACAGGGTGTCTCCCATGTCGCCTTGGAACAGTGTGGGAAGCCAACCTAAGGAAGAAGGGAGACAGCAGGGAGTAATGTCAACCTTTCTGTCCCACAAACTTTGATTCTAGTTGACAGACAGAAGACACCCAGCGTGTCACACTTTCTGTTGACAGTGTCCCATCTAGTGGGGCTAGTTGTGGCTGTGGGGGAATCTGAGGTTATTTACGGACTCCCCGCCATCAGATAACACTCGCTTCCTATATTGCATCCATCACCTTTTTTATTTGAGTTTTATTTTCACTTTTTCTACCAGTGCAGTGCTACAAACACACTCTTTGATAATCTATTTTCGTTTTATTCCATAAGCCATGTTTTTTTACTGTAAATTACTAGCTGCGTACTAATCAGTGATTCAACAATCTGCATTTTTCATTAATCCAGACGGAATCCTTGGGAATCAGTGTGCTTAAAATGAGTGTTGACAACTCGACACAGGTCCCTTCTGCACATCAGTCATGTAATAACTGCCAAAGACTGAACAACTTCCAGGGTTTTGCAGTCAGTGGGTTGGCAGTAGTTGGCGTCAGTGGCTGGCGCTAGTCTTTCAGCCACCACTATAAATGTACTGGCCATCTATTTGTTATGAGTCAGCCCATCACAAATTCTACTAGTAGACCTAGTGATCTGCCAGTCTGGTTTGCTGACTGTCGCACTTTACAGTCACTTTAACACAGCCACTTCGCAATTAAGGTTACCCTTAGGAAAGTCCAAAATTAATTTGTGTAACGGTAAAGTAATGGAAATCAGTACTGCCAATATGGTCCCCTCGCCATCCAGGTCACTCTTGCCCTGTCTTAAGGATGGCCTTAATTTTGAGATTTCACTAGTTAGTTATCCAGACGCTCAATCATAATACTAATTGGATTTTGGAAGAATGCCACCAAGCTACCACTGATAGACGGTAGATTCCAATACATATGGTCTAAATATAAATTATCTTGTTTTAAAGATAGTATATTTATTAATTTTTCATTTGTTAACTTTTACCAATGATATAAATACAAATTACTTTTTTCAAAATTGATTCACATTTCCATTTAACTGCTGGTGTGTAACACACTGCAGGTCGTCTTCTTCAGCATATAAAGAAGTTTTAACCCTCATGTTTATAAAAGTCTATATCACCGCAGTTCCAATTCCACAACTTGACCTCAAACCTAGTCACGGCAAACCACACAAACATGTCAAATACCACCTGGATCATTCGTTAATGTAAAAGCGCAATGAATGGAAGAATGAATGAATAATAGTATTTCTAGTCTTGCTCCCAGATTACCACAACAGCCGATACGCTCTGATGATTATCACATAATCATTCAGTAGACTAACTGTAATTGTTACAAGTTAAGTACAAATTCCACTGTTTTTTCTGAGCCTACAATGGCAGATAATTAATTATTATTCCCTGTCGGAATGAATAATTAATTATCCTGCCATTGTAGGCTCAGAAAAAACAGTCGGAATTTGTACTTCAACTTGTAAACAGTTTCTAGTTGAGTCTTCAGACTGTGCATGCTTTTTGATTGATAATCAGCTAATGAACAGCTCTGACACTTACTCGACCTGCATTGTGGTAATTCTGGGAGCCAAGACATTTAGAAATCACTATTTACTATCACTTTCATTTTTTCCAAACAAGAGGCTTGCCTAATGTAAAGGTTTAAAGATTAAATAACATAAGATATGATAAACATGACCAAATGCTATACATCAAACTGATTTTAAAAGGAACAGTTAGGACCAGCTGTACAGTTAAAATTATAGGTTGGTGCATAATCAACAAATAAATGAATTACTTTGTAGGTTTGCTACCTACCCAAAATCTGCTAAATCTTTATTCAGCAATTTAACATTAATAAACAAAAATTCTCAACTCCAGAGAACTTGCACAAACTTGTTTACAAATTATCTGCAAAGTAATAGTTGAACAGCTCAGCAGAGAAACTGTACTGTTTGCACAGACAACCTGAATACCCCAGTAATTCAAATCATTTATTTTAATTAAACTAGAACTTACATTACACGGTCTGTCAAAACACGATCTAACTCTGTGCATAATCATCAGAGAAAAAATCACAAAAACATCATATAATATGGCAATACACATTCAGGCTTAGCATTATTCCTCAATTACAGACTTCATAAAATATTGGTGGCATTTCTATGACTTTTCCCTATATGATTTTTCTACTGAGACTCAATTTTTATTTGACTTTTGGCGACAGTACTTACACAGAAATAGATACAACTACCTCGCTCAATAAATAACCTGCAAATGAGACAGATGACAAAGAACAAGTATGAATGTTTCAGAGTATTTTTAATACACCACTACCTACCCATTCCAGCAACCTATGGGACTGCAACAACAGGGGAGCAAGAGTTAATGAGGAATGTCTCCGGCACATCTAAGGTCACACACAGGCATTAGCCCCATATGGTTATAATTTGATACCCATTGAACATGCCCTTGACAGGGGCATCTGTAGTGTTTTAATGGCTACTACACTGACCCGGGGGAGGAATGTTGGGTGGGAGAGACAAACTGCACCCAGGTCCAGGTTGCCAGGTGAAAATGCTCACCTGTGCAGGCAGACAGGTGTTCACCTCCTACAGGTGTTAGGTCTATTTAAACATTCTCCTGAATCTGTCTGGTTACTTGCACACTACTACGAAAAACCACAACGATTCAAAACAACCACGACCAAAAAATGTAAGCACATTTTCAAAGCAATCCAAAATAGAGGACGGCCATATTTAGGTGTATTGGCGTACATGCATTATTTAAGAGCCTTTAAATCAGCAATTTTTCTTCTTTTTTACAACAGCAGTGCTGTTGAGCACCAATGAAATACAAAACCGCAGTCATCTGCATGGATCCCAGTCTCTCACACCCTGAGCACTGTCTGTAATATGTACCACTCCCCCACCCCACACCCCTCCACCCAACCCTGGACCTGGCACCCACCTGTCCCCTCGTGTTCTATTTATGGAAACTTAAATCCATCTTCTTGGAGAAACAAGACCACATACACTTGTGCTGTTAAATGGGCAGTGGAGAGAAGACTATCTATATCACATGAACAGTGTTGGCCGGTCATCCATACACTGGAATGTGTCCGGTATCAATCGGTACAGTCCTGTGGCATTGTGGTGTGTGGCAGCACAGCATAATGGACCAGATAATGGATGTATTTATGATCGAGAATGACAGGTCTATGAAAAACCTGAACAATTCTGTTTAAATGCCAAAGCAATTTTGCCTGCAACTACTACACTACACTGTGTCACCCAGTGTAAGGCACTGTAACCTGCAACTGCTACACTAGACATACTGTGTCACCCAGTGTAAGGCACTGTAACCTGCAACTACTACACTAGACATACTGTGTCACCTAGTGTAAGGCACTGTAACCTGCAACTACTACACTAGACATACTGTGTCACCCAGTGTAAGGCACTGTAACCTGCAACTGCTACACTAGACATACTGTGTCACCCAGTGTAAGGCACTGTAACCTGCAACTGCTACACTAGACATACTGTGTCACCCAGTGTAAGGCACTGTAACCTGCAACTGCTACACTAGACATACTGTGTCACCCAGTGTAAGGCACTGTAACCTGCAACTACTACACTAGACATACTGTGTCACCTAGTGTAAGGCACTGTAACCTGCAACTGCTACACTAGACATACTGTGTCACCCAGTGTAAGGCACTGTAACCTGCAACTACTACACTAGACATACTGTGTCACCCAGTGTAAGGCACTGTAACCTGCAACTGCTACACTAGACATACTGTGTCACCCAGTGTAAGGCACTGTAACCTGCAACTGCTACACTAGACATACTGTGTCACCCAGTGTAAGGCACTGTAACCTGCAACTACTACACTAGACATACTGTGTCACCTAGTGTAAGGCAATGTAACCTGCAACTACTACACTAGACATACTATGTCACCCAGTGTAAGGCAATGTAACCCGGTCATTTTTATTATAAAATCACGTCACACAAACTATACAATTTCTAACATCTTGAATTCTTGACCACCCCAGTTTTTGAAAACCATAACTTTTATGTAATCTGGCAATATCTACTGCATCCTCGACTGGCTATCACCGTTTATGGATCAACCTAAATCCAGTTCTTTGATGTCCAACAGTGTGAATAATTTTAATAATATTTTTTAACCGCAGTGGATTTAATCAGTAAGGTGAATACATTCATCTAAATTGTCGAAAGAATTTATTATGGCTGTTACATCTTGTAACAAGCCAAAGCCAATTTCCAGGCCAACATTTAGCCTTTAACTGACTGAATCTGTCCGCCTCATTGTTTTGAGAGAGCAAGAAAAGTTGACATCAACACGTAAACACGTGCACAATCATATCGCACATCCATTTGAAGATTCCAATTGTGAGAATCATTTGAATTTATTCTTGTGTACGATTTAAATAAGTTAATATTTGTGCGATGATTCTACCAATACAATGTATACACAAAATTGCACAAACAACTTAGCAAGTCAGTGGGCAGTAGGTGGGTAGAGTTTTACAGACTGCTTCAGGCATCATGTAATCCCGAGAATGCCTGATCACGATAAACTTTGTCCACATGTATTGGAAATTGTCAACAGCTGTTCACGAATGGAAAGATTTATATTTATCAACTGATAATGATAACAAATCTTTTAAAAACCTATGGCTTAGTAAAACAAATTTTGGTGGTCAAGATCTTCTAATATATATAATTTATTTTACATAATAACATGATTTTTATAATAAAAACTAGCCGGGTGTATACCATTAAATCTAACTGATCCCCTCTCTTTTAATCACCCAGACTTCACGGGTCAAAGAAAACAGGTAGTGTAGCAGAACTGGCAGTGAACAATTTTTAATGCAACTGTGCTGATACATCAATCTGGGTTAAATTAGATATGCATGTAACCTGACACCATGTGAAAGCAGACCCCAATCTCGCAGACAAACATCAGTTTTTGTTAATGTGTTGGACTTCCTGTGTGAAACTGAAAGACTCGAGCAAATGTTGTCTTCACTTGTGAAGGAAGACGGCACATTCCCTTTGTGTCAGCAACCAGACTCTCTCTACATTCCAAGTTCTTCCCGTTCTCACGCCAACAATGTTTTCCTTTCTTAAAAAGGTAGTATTAAAGTGTCAAAATGAACTATACAATTGTTTAAAAGGTTACTTAAAACACACTTGGGAGGTCAGTATGTTATAGCTATAATTCATACTGTATTTAATAGGATTTCATGATATAAAACAAACATACAGCTTCCCTTTAAATATTAAACTTAAAATATTAAAAGAATAACCTTCTGTTATCTAGCATAACTGAGGTTAACCTATAAGTGTTGCTTCAATTTTAACAAACAGCATTTGACTATTTGATCATTTACAACATTTGACTTGACTATTTGTTTATTTACAACAGGTGACTATTTGAAAAAGAAATTTTAAACGCTACACATTTTTACTTCATAAAAAATATATACTTACTCCAAGTCCCACTCTGACACTGTTGACCTAGAGGTCGTGTGTATGATAAGTTGATAACACTATCCTAGGTACTTGGCAACTCACTAATCCAGGTGACCCTCATGAGAAATTGTTCAATGCACTAACCTTTGAGGTCAGTCCAGTTGCGTGTGTGGTATGTATAATAACAGTTATATTTCAGGGTATCGCGTGTGATGATGTATGTGTTATCGCTACTATTCCCACCAATATTTTTTGGCATGCCGCCAACCACAAAGAATTGTTTATTGGCATCCAGGTGTGAAATGCTACACAAGTGCCAAGGTGAATGAGGTAGTTTTTATGGCATGTGGCCAATGTATGCATTAAATGAAGCAGAAATGATGTACAAGTACACTTCTTTAGCTGGCTAAGAAACTGTTGGGATAGGGTTTGTTTGCCAAGAACAAATTTATTTGTTTGCATACCCTTTTATGTATTGTTTACAAATTTTTCCACTTTATCACATGACATGCCATGTTTTTTCAAAGACATCTATGTACCAGTAAACCACAATGAAAGTTTACATTACTTTGGACTGCAAAAAAAAATGTAGTCTTCATGCACTGAACTTCTGTATGAATTTCTGGTAGACTGCTAGTTAAACTGTGTCTACCTTTTACTAAAGTTTTAGTAGGTCTTAGGAGTACTTTAATTTATAAATAACCTCTGGTGAAGTTGATTGGCTGATTAGATTCTAAGGAGGAAATTAATAAACATATAAGGAGCTCTAGGCGTGTTATTTAGATGACAAGCCAAACCAATGCATCCATAAGTTTGGATTTAATACTCACGTACAAATACTAACATACATGCTATCACACACGCACACACGCACACACGAATGCACGCACGCACAAACACACACACACATACAAACACTCAGTTCTCAATACATGCACAACATTAACTTTTTTTGGTTTTCATCCACCAATCTTGGTTTAAAAAAGCAGGTCTACAGACTATAATTTATAGGTCTAACTGCTTTGTGAGATTCTACTAATTGGATAGCACAGAATTTGTGCAAACTATCGACTGAATTTAGGCAACACCAAGACATACATTGATCTGTGCAAGCATTACAGATGCAAACATAAACTGTACCAACCACATCGGAAGCATTTCTTGTGCCAGACATTTTGTCTGAAGTTCTTCTGATCGGTGGAATACACCCGATCGCTGCACAGAGTGCACATGGGGGCACCACCAAGCTGTCCAGGCATCTTCGGTCAATCTCGTCACACGATTTTCAACAAAGAAGGTTCTGAAAAATGCAATGCATATGATACACAATTATTTATTTGCTGCAAATGGCTATCTACTTATGTATGACATGAAAGCGCAAACAATTCTAGAAGCATCAGTTTTAAAATTTGAATTTTGATATCACCCTGTACTGGCTGTCAATGTCACACTGTTGTCTGTATTTAATAATTTTGGTTAATGTGAGATAAATAATCCCCAGAACAGACATGGCTGATGCTGTCTATAAATAGAATACATCACCAGGTGGTCTGAGGGAATAGTCATGAATGTAATGCTGGACGAATTGTCATTTATAAATCAATAAATATACCCGTAGAAAGGTCATGGGCCAATCACCATTTGATCACCCACCTACCTACTCCTTCACCCTAATCAGTTCCGGCCTTACCTCACCCTAGGAACCCCATTCAGAGTCACACCACTGGAAGGTTCCGTTCCCCCATACACAATGACATCTAAGTATTCATAATGAGGTATTGATTAACCGCAGGCCACTAGCTCCCTCATAGCTTGTAGCATTGTCCATTATAATCCAACTCTCCCGCAGAAAACAAACACCATTTACATAACTGGAACTGTTATGCAAGTACCCAGTTACAACATTACGTAAAACTCTGTAGTACTTTTGCACACAAAAATTATGAACATCTGATTCTGTTTCTGATAAGTCCCTGATGTCTAGCATCTGATAAACTATCGCCCTATTCATACATGCGTCTAAGTGGGTGTAAGGGTGGTATTAGAGGTGGACTTTTTTGTACTTATGCCCAGCAAATTGTATAGCAGGACAGGAATTAAGTGAATTGTATGTCCTGTTAAGACAGCTCAGATTGATGTCAGATTCTGCTCAAGAAGCACCCGAATCATTTAAGGAATCATCATGCAAAATAGCTATTCTCCACAATTAAACTAACGAATGTAACTGGTCCTGATTTTCCTGTGTTCATGTAGCAATTTCATCAAGTAATTCAGAGTTACTTACTTATTCTTATGGAGATTATGAACTATTGATGAAGATTACTTACGTTTAACAGAAATTTTGAGCATTGCGAATATAATTTGTAAGTAACCATGTACATTTTGTGAACTGAGAACATTTGTACAAACGTTGGTAAGGTACAAATGCTTTGTGAAACCTGCCCCTGGTTTGTTTCGAGTACAAACATGTTGGTATGTGCAGGTCTTTGTAAGGATATTCTATTAGTACCTCAAACGTGACATAGTACAACAAAATGTTAACAGCTGTCTTCTGTAAGTGTGGCAAACAACTCATGCATATGAAAAGCATAATGCCTACTTGAAACAGTCACATCAATAATAAAATAGTGAAAAGGGTTTCATTGAAATGTGGGTTCGGGGTAGCCTTTGAGAGATCTTGAACTAGGAGGTCTATAGTATAAGTATGAATGGGGTGGCAGAAACATATCACTGCCACAAAACTATGTCAAATATGTCAGCAATGTCAAACCTTGCCTGCAGAAATCCTGCAGTCACATATAATGAAAATATTCAACCTGAAGGAGAAAATAGCCATGAGCAAACATATATTTATATTCCTACAACCCAGGAGATCTACTATCAAAATCATGGTTAATGGCAGATGAATAAATAAACGTACGTGTGATTTTTAGATTTCACTCTTTTCCGGATTTTTCATGAACCCTTAGCAGCCTGTACTGGAAAGTATTTAATCTTAAATAATTATAAACATATAATTAATTGATTTAGTGTGGCTGCTCCAGTAAAAATAACAATCAAATCTGGACTATTGGTAGCATCACCCTGACCCTTTGAAATACTTTTTTTAACCACTGTTTGCAAAACGTTGATTGTACAATATTTTGTGTACAAATGCTAAATATTCAGATTGTTGTCAATTACTATTTATAATTAGTATAATTCTTGTAGAATTACTGCTGAATCAGTGATATATATATATATATATAATACATATATATTACACCTAGATTTTTTTATAAATTGCTAACTGTGACACTTATGCTGCATAATTCTGGATCTAAACCTAATAAACACTGTTGATTCTTATTTCTATGCACACACACAAAATCTTGTTTCTCTTGGTGATAAATAACAGGATCATCTTCAATGTTGAGTTTCCATAAAACAATAAGATTTGGAAAAAAAACTATTAAAATCAAAAGTACCCCAGTAACACTTGCTGTGTTTACAATATCTCTGCATCCTTATTTTGCATGTAAACAGCTCAGACTTGTGTCAATGGGCGTCAGTTAGAACATGAATTGTTCTTCAGCCGTGCAGCTTCTACAGCAAGTTCTTCATCTAACAGATGCTAGTGGCTTCATGCATATTATAAGCCAGCCTCCTAGCCCAGTGGCTTTGTGATGAGCGGCATGACCAGATGTCATGATGTAATATGATGACACTGTGTCACTTCCCGGTCTGTCACACTCTACATTATCTCTCCAAGTCCAACAGCTGTCTATCATGACAAGTAGTTGCAAAAAAGAACAATCATTCCCCCTACACTGTGATCACTGTCAATCTGATCCACTGCAAGATCTGAAGGGGGTCAGATAACAGTTATAAATTCACAAGTTGGCTGGTTCCAGTATTTTTCTAAGTTGTAATTCATTTATTCAGCCAACAATGTTGATACATTTGAACTTTGAAATGTCGGACCTTTGGAACTAATATGATGACACATGTATGAGGATTCTGGCAGCGACGTTAATATTGTGATGAAACTACAAATGTTTACATCGCAAGTGCTTTTGGTAGATGTATGCTATACAGTTTTCACCAAACATAGTTAGCACATTGGAAATATTATAACAGTGGATGTAGTGAGATTTTAGTGATCAGTTAATCTTAAAATAAAATCAGGCAAAATGTTAACATAAAAGAAAAGACAAACTGGTTATCTTCAGGTTTATAGCAGTTGACAGTATCAAACCATTTAGCACACAACTGTTGCTCTGGGAGTCAGCCTTCAAATCTGGAAAAAAAATTATATTTATTAATCTCCCCAGCAGCATTCTTCAATATTACCGATTCTCCAAATGGTGTCTGGCTACATCAGCTCCAGGTACATTACCCCAAAAAATGTGTTTTAAATCCAGTTAGCCACGTACAGCCAAATGGCAAACATACATATTTAAAGAAATGTAATTTTTTTCACATAATCTGACCTGTATCTTTTTAATTTGAATGTTTTGACTTGAATATCATATTGATCAGAGGCCTGTGATTGGCACAGATGTATCACACAACGTTCAGACAATTCCAACATAAAATGCCATCAACGACAAAACCAAGTGCTGCACAAAAATCAATTCGGTGTCTGGTCCACTGATTTGCCTGAATACACAAGACCAACTGGAAGCAATTGAGCCAATAAAAATGATGTACACATGCTGTATTGCACAGACAGCAAGATAGTTGAAGGCAGAGAACTGTACTGTACTGTACTTGTGCACATTAGATTTTTACAGTTGCCAACATTGAATCATATCCCCAAAATTTTTATTTCTTATTTAACATGACATGTTCAATAATACAGATTACACTTTACAGTGTGCAGTTAAAATGATTAGTGTTTCCCCTGGAATATGACAAGTGAGGCGGGCCGCCTCGCCGTTTTTCTGTGCCGCATCGCCCAAATTTTGCCAAAATTGCCGCCTTGTAGCTATTTCGTACACCCATTTTTTTAATTCTTTTGCGATATATTCAGCGCCAGCGAGCGGCGCGAAATGACACCACAAAGTCACTTATATTCCTGCAAAATCGCGGATTTGTAGCAACACCGTTTATTCGTCTTAACGATAACGTCGCTCAGAGCGGTTAGGATTTAAGTCCATTGGACAATGTGAAAGATACCGTTTGTCAGTTGTCCAATCACAGAATATTCCTGCGGTATCCCTGGTGTCTCCAATGGATTAATGTAAAATGGCGCCCAAACGGTAACTTGCGTTTTGGTTTATGACGGTGGTGGGAGTGAAAATCGTGCAGGCTGATGGCACTACGTCACTAGTCGGCGCTTGTGTCGAATCCGGACTCTTTTGAAGCCCAAATAAAAACCGTGCATCCTATTTACTAGTCGGCATTTGTATCGAATCTGGACCCTGTTGAAGCCCGGTTTGCACTAGTCTGTTACCGCACAGCGCGCGTAAAATGAGAGCTATTAATTTATGCTATAGCAGCGTATGTTTATACAAACCGGGGCGCTATTTACACCTTATAAGGGCGTAAGACGCAATATTCTTAAAGGTAAATATGCCTAAGATAATGTTGAATGATGGAACTATCTCAAAGAAGGTATCAAAGTTAAGCAAAACTCAAGTTATAACGGCAAAATCAATTCAAGGTGGGTCTGGATTCGACGCAAATGCCCACAGGCATAGTGTCAGTGACAAGTCTATTCAACTAATGTTCTATGCCGGTTTTTTAAGCAAAATAAGGAATGTGATTCGTAAGATATCTTTGTACTAAATATATAATACATATTCTGACAAAGTTGTGCAAATAAACGTTTGGGAAAGTTGATTTGAGTGAAGTATTTACTTATAAACCACCGAAGTTCACATCTCATAAAAGACGCCTACTGCCCAAAACCGTGTATACTAATGGGTTATCAATAACTTGTATTAGACAATATGTTTGCACAGGAATTGGATATACTAAACAACTCATCCTGTTTTATAAAAAGGACACAATTTGAGAAATGTTCTTGCGATTACCGGTAATAGAAACATACTTTTGTGGCATTCCATAAATGAATGTTTAATTAATTGTATAGCATGCTAGCAGCAAATAAAACATAAACCTCCAATTTACCATAATATTATAATATTATAATCATTTAAAGGTAATGATGAAAGAGTCTTCAGATGATACCCCTGGAGGCTTCCCAGAGAAGTCGAGATGGTGTTCGACAGAACAGATCTGCCAGGGAGTAAAGTGTAAAGCACTTTCAGCAGTCCTGCGCTTCATAAAAATGTACCTTTACTTTACTTTTTTACTGACTCTGTCAGCGTGGTAACAAGGCCAAGGGTTAGTGCAAAAAAACATAACCACAGCCAAGTACCAGTGGTCAAGTGGAAACCACACCTCTACTGAGTACCAGTGGTAAAATAGAAACCACACCTCAACACGATGAAACAATCATGATTACTGACTTTTATCAATCATGATTACTACATTTACAAGTAGTGTCTTTTT
This sequence comes from Escarpia spicata, assembly GCA_963995525.1. Lineage (NCBI taxonomy): Eukaryota > Metazoa > Annelida > Polychaeta > Sabellida > Siboglinidae > Escarpia > Escarpia spicata. Next base: position 34,565,668 of record OZ023212.1, read on the forward strand.
GTTTTATATCTCCCCCTCTATATTTAAGAGTAAAGGTTAAAACATACCTCAGAATGCACCATTTTAAAGCTAGTTTTTTTTAAATCTCCAGGGGGCATGCCCCCAGACCCCCCTAGCAATGCTTCGCGCCTGCGGCGCTTGCGTACCCCATCCCTGCCACCTCGCCCATCATTTTACCCAGGGGAAACACTGGATTATTACATATAGATTGAATGTAGTTTACATTACATGAAGCCCAGGATTGCATGGATCTGGCGGCCATAAGGTACTATTTCTATACTCCAAAAATAATTCAAATATCCCCTATATTTATAGTTAGTAGTTCCACTTTACTTCACTTGTTGGAAGATATCAACCAAAACCTGGGGGGAAAACACTACTTTAATTTGACTGACCGCCAGTACATAGCAGAAGTGATTAAACGTGAATCAAGTTTTATTACAAAGTGCTTTGGTGCCTGGTAGACAGATCTTTGATAAATCCAGCTGGTCCCTGACTAGCATGTGAATGCTTTGGCCCGAGGTCATATACCCAGGTAGATCTAGATGCTGTTTTGAGACACAACACACAATACGTTGGAATTTCTGCATCTTTACTCTAATTTATCATTTGTCCTTCACAGCAGACAGCTTCCACAGGTTAACCAGTTTATGGCTACAAATAATTATAAATTTAATTGCCAATGCTCCCATTTCAACTTGATAACACTAGAAAGAAGCATCTAAATAATGAGCACTATAATTGTGAATCACATCCACTCAAGATTAGTAATCTAACTGCCTGTGGGCACGCCATGCTTGGCATTCTTTCTCTGTGTCTGCAACCAAAATACTCATGGTGACTTACTTGAGTGGATATGGGGCTGTACTGGAATCACACATATAGTATGATTAATTTTTTTAGATACAACTAAACTAGTGCATTGTCTGAAACAAATGTTGTGTCGGTATCACTATTTATTCGCACTTTGAGGTGTTTGAACAGTGTAATGTATACTACTATATGGCATTCAATTCCTGCAACACAAACACATAAATGGTGTGCTTCAACAGGCTGACGTCTACATGTGCTAAGTACTGAGGACATTTTGTGCTAATTTGTAAACCCAGATGTTTGTGGGATTGAACCATTTAATTTGATCTACCTTAAAAGAATTAAATACACAAATAGAGAAATCCTGTACTGCATGGGTATCAATGCCAGTGTTAATGTATTGCAAGTATTTATTTGAGAACACATCTTTCCACAGAATCTACCTAGCCTAGGCTAGGACTAGGAGTAGGTTGTATATATATATAATGATATTATTACACATTTTATAGATTTGTTTGTTAAATTGATATGCAAAATATGTCAAAAATGATGCTACGTCCTACAACTCTCACAAGCAGCCAAGTTTGCAAAGTTAAAGTTAAATAACAGCGTCAGTGTCAGTGTCTCTGTCAGTTGTGATAGCATCCCCGTAACATAACATCGTATATCACCATTACCGTATATATCGTTATATTACACTGAACCGCTGTCATTGCCACTGGACTACCCTGGTTGAGTTTAATTGAGACTTGAGTGTCAAGTCCGGTCACCAGACTAACCTAGTGCCAGGCATATGCAGTAATGCACGGTGTCATGACATGCGGGAAAACTCGCGGTCTTCCAATCTGAACAATGCATCTCCGTGTAATGCTGAATGCTAGCGCACACTGTCACTATGCCAACATGAGATGACACTCTCAAACAACTCAGAGTACAAACAATCTACTCACCACCTGAGTCTAGCAACGCGTCAACGCCAGCGTAGGATTACGATCGCCGACCCTATTTGAACTGCGTTTTCAACGGACGGCCCGGCGTTTGAGCGAGTCGACGCGCTCGAGTGACGTCGTAAAGTGCCCGTTCTACTGTACTCGGCAAAAATAATTTCCCACAAGAAAGTGACGATATATTTTTGTTTTATGGCATGTACACTCAAGTACGGATTGTTTTTTTCCTCAAAATGTAGATATTAGCATTACATAAAATTAAGAAATGTGACCGCATTGTGTCTCTGTGTGCGTGCGTGCGCGTGCGTGCGTGCATGCGTGCGTGTGTGCGTGCGTATGTGTACATGCATGCTGTATGACTGTGTGGTATGATTGTAATAAATATGATTGTGTAAATGTGTGACTATGACAGAGTGTGTGCACGCGTGAACATGTGTGCGTCGGTGCTTGTGCGTGTGTGTGTGCAGGTCTATGCGCGTGTGTATACGTATGTGTGCGTGCATGCATGCAAGCAATGATGCGTGCGTTTGTACGTTTGTGCGTGCAGGCGAGCGTGCGGGCGTGCGGGCGGGCGAGCCCACGCGTATAATAAAAATACGCGTGGGGAGATATTGAATGATTGAACTAACGCACAGAGGTATACAAGTTAGACAGACTAAATTTATAACGGTGAAATCGAGTTGGGTCCGGATTCGACACACGTGCCAAACACGTTTGCAACATCATGTGATATAACATTGTTTGGATTTTATCTACACAATATATATATATATATATATATATATATACATAATTGTTAATATGTATCGTTACCTTGAACATCATGTCATTGGTATAGCTCCAGAGAATATCGCTGCATAAATATGTCGATTCTCCGAAGCATCAACATTGTTTTTGAGTATAATGAGTGTGGATTCTATATTCTGTCGATTCACATTCTATATTCGATGATACTATTTGGTCTAACCATAGCCCTGCTGCCTATATATTACGAATTGTTAGATCGAGCGAAAGTGGGTTGCATGTGTGTTCGTAATCATTTTAACGATAGTGGCTAGAATAGGATAGGCCAAACCTGATTTTTTATTTTAAAACTTTCTAACTTTCTAACTTTGGATTAATTGCCCGATTTGTCGGTCGACGTGGGGCATTTTGTGTGGTATTGAGGGGCAAGCTTCTGTCGTGTACAAATCTTCGCAAGACTACTTTGACTATGTGTGTTTCGCTCGAATATGTAATGTGTCCAATCTGATTACAATCGGTCGGGATGTTGACGCAGGGGCCCATCACGCAGTGACCGCTATGACAGTTTCTATACCACCTCTTAATGAAAGCTCATGTAGGGATTGCCAAAAGTCAGTCGATCACACTTGCAGCGTGTATACATGTCGCTTGTGTTAATACACACAATATGGTATAACTTAACTGCGTTTTGTCAGTGACATAATATTGTCCGACCAATCGAGGTACACATCTTTAGTGTAAACCAGCGTTTAGATTTGTTGCAGATTATGTACAGAACAATCATTATAACAATGTGTTAATGAGAACGCGTGTCCGAGCAAAACCCTGCAAATAATATTTAGTGAATTATGGTATCAAGTACTATCAACACAGAACACACCATAATATTAACAATAAAGCTAACTACCATTTAATCATAATAATTAATAATCACATTTTGAATCGATCATTTAAATAATTCTTAATCTGATCGAACAAGCGTTAATTTACCTATTCACCATGTGACATGTTGCCTAGCGAAAGATCCGCCAAGCCATAAAAATAGGCGATGAACACGTGGAGCGTTCAGACATTCCAGTTCCATTGTACATGTTTTGAACTTCTGGCCCAACTTTTAGTCATAATTCTTTATGACAATAAAGCGATACTTCATACGGGAAAGATTTATTTAGTAATTCACACACGCACGCACACAGACGTACACACAGTACTTATGAAAACATTATTGGCATGGCAAAGCTTGATTGAAGTCACGCGCAGAATCTTGATTGTGATGTAGAAAAACCGCGACGAAGCGGATCCACCAACTGCTCTTAGGCGGCTTGAATCTCGAGCACCAAACTTTCAGGGATTAATATCTACGACCCCTAGAGTACGACGTAAGACATATATATATATATATATATATATATATATATATATATATATTTTTTGAAGATCACACACACACGCACGCGCATGCGCATGCGCACGCACACGCATACGCACATGTACACGCACACACACACACACACACACACACACACACACACACACACACACACACACACACACACACACACACACACACACACACACACACACACACACACACACACACACACACACACACACACACACACACACACACACACACACACACACACATACACACACACATATACACACGCACACTCATAATAATATATATTAATTTTATATCAACATGTTAACCTTTAATGGGGTAAATCATTTTTTTCGGAACGTAAAACGTAATGTGCGCGTAATACGTAAAAAGTGTAACTTAACAATCGCAGGAACAACGCGCGCGCGGCAAACACTCCGGGAAAACGGCCTATGCGTCATAGGCTTGGCAACATAGAGTAGACGCTGACACAATAAAACAAATAATGCTTATATATGTCTGCCCTAATGCCAATAGCTTGGCAATACGAATATTATTTGACAATTCTACATTATTAAGTCGAAGGCCTGTCGATGGACGTGAACTTCACATTCTCTCCGACCTTCGTCATTTTTAGAAGAAAAACGACGAGTATCTGCGAGCGCGTTATGGTGTTTATGTAACGAATCTGTGTGTTTTCTAACATTTGGTAAATATTACTATCACGACTGTAATCTACTATGGCAAAGCATCCCATTTTTGCTAGTGTCGTTAACAACTTGATCTAATAATGCAAATAACTAAATGAATGGTGTCGACTGGCTTTATCATGTGTGGGACATAATTTTTGCACATACTTGTACCTGTGAGTAGACACTGCCCAACCAATAGGAATGGCCGTATGCTTTTTCTCCAAGACGACATAATCATGGCGGCCAAAGAAATGGATCCGTCCTGCAATCCCCTAGATCCTTTATTACAAGAAAAGGTCAGTATGTGTATAAAGAATATTTGCGCATGGTTCCCAACGTAAACACGGTGTTTCATGCTAACTCCAGTGTCACTTTGTTGATGAGTGTGCGAATTTATCGACGTATTTCCAATGTGTAAAGACTAGATAAATTGTGGGGTACCTAGCCCTAGCCTAGGTCTAGGCTACATGTTTACACATGACCAGTTTCCGCACATGTGCACAAACAACAGTGAATAACAGCTAACAGGCTACTAGCCTACAAGAGCTGAAGAAGATATGTATGTACAGGGCTACTGCAGGCACAGGTATATTATATATGTGTTCTCTTTCACTGCAGCAGACTAGACTGGTTTCGCTTCAATTCAATGGCCAATCAATGACTTAGCACATGTGACATGACAGTGATCTATTTATCGGCGAGGGGCGGAACCTTTTTAATTGTTAAAGTTTTATGTATTGTCCATTTTAATTGTAGTTACTAAATGCTAGCTTTAAGAAATATGCCAAAAATACACATCAGTTCAAAATCAAATGGATGCCCACAACATAATTTAATATGATGTTACATGTATACCAATATTAATATTAGGTTATGATTGTTGTAAAAAACATCATATAAAGTTTACATGTGTAAACAATAATAAGATTGCCTTATTTATGTGTACACCGACCCCCCTGAATAAAGGTAGGGTCTACACGTTACAACATGCTTTGTAAATAGGTATGTCATATAGACAGTGTGTGACAGACAGTGGTGACTGAATTACTTTTAATTTTGTACTTGAGTAGAAGTAAAAGTAATTCACCTGAGAACTACTTGAGTAGAAGTAAAAGTACCTTCTAAAAAATCTACCTGAGTAAAAAGTAAAACTACTTTCCAAAAGTACTTGAAGTAGAAGTAATAGTAGAATGGAAAGATTGTTTGTCAGGCAAGTAGACCTAAACAACATACATGACAGCATCAGTGAAAAAAAAAATGAAGGCAGTGTGATAATGATTAATGTTATGTCCAACGTATGTGAATATTGTATGTGAATAATGTTCTGTAGAAATCTCTTTTATGTTTTCACAAATTCGACAGCGAGACACGGAAATGTGTTCCCGTATCTGCAACAAGGGGTGCTACGACGACGATACACCTAGAACGCTGTCGAAGCAACAGTCAGTGTGCAGGCCACATGGTTTATGAAGCTTATTAAGATGCCAGTCAATGTGTATAATATTTAAATGTCATACACTGTTGAATGTTGAACTGAATAAAATTCACGATTCTAAAATAGATTAGGGACCAACAGACACCAGTGAACTGGTACCACAGACTTAATTAAATCTAAAAAATGTATAATAAATGAGTTGACAAACGCAGTGCTAAAGTTGACTAATTATTTAAAACTATAATGAATATGCTCACAATTGGCTTTCAATCAGCATCAAAATACCAATTTAGAAAGCACATTTACCATGCCGAATAACATTCCAATTCACTGTGTCATTAATTTAATGAATTCATATTTTGGCGCACCAGTAACTTTGTGTTTATCGCAGTGAAAAGCTAATATTTGCGATGCAATATTAACATATTGATCTTCCCTACTAAGCTGCAGTAAAACAGATTTTTCCAATTCTTACACAAGGTGTATTTGTGAATTTCAATTGCACTTTACAAACCGCCAAAGCCAGGCGAACCCGACCGAGGCGCCTTTTCACGGAAGCCAAGAGTGGCAGAAGGGAAACATGATTTGATCGATGTCAATGCAAAACAAACACTTGCTCCACATTTACTGTGTCTAAATTAATTGACCATATTCACACAAAACAAGTTACAGTTATTAACGCGTTAACATGTTTGCCATAGCGCACATTTTTGGTAAATAAATCCGTTTTATGAAATGATGTTGAAGGGTGGAACGCCACCAGGCAACATAGTTAATGTTAAGATAAAAATGTAACGAAAATATATAGCGAAGTAAATGAAAGTAACAAAGTAAAAAGTAGCGTTACCTTAGATAACAACTACTTTGTTACAAGTAAAAGTAGTTAGTACAAATTGTATTTTGTTACTGTTAGTTATTAGAAAAAACTACTCAAGTAGAGTAACAAAGTAGTTTTACTTCGTTACATGACACCACTGGTGACAGCTCCTGCCTGGCAGTGTGTCACATCACAACCTTCTCTAGTACACTATGTACCACACATATTGCAAACACTTTCAAAAGAAATAGATCATGACTGAAAATTCATGGTAACATGTTAATTAGATGAATCTTCTAACTCCATTGATGAACTAAACTTAATATTGTATACATGCTAGATATTTACTGATGTATTTTATTGAAGTATTAAAATTGTTTAATCTTTGCACATACTTGTATAACATTATTATTGTCAACGTGTTGGTTCATTGACAGTCCAGCTTATTATCTAGGATTGCCATAAAATGGTCAGTAATACATTATTTTCAGGACTTGTTTCTGTACCAGATATTGACTTGTCAGATAATGTATCTATTAGTCAAAATTACCTGATTACCAGGTAGACAGATTTCTAGAATTACCAGAATTCATGAATCACTGCGAAAACCTATAAACAGCAGACAGTGTGAGATTGGGAAGAAACATTCAGAAACTCCATAGTAGATACTTTAAATATAAATGTGTTATCCCAGTCTTACATAACACAAACTCCGAAAGGTATCTTAATTTACTTTACTTTGGACACAGTTGTAATTGTGATACAAAAATGTATGCATCATATTAACAATTGTCCATTTTTACCATCTGTCTGTTGTTTCACAATAGCTTAAACAAGTTTTGACTGATCAGTTTGTTTTGTTTCAGCAACAGAACTCTTGTCAGAATCATGGCCATTCACATGGTCAGTATCAACACCAACAGTTCAGCACCACAGGCAGGGTGACGCCCCCGTCTCAGAATCTCAACATGGGGGTGCGCGATACAGCCCCAGCGTCTAAGCAACCAACACCAGAAGACTACAAGAACTTTGACATTGTCAAGGCGACACAGTTTGGGGTGTTTGAGCGTTGTGTGGAGCTGATAGAGGAGGGGTTTGACGTCAATCAGCTGGATCATGAGAAAGTCTCGGTGCTACACTGGGCAGCAATCAACAACAGGAGCGAGATTGTCAAGTAGGAAATCAGATCTATTAATGTTAATTGTGTAATTATTAAAATTTGAGCCGTCTTAGTCATGTGATTATTAGGTAATTAAACTGTTTATCTAGAGATTCACTTTTAATTATTTATCTACCTAATTATGTGATGTTAGTTAATTTTGAATAGTTTTTATTATTTATCAATACATTTTTTATATTTACATTTGTTAAACAGTTATTTTAATTAAAAAGGTTTAGTTGACTAATGTATATATTTTGTGTATGTCTATATTATATACATTTACATTCTGTTCCGTAGGTATTACATGAGCAAAGGAGCAGTTGTTGACCGCTTCGGTGGTGATCTTAATTCAACACCACTACACTGGGCGACAAGGTAATATGAACATAACCTTTTTAAATACTTTTGTATAAATGAATTAAGTACTTTAATATTGATGATGCCGCTTTTAAATTCAGCAAGTTTGACCCAGCGGAATAACAAATCAAACATCAATAATAAAAAAGTTGTGGATATAGAAGCTGGATTTTAGTATTATAATCATCATGGATGTGTAAGAGATGTTTCGATGTTATACTGAAAGTACTGATTTTTAGCAAATAAAGCGCTTGTTTATAATTGAAATCTAAACCCCAGTTAAAGTTCCTCATTATAATTTTAAGTTAGCCATAAAATATTGCTGTAGGTAAACAAGTAGGCAGACAACCAAAAATATATGTACAGGGTACATGTATGGGCAAATGATGTACGCACAGATTCACACACTCACACAGACATAAGCATGCACACATCACACATGGACAGTTGATGCAAGCGCATATTTACGCACTCACAAAAACAGATGCACGCACACTTGCACACACACGAGATATTTTACATGCATACACAAAGGCAGTCTAGTTGCGAATCAACTAATCAGGACAAGATTGGTTTGTTTTCAGACAGGGCCACTTACAGATGGTGGTACTTCTCATGTCGTATGGTGCGGATCCGTCTCTGAGAGATGGTGAAGGTGAGTGGCCAGAGTCAGTGTCTTACTTTGACTCTCAACAGTAATTGGCTTTCTGGTCGTCTCAGTCGACATTTGAGTGGTTACAACACACCACTATCGTATTAGGAACCTTTGTCGGTATGGCTCAAATACCCTATGTAGGGAGTGAATGTATCATTGACTCTTCTCGGTTCATGTTAATTTGGTGAAAAAAATTTACATTAAAAAAAATTACTATGACCTGCTGACTTGTTTGTATAAATTGTTATTTTATTTTTGTGAAATCATTGGATATATCACTATTTTTTTAGTGCAAATGTGGCAAATGTCAATTGTAACATGACTGTTGTGTGTAGTTATGTAAGAATGTAAATTTAATCCTAGAAATGTGATAATTTGATTTGTATGTATTGTAATGAGTTACAATAAATTTGATGTGGAAGTGTTGTCTTTTGTGATGTCACAGGCCTGCCAACCTGTTTGCATGTTGTGTGTTGTTTGCAGGGTGTAGCTGCATTCATCTTGCGACACAGTTCAGTCACACAACGGTCGTTGCATACCTAATAGCCAAGGGCCAAGACGTAGACATGCAGGACCAGAATGGGCTCACTCCCCTCATGTGGGCAGCTAACAGGGTGTTTGGGTATGTGTCCCTTTTTGTGTATGGATGTTATAGTATTTTGTGCATGCATGCTATTGTGAGGTTAATATTAATCAGGTCTTTAGAGATATATAAACAACAACACACACACACACACACACACACACACACACACACACACACACACACACACACACACACACACACACACACACACACACACACACACACATTAAAAACAATGGACTACAACCACAGTCAAATGTGTAGTAAGTTATTGTTCATCAAAGCCTACTTTCTTACTATTTACATTATGAATGGGGCTGTCGGTACAGAGATCATTAGCCTTGATTGTTTGGAATGTTGTCAGACCTGACCCTGCCAGACTCCTGCTAACCTTCAACGCAAGCACAGGTATTAAACAGAAGAGTACGGGCAACACGGCGTTGCACTGGGGGTGTGCCAGCGGCAATCACATGGTCATGTCCCTCCTCATCGACGCTGGCGCAAACATTCTCGCAGTCAACAATAATGTAGGTGTTCATTTTGGCAGACTTGCTAAAAAGTAGTGGCATGTGTTAGGAAAAGGCCTCCTAGAAAAATATGTAAGTTATTCTAAATGGCTATCATTGTGTATTCTGAAATACGTCTTCAATTGGTAGATGAGAGGCAATTGATCCAAGGACGTGAATGAACGTAGAATGGGACGAATGGATCTCGGCACGTAGGAGATGCATTTACATCATCCAAAGTTAGCGTATCAATATATAGATTTAACCTAAAACCTCTCAGACCTAATGTCTTAGCTAGTAACACCAATAGTAATGAATCTAGTACAGTACTTCTAAAGGCCAGACACCCCAGGTGAAGTGGTGTTTTTTGACCAAAAATACAGAAAATGGTTTTCTGCCAGATTATTATACCATTGTATGCATACTATCAATAAAGTTCACAATTATGTACTTCTAAGTGAGTTATAGTCATGGATCAAGCACGTCAATATCATGTAATGAAATCCATTATGCAATCTTTGACAGCCATTTTCTCCAAAAAAAATTATTCTAATTTCTGCATTTGGAAACGGGATATCTCTTGGAATAATTACGCTATATAAATAATGTTTTCAGTGTTGCATTCAGCATATTCTACTGTTTGTAATGATCAGACACTTTTTAAAAAGCATGACTAGTTTGAAAGATATAGCCACATTTGTTGCCAAAAAACAAGATTGTTTTTCGTATTTACCAAACAGTTATTTAACAAATAAAATCACATTTCAAAAAATAAATGCTCTGATCATTACACAATAGAATCTATAGAGAACATGGATTTGCAAGAATTATAACTATATATGGATTCAATAAAAAATGGCAGTGTTTCCAAATTTGGCAATATTTGCTCCAAATGGCGGCCATTTTGTTTGTTACCATGGGAACGGGGGTCTGGCTTAAAAAAAATTCAATGTATATTTTACTCAGCAAGACCCATTTCATGCATTGGGTAGAAAAAATTGAACTGTTTGCACAAATAAAAAAATAATCCTATCTACCTGCCGTGTCTGGCCTTAAAGCTATGATTCCATATGTACATATAGGCCTATGGAATGTGGATGCGGCATCTGGAAAAACAATGAATATGGTGCCCAGTGCCCAATTAATAATATAAGTAGTGAAAGCACTTCATAAGTTTTAAACTTCTGCTTTCTCCTTTCACACATTAATTGTGAATACAAATATTTCAAAATCATTTATATATTATTATATATTGTGGAAATTAAATATATTGTATCGTACGTACATAGGCAGATGAGTTGTTTTCATGTGGCTGCGGAAAATTGAATTGCTCCATGTGTGATTTGAATCATATCCGCACAGGAATCAGTTAGGAAATTACCAGCAGTGATGTAATTACACAGGTATCCCCCCTTCCACATGTGTTTCCGTAGGTGTTTCCGTACAAATGGAATCGTAGCTTAAGTTGAATGGTTAGGTACGTTTCATACACTAGATGTAAAATGAACTGATAATGTTCCAGGGAGAGACCCCGAAAGACGTGGCGGCACACAGCAAGAATGGCTACATTGTGAGACAGTTGAATCGGGAACAACACGAGAGGGGTCTAGGCACCCAGAAAGGCTTCCTTGCCAGACTTACTAGCAACAAGGTAAGCCACTAGGGTATCATAGGATGGTGCCACGATGCCAGACTCAATTCAGAGGCCACAGGGTTCAAGTCCGTTTACTGCTGTTGCAAAACTTTGCAAATTTTGTTTGTTTGTTTTTTGTTTGTGCAAGGGAAAGTAAAAGATTCCACACATGGGGTAAATGTGTAACCTGTCCTGGATTCACGGAGTGGTGGTCTATATCTAGCCCACTGGATCTTGATCATTCCAGTGGCTAGAGCTGCATCCCAGTTGGACGTGAGATCTGCCAGTCACGCAGTGTTACATTGTACAATAGCACACAGGGGCATACAGCAGAATACGCATATCTTCTCATAACAGTTCCCCCAATCTAGTGCACAATGTCAAGGATCAACATGTTACAAATGACAGTTGAATTAGATTTGTATCAGTTCCCCTTCTCACGAAGCTAGTTAGATATTTAACAATGTTTAGGAAGATCTAACGAGGTTGTCATCAAAACTAGCAGACTCCACACGGCAAGTGGACAAGGATGTCATAGTTTTATCAGATACAAACTAATATTGTTCTCTTTACTGTCAGGGGTGAGGCTGGCCATGACACTGATCCTCAATTTCAGTTTTTTCTTTCTTCCTAGTCACAGTTCTTGTACTGCTGTTTCCACCCAACCACCTCCACTCTGTCATTCACTCTCATTCTCCACTTCTGTTTCCACCCAACCACCTCCACTCTGTCATTCACTCTCATTCTCCACTTCTGTTTCCACCCAACCACCTCCACTCTGTCATTCACTCTCATTCTCCACTTCTGTTTCCACCCAACCACCTCCACTCTGTCATTCACTCTCATTCTCCACTTCTGTTTCCACCCAACCACCTCCACTCTGTCATTCACTCTCATTCTCCACTTCTGTTTCCACCCAACCACCTCCACTCTGTCATTCACTCTCATTCTCCACTTCTGTTTCCACCCAACCATCTCCACTCTGTCATTCACTCTCATTCTCCACTTCTGTTTCCACCCAACCATCTCCACTCTGTCATTCACTCTCATTCTCCACTTCTGTTTCCACCCAACCACCTCCACTCTGTCATTCACTCTCATTCTCCACTTCTGTTTCCACCCAACCATCTCCACTCTGTCATTCACTCTCATTCTCCACTTCTGTTTCCACCCAACCACCTCCACTCTGTCATTCACTCTCATTCTCCACTTCTCTCCCAAACCCTCCAATACAGATTTAATTCAGACACTAATCAGTGGTGTCTACCTGTTGTGGAGCGCAGTGGCGCAGTGGATAGACCTTCAGACTCACGACCGAGAGAACCTGGATTCGAATCCTGTGATGCCGTGTTGAACCTTGGGCAAGTTCGTTCACTCTACGTTGCTTCAGTTCACTCAGCTATATTAATGAGTACCTGGCTATAGACACTAGTAGATATTTTTGTACGAATAGTCTTTGCGCATTAATTGCAGCATGGCTGGATGCTTCCGAGAGAAGTCGAGATGGTGTTTGATTGAACAGGTCTGCCAGGGAGTAAAGTATAAAGTGCTTTGAGCAGTACTGAGGACTGGATACTGCGCTATATAAGAACTTACCTTTTTGTTTGTGTCAGAATCTGCGTCAGAATGTGATGGCATTGACACCATTCATCATGCTCTTCACCATTGGCATCATCTTTGAGTTGTCTCAACCGTGGTGGGTCAAACTGCTGCTGCTTGGAGCGCTGGCAGGCTGCGGTCGTCTCGCAGGACAGTCAGTACATTGTTTTAACTCTCATCCCAGCATAATAGTATATTTTTCTTCATAAGGGGGCCAGACCCAATTTTAAATTGTTTACAAGGTATACAAGACAAATGCATGTTATAAAATTGCTAACTGAACATTCTATACAGATAAGTATATGAGCTACTATGGAACTCACTTGACAGCTCTGTAATGTGTTGTAGACATGTTCATTGTTTAAAAATAATATGCTGCTAACTGTTTGGTTAGCTACGTAGTAAACACATAACTTTTTGTAAGTTGTCTGCCCTGGTAAGTGCCTTATTACTATTATTGTGACATTATAAATATGATCCATTTTTGCTATTATTGTGACAGTAGAGATATCATCCGCATTTCTGTTATTGTGACATTATATATGATTATGATCCAGATTACTGTTATTGTAACATTAGAGATACAATCCACTCCTCCACTTCTCTTGTTGCAGATTTGCAGATCGCAGGGCTCAGAGCATCATTCCTGTGGCGACATACCTAGCTACAAAAGTGATTATGTACAGTGCCTGGTTTGCCTACCCTATGATGTGTATCCTTTGACAGCCAGTTGACTGCTTGATGGTAGTGCTGGTCTACATGTTTGTTATGTGCTGTCCAAGATAGTTGTAACGAGAGTATTACAAAGGTGTAATGCAGACATCGTGTAATATGCCTTTTTACGGTAACATGCTTTTTTAATGCAGTCTAGTTGTACTCAATCTATGAACTATTGCAATTTACTTTTATGTAGTTTTGCAATACAATTTTTTATGTGCTATATTGTAATAGATTTTTTATTAAAATGTTCAGCTGTTTCAGGCTGCTTTGTATTTTAAGTGAAATTGCGCAATTGTGGACTGTGCAGTTGGCTTTGACCCATGAAGTTAGTTTTTATTAGTTAGATGGCTTGACCTATGTAGTTAGCCTTGACCCATGTAATTGGCCATGACCCATGTAATTGGCCTTGACCCATGTAGTTGGCCTTGACCCATGTAGATGGTCTTGACCCATATAGTTGGCCTTGACCCATGTAGTTGGCTTTGACCCATGCAGTTGACATTGTTTTATTGACCTTGACCCATGTTAGATATGGATTCACTGCTGACCTACTTTTGGTTCTTGCTGCTGTCGGTGGCTCTCACCTACAACTTCTGGATGGCGGTGAAGTGTGACCCAGGCATCATCCACGCTGGCAGGGAGGACAGGGTTAAGGTGGGCTATGGCGTGTCATGTTTTACCTCTTTAAAAAGCTTGTTGCAGAAGTTAACAGTAATAATTATAAACTTTATGTTTACGTACATGTCTAAAGTAAGACTCTGTTCAGGAGTGTTTGTATCTGGCTAAAATGCTGACTTTAATAGTGGTTAACATAACTACTAAGAATTACAGTAGATCAGATCTTCAATTCATACAGTAGATCAGATCTTCAATTCATACAGTAGATGAGATCCTCAATTCATACAATAGATCAGATCCTCAATTCATACAGTAGATCAGATCTTCAATTCATACAGTAGATCAGATCTTCAATTCATACAGTAGACCAGATCTTCAATTCATACAGTAGATCAGATCTTCAATTCATACAGTAGATCAGATCTTCAATTCATACAGTAGATCAGATCTTCAATTCATACAGTAGATCAGATCCTCAATTCATACAGTAGATCAGATCTTCAATTCATACAGTAGATCAGATCCTCAATTCATACAGTAGATCAGATCCTCAATTCATACAGTAGATCAGATCCTCAATTCATACAGTAGATCAGATCCTCAATTCATACAGTACACCAGATCCTCAATTCATACAGTAGACCAGATCCTCAATTCATACAGTAGACCAGATCCTCAATTCATACAGTAGATCAGATCCTCAATTCATACAGTAGATCAGATCCTCAATTCATACAGTAGATCAGATCCTCAATTCATACAGTAGATCAGATCTTCAATTCATACAGTAGATCAGATCCTCAATTCATACAGTAGATCAGATCCTCAATTCATACAGTAGATCAGATCTTCAATTCATACAGTAGATCAGATCTTCAATTCATACAGTAGATCAGATCTTCAATTCATACAGTAGATCAGATCTTCAATTTATACAGTAGATCAGATCTTCAATTCATACAGTAGATCAGATCTTCAATTCATACAGTAGATCAGATCCTCAATTCATACAGTAGACCAGATCCTCAATTCATACAGCAGACCAGATCCTCAATTCATACAGCAGACCAGATCCTCAATTCATACAGTAGATCAGATCCTCAATTCATACAGTAGATCAGATCCTCAATTCATACAGTAGATCAGATCTTCAATTCATACAGTAGATCAGATCTTCAATTTATACAGTAGATCAGATCTTCAATTCATACAGTAGATCAGATCTTCAATTCATACAGTAGATCAGATCTTCAATTCATACAGTAGATCAGATCTTCAATTCATACAGTAGATCAGATCCTCAATTCATACAGTAGATCAGATCCTCAATTCATACAGTAGATCAGATCTTCAATTCATACAGTAGATCAGATCTTCAATTCATACAGTAGACCAGATCCTCAATTCATACAGTAGACCAGATCTTCAATTCATACAGTAGATCAGATCCTCAATTCATACAGTAGATCAGATCCTCAATTCATACAGTAGATCAGATCTTCAATTCATACAGTAGATCAGATCTTCAATTCATACAGTAGATCAGATCTTCAATTCATATAGTAGATCAGATCTTCAATTCATACAGTAGATCAGATCTTCAATTCATACAGTAGATCAGATCTTCAATTCATACAGAAGATCAGATCCTCAATTCATACAGTAGATCAGATCCTCAATTCATACAGTAGATCAGATCCTCAATTCATACAGTAGATCAGATCTTCAATTCATACAGTAGATCAGATCTTCAATTCATATTGAAGACTGACACAGCATGCACGCATATTAAGGGGACAGGCTCATCCTGTCTGTTCAGATTTCTGCAACTCTAACAAATCGTCGAAAATTTTTTAACAGATCTATGTTACCTGCATGAATGAAAAATATAAAGTTAAACTGATTTTAGTATAGCTAACCATGGTAGTTACTTGTGTGAAAGAAAAAATATAAAGTTAAACTGATTTGTGTATCGGTAACCGTGATAAATGCTTATAGCCTGGCATCTGTATCAATTGGTATGTTCCCCTGTAGACGATCCTTGAGCTTGCCGAGACTCAGACGCTCAACTTTGACCAGTTCTGTACAACGTGCATCATCCGTCGACCCCTGCGCTCTAAACACTGTCACATATGTAACAAGTGCATCGCCAAGTTTGACCACCACTGTCCCTGGGTCTACAACTGTGTCGGTGCGTTCATTCTTCTTCTCTTCATTCATAACCACACTGGAACAATGTACTCCTTTTTATTCACCAGGCTCCATCGACAGATGTGTTCAAGAGACAGATAATGACTTACAGTCACTTATTTGTCTTGCAAGTTATTTTAGAAGAGTTAGTTATTTATGGCATTTCATAGATTTTTATTGCATATATTATAGATAGTTTTTTAATAATAATAATAATAAATAAATTACTTCTTCAGCGCCAATATCCTCAGAGAATCCGAGTTTGGTGGCGCAACAAAACCAAAGGATGAAGCATTCTCGTACTCGTATGCTATATGTGTTTATTTTAGAGATGCTTTGTAATTTACATATCTTTGACATTTAGGTTTAATTTGGCATCGTTTTTAGAAACACTAGTTTTTGTTTTTGAGTTTGTTAGTATGTATGACTTGTTTTAATGAACTTGTAGTAAAGTGCCTTTGAGCAGTTTAGACTGAAAGGGCGCTGTATAAATGTTCATATCACTATCGAAGAAAATAATGAACTAGGATCTTCAGAAACTTATTTAGATGTTGTCCTTGAGGTGCAGGATTGGGCTGGCCTCAACAATTATCCTCGAATTTTGTTTTCATGTAGCAAATCATATTTGCTACCCAGTATTTCTTTGTACTGAGAAACAAAATTGAGAACATCTAATGACAAAGGGATAAATTTAAGGGAAAGGTGCATAGGACATCAGAAAATAAAAAGACTTGATAGCCAGCCAACCTGGTTTGAAAGGAGTACAGCAGAGATTTTGCAACAAACACAACTGTAGATATGGAGGATCATTATCGTCAATGTTTACAACAGACATGAAGATTACTTTGGCTACATTGAAATTAGTTCGTAGTAGTTATTGAATATGAGTAAAGGTGGTGGATTGTTAAAATGACGATCACTTCACGCCGTTGTCATAAGATTGCATAAGTTGCCGGAATGTGTATTATCACCTGTACAGAATTTTGTGGATACGTGACACTTTAACGACTGGAACATCCAGTGTTTAGTGCATTTGCTGGTGACGTTAAGAATCGACTATGGAAATGCGATGTTGTACGGAGTGTCAGACCGTCTACTCCACCGCCTTGAGACGGTACAGCACTGGGCGGCTAGAGTGGATCTACGAATGAGGCGAGGTGAATGGCAGAGTATCACAGCAGCACTGAGACGCTTGCACTGGTTGTTGGTGAAGTGTACATCCAGTGTAAAATACTCGTACTTGTATTTTGTGCCCTTCATGACCGGACGCCATAGTACCTCGTCTCGCTCATCACGCCGTACATGCCGTGCCCAACGATCTGCCAATCTCATGCTACTCATCATTCCGTGCCACAAGAGATATGGCCACCACTCGTTCTCTTGCATGGGGCCGATGCTCTGGAATGCGCTACCAGAAAATCTGTGTTTGGTCAAGTGTGTAAACAGTTTTAAAACGCATCTTAAGACACTTTATTTTAAACTTGCTTTCAATGTCTAGTTTTATGTGACACATCATAATATTTATTAGTATATTATTTTAGTTGTCTACTATTATACTAGTATATTATCTTAATAATTATTTATAAATGAATATCTTATTGTACATTGATTTATTATTAGATATTTTATTTTTACTTAAACTAATTATCCACAATATGAGACTGTATTTGTTGTATGTAGTGTGTATTGAAATATAGCTCATGATTGTTTAGTACTGTTTTGTTTAGCAACTTTATAGACGTTTTATTTTATTACTCACATTTTAGTAGCTCTATTAATAATTACATAGGTATTTTAGAAACATTGTCAACACCATTGAACAGAGTTGTTTTTAGAAATGAGTGTCTAAATAATGGTATTATTATTTGCCTTTTTAAATTATTGCACTTCTTAATATATACAGTGTAAATGTGTGTACAGTTTTATACAGTATTATGTCAGTTTTGTGTTTGTCACAGGGCAACTAATTATAAGTATTACAATATTCTTCTTGTCCTAATTTAATAAATCACTACTTTTATTATGTTTACTGTTGTTGTTTTTGAGACCAAGTTTCATTACATAAAGTTTCATATATGACCTTTGTAGATTGAATTGTCGAGGATTCCGACTGCCTGGTGTAGACCTGAGAGTGTACAGATGAACTGTTTGTTGATGTGTTGTAGGAGCTGGCAACCACAAGCACTTCATTGGTTTCCTGTTCTTCCTCTTCTGTGCCCTTGTCTTCTCACTCTACTCATCCGCAGTGTGTAAGTCATCACATCTCTCTCCAACAGTCACGTTCTAGAAAGATAAACACAGCAACGGATGGTTTCATAAGTTCACAAGTCAAAAAAGTTATGTATTTAGCATTGGTTGAAAAATCCCTCCGCTAATGCGTTGTGGCGTGGGGCTTGAGTTTTTGGATCGAACGTGGCTATTAGCATCAATATGCATTAACATGTTTCACCCACTAGGTAGCACCACTGTATCAGTTTATTTCTCTTATAATACTCGGTGAAAACCAACTCCCTCGCTACTTAATGCTTTATTTTTATTACGCTTAACTTATTTTGGGACTTTGCTAACTTATACGATCAACCCAAATTGAGCCATTTATCAATCAAGAAATAGTTGATTTTATTTTTACAAGGTATTGTAGAACAAACAACGTAAGTCATGTGTACAATACACACTGGTCTTGTATATATGTAAATAATGAGAATATGAGGAGAAAAAGTAGTAAATAAGAAGTTAGAAACAAACATCTATGAAGTGTGGTGTTTTTTTTAAATATTTTTAAGTGTACTTTGAATTTGTATTGTAAGTTTAGCGCCTAGTGTGAGCTAGAGATGGGCATATCAACAAACTTTGATTTATTCATTTATCCATCCACCAAAATTTGATTATATTAGTTTTGTGCATTTGAAGATTTTTTCTGTTGCAATTTGGTAAGTGATAGATAAGAAAACTGTTATTTTGTTAGTTAATAATATGGCGTATAACATATTTTGCCACAAACTCTTATCCCTACCATTGTCAACTTGAAGGCAGCACTGATCTAAACTTGGTTCGTGCTTTATTTATTCATATTGGTTATACTCTTGAATTACCATGGTAAACCAAACGGTTTTAGTACAGTGAAGTTTGTGAATTCTGTGAAAGTGAGTAGGTGTTCCTGTAAACTGAACTTGTGAGTATGCTTATGAACTGAACTTTGGGGTGTGCCTGTGCTTGCAGACTGGGATGCGACCTGTGAGTTGATGAGTGATGATCCATTCTCCAACACCCTGTGGAAGATCATGGTGCATGCACCGTTCTTGTTCTGGGTGCAGTGCAACGTCGTAGTGCACCTGCTGTGGGTGGGCATGCTCCTCACCTGCCAGCTTTACCAGGTGAGGCAGGACAACTTAATACATCCGGTTCACATCATATATATTTTCCCATACCCACGTGTTCTGCGTGTAACTTAAGCTATTTACTACAAACAATTGTATCTAGGGATAACATAGGAATGGTTTATTTTCCTTCTGTACAATTATTGAGTCCACTACAGGCAACACACCTATCCCATACAGGGGATCTTTTACTTCCTCTGACATAAAAACCATAAACCTGTCGATTATTCACAGATGCAATGGAACTTACAAAAAAAACACACGTAAGCTGCTGCCAAAACACTTGCTTTGATAATGGAGTAAGTGCCATGACCTCTTTGTAGGCAGATACCGGCGCTGTATAACTTCTAAAATTACACATTAAAGGGGAATGAAACGCTTGAACATCCATAGCCCAAACATAAGAACATACCAATTACAGTACAGATTTGATGAGCACAGTGACATGGTATATTTTTAATATTTTTTCAAACTTTGCCATTATCGGCACTGGGCACTGCCATTGCTATCTAGAGGCCAGTGGTTTGAGTCGTGAAATGCCACTCATGGCCGCACAATGTAATTCAATAGGCGACGTAGCATAGCTCCTAATAAAACCGACTAAACATAAAAATCGAATGCACTGCATGGCTACTGGATATACCAGTAAGTGTTCGGAAGCAACTTTTCACATACTTCCACGGAAAGGATTCCCAGAAAAAAGCAGGTTATAGACGATAAATTTGGCGTGTCCACTGGCGGCAGGCTCTGCAAGGGTCTGCGGTGGTCATTTCCAGACGCTGATTGCAAGACTAAATACGAATGTGACGAGCATGGAAAGACATTGAACGTCAAAACATAAGGTCCATCTTTGATCCATTTTTCTGCATATATCTATGCACTTAGGAAGTAATATTTGACCAAACCCACCTGGAAACGGGACATATTGGAGCAGCAGCGGCACGATTTTCCGGGTCTAACGATTTGTTGGGTTTTGTGACATATCCCTATGATTATAATATAGTCCCACAGTTTACTTCAACGTCTGCAGACTTCAATTCTGGATATGCATGCACCTAGATATCTTGCATGTTCGAGAAGTGCGGCGTTTCGATTGGCTAACCAACGTAAATTTTTTCACTTTTTAAAATTCCGAACGCATAAACAAATTATTTGTTCACCTGTACAATGACTATCATGTATAACAAGGCACAATATTTCTCTTTTTCGTGCAGAAATGTCATTTATGCAAGCACCAACACAAGTCATGAATAGTGATGAAATAAGGCCAAATGAATGACGTTTATTAAAGAGATTAAGTTAAAGAGAGAGAAATGTGGGCTCTACATCCCAAAGCCAGGCCTGTGACTGAGCCCATACTAGTCTCCTGTACCTCTGGATGACAGAGCCCACATTTCGGCATATACAACATTAGCAGTATTGTTATAGATATATAAAACAACAGCATTACTACTGTAATCACAGTAGACCTTATGCACTCTACCGTACTAACCAAGCACACCATTCATTCACACTAACTATAATCCCAACTAGCTGCTGAAGAATTACACTATATCAAGATTTA
This sequence comes from Escarpia spicata, assembly GCA_963995525.1. Lineage (NCBI taxonomy): Eukaryota > Metazoa > Annelida > Polychaeta > Sabellida > Siboglinidae > Escarpia > Escarpia spicata. The sequence continues at coordinate 34,587,467 of OZ023212.1, forward strand.
GCCTAAACCTATAAGTGGGGCCATTACGCCCAACTTACTAAAATCACCGGTGGAAGAGAAGCGAGCTGTCTCGGCATCAAAACCCTGTGAACACATTGTCCACCTGCACTAAGAAAACGGGGAAAGCGTTGAGATCTGCTATCAGCCCCTCTTCCACCAACGATGTACATGTTGTGTCCCTAATGCTATCAAAAATTGGGAGGGAAGGGAGGGCCAACATTTTTGATGTGGCCACCATTCATTCACACTAACTATAATCCCAACTACCTGCTGAAGAATTACATTATATCAAGATTTAGCCTAAACCTATAAGTGGGGCCATTACGCCAATGGTCACCGAAACGTGCAGAAATGTCTTTTTGAAATACATCAAAAAGTCTGAAAATTTACGTTGATTATATAGGCGTGATTCAAACCATTCGCTTGGAACTTGGTAGAACAAAGATGGCGATACATGGTGCTTTATTTTGCCGATTTATTGTCAAACAAAATCAGTTTTTCAGTGTGTCTTATAAATGAGCAGGTTTCTGTCATCATCAATGTGTACTTAAATAGTATGTATTTAAATATATGGCATACAACAGCTGCGTTGCAGTTCTCCTTGTTTCTGTGTTTTATATGAAAGAACATGTTACTTGACCGTTTGACCGTCACTTGCAGATAACGTGGCTGGGGATGACCACGAATGAGAGGCTCAACCATCGACGCTACAAACATTTCCAGAAAGAAGGCACTAGCAAAAGCACCAACCCATTCCAGTAAGTGCAGGCTCACATTCACTTTCTTAAAGTTGCACTTTAATCAAGTTAATTGGGTAGAAAAACCATCATCGACGGAAACAAACTGTTTTGATGTAATTGTCCTTTTTGTTTAGTAGACCATAGGAATTATTTTATGTTTATTTTAGTATACTCAATGTAATTTTTTTATTTTGAATAATCCAAAGCAATTAAATTTACTTACCCACTTAGAAGATTAATAAAACTTAGCTAGTATTATGTGCACTTTAATTGATTTAAACAAATTTTCTAAGAATATAATATGTACACATAAAAAATAACGAATTATTTCAGTGGGAAACCATGACGTTATTCTTGTGTGTTAAGTGTGGTTATTCCTGTTTCAGTCGTGGCTTCCTGCAGAATCTTGTAGATGTGATGGAGTGGAGAGTTCCATGTCTGTGTCGACCTGGGTCTGTCGACTGGCGTCATTCCTTCGACACTGATGACGCAGCAGGACGCTCCAACCTGACAAACACGTCGTCATTCGGAATGGCTAAAGACAACTATCAATATGTATGATGGACTTCAGATTCTCGCTGGAACCATTCAGTTGTATGATAACACCAGCTTGTGATTGATCAATTTGTTACATTTGTATGAAGACATTCATTCATAAAGCAAGGATTCTGTACGTATGGAACGGCACGGGGAATACACCTGTAGTGATGTCACTTCTGGCATTTTTCTGTCTGATTCCGGTGCAGATATGATTCGAATTGCTACATGGAGCAATTCGATTTTCCTCATCAACATCTGTGGTGAAAAAACGCATCTGCATATGTACGTTTGGAATCACTCCTGTTAATTTCCACTAGGCCCTGTATCCATAGTTTTGTCGTAGGTCGTTTCCGTACATGTCGAATCCTCGCTTTAGACTGATGGTTTCAGTTATTTTTCTCTATTTATCTTTGTATCTCACAGTCAAATTCAGTAATGTTTCAGCAGTTTTTGTTGTGTTCGTCAGATGAAATACCCACAGAGGGTAGATAGCTTGGGGGCACACGAACGACGGCACTGTAACCCGATCTAGTAGTTAATCTTATGAAGACAATAAAAACTGTTGAAATGTAGATGAAAAACATGTAAATTTTATTGTGAAATATGAAAAAAGAGAAATCATTTGTTACATGTGATTATAATTACATGTGATATCATCGCCTGGTGGGGCAGTTTTCAGATTCTCACTATATTCATAGCATCCTTGGAGCAGAGATTCAGTTTTGTACTTTAAAAAAGCAAAGAGCCATTTTAAATCATCAAGCAGTGGTATTTTTAATTGTAAAGCTGTGGTAAATAGATTGAGTAGATAATATGCATAATATATACAAAACAAAATCTTCTGTTGCACCAGAATTCTTGGAAACCCACGATGCATCTGAACTATAGGGTAGACAACCTCAAAATCAGTCCAAATGTAAAGTTGGTAACAGAGTAAGATGATGAAACAAGGTGCACTGCAAATAATATTTCACATTGGCAAGATTTGGGTTTGTCTTGGATATTGCATTTTTATCTTATAAATTGTGCATTCCATTATCGGTCAGCTTTACGGAGGGACAGTGAGAATTTGGGAGAACTTCCCAATAGGCGATACAAGGTGGAAATCGACGTGATTCCCCACTTTGGAAGAACACTTGTTCAATTTCATTAATACAGTATCACCATGTTGCCGTTGGTATGTCTGCATAAGTATAATTTATTTCTAGTATGCAGAATAACCAACAAGTAATTATGTATTCCAGAGATGTTTTGTGATGTAGTATGCATAGGTTTGATTATGCGCAGATTTCTTATTGGGTCGTAATCGTTTCTTCAGATAAGGTACAAGACAGGGTCAAAGCTATTCAGCTGCTGGTTGGCTATGCGTCAAGTTTTGTTGTATGCCCAAAGCTTTTTTTGTTACGATTTTCATCTGTTAATTTTTTATGGTGAAACCACAATATTGTTTTTATACGATACTTATACATACAGCATGTGAAGTTGTCTTATAGTTATTTCATTTTGTAGTTGCTGTGGTTGACCGATTGCAGATGTTAAATAATTATTTCTGTTATGCCAACGTGAAGTAAAATAATTGTTCGTATCGGTTGTACTTTGGCCCAGTTTTCTGTCATTAGACGTGATCATGTGTGGTTTGATTGCCTGTTGTTATTTCCCAGGGTGGGTGGCGTGATTCGTTCTTACATTGCAAGGGCCATCATTCACGCTACTAGTTGAGATATGGTATTGGGGTGTCGAGTAATATTTGGTTGATCGTATGTGGAACCGCACCATTGATGTGCATCGCAAACTGAACCATAGACAAGACTCAACGTCACTTAGAGTTACACAGTCACTGGATTCTATCAATATCATCAATAAATTTTAAAATTTATTTATACAGTGCATTATCCGGTATTAATAATAAGATAATTTCTATTGCACCTAAATCCTTGGAAACCAAGCTCAGAGGCGCTTCAAAACAAAAGGATTGGTCAATCTCAAAATACATAAGCAGTAGTCCAGTTGTCAACAGATGGGTCAAGGCACTAGGGAGCTACGGTGGATAAGCAAGGTTGTAAAGATAAGTTTTTAAATTACAACATAATTTTTTAATATTTTCAACTGATCTAACACCAAGAGGGAGTATATTCCAAAGAGTTGGTGCTTTTGCTATCCTAGATTCAAGCATGTGGCTTTGTTTTGGATACATGATGAAGCATGAGAACTCCTGGGAATATTCACCAGCTCCAACAGCCATAAGCCCCTATCAGTGTAATTTCAGACGCATTTCCAGCTCTAAACAAAATGGGTTTCAACACAAAAGGGGTCATCCTTTGTCTGATGTGTGTATATATGTGATTACTGTTATTTTATTGTACAAATGGTTATAATATATAGCAGCAGGTTAAACATGAGTGAGTTGGTTTGATCGTGTACTGTACAGCCTTTAAATGTGTTGAACAAACTTGTGATTGTTGGATTTATTTTGCAATTTTCATAACATTGCAAAATAGTAAGGTAATAAAAGGAACTCTGTAATAATATTCCAACCGACTTTAAATAGCGAAATTGTACAGATACAAATAAGCTTACAGAGTATAATTATACTACCGGTAGTTATGTCATTTTTTCAGTAGGGGCATAAAAACTAGTCGATATAATGCCACAATTTCTATAGTGCTAGTCCAGAAACAATGCGGACTGGTGTAGGAGATAATTTGCTATTTTATTGTAACCTTCCTGTCAGCAAGTATGGTGGACCTGTACTGAGAGGTTAAGGTGTGTACGTAAGGTGGTACAGACTGGTTAGTCAGGTTTGACTGATCTTGACTTTATTCTAGGTACAGTGCATGCATGATGGGTCAGTGAAAGTGGACAAGGCTCAGTATGGACTGGCAAAAGTACATATACGGTTCACTCGTTGGGTGGACAAAAGAAAATAGGTGTCGCCAACTGAATATTGCACATTAAACAAAATAGCTTAATAAAACAATGCGATTGCATAATAGTGTGAGCACGGTGCAGATATGTAGAGGCAAACGAACCAGTGATTGTCATTAAATATCCAGTGATACAAACCTGTTGATGTTGTCGTTTATTATATTGATGCCTGTTGTATGGATTTGAAAAAGAAGTGTTGGTAGTTTTCATCATTTATCCAGCCTTGTCTTACAAATGTAAACATTCATTGGCAACAAGCTGCAGGAATTTCAGAGGATTCCCTATGGCATAAACTTAAGGTATGTTTTGAGTGGATGGCGTAAGACAATGGTCCCACTGGTCATACATTTACTCTTGTTGTGCCATGTGGCACATAAAGCTCACACAAGATCTCACCTGCCTCTAGTTCTTCATTCATTGTTCTTTGCCATGTTTTGGGTCTACCTCTTGTTTGCCATACCCTAAGGCATTTAAAAATGAGATTCCACCCTTTTTAGTTGTTTGGGCCGAAGGTCCAACGGATTAATGCCATCACTCTGCGTCTGCCATAATAATAAAATAATAATAATATATTTTATTTGGTATAGCGCCACATCCAGTATTGTTCGTGGCGCTTCACAACATATTAAAATACATAAAAATCGTAGAATTGCAATAAATATGTATATGTATATTAATTTAAAATAAATATTAGTGGTAAAGAATAAAATAAATAAATACATACATATTGAATAATGTAGAATTTCTAAATAAACAAGTAAATAAATATCAGTTATTCATCAAAATTAAATAATATTGATAATAATCAATCTAGCACAATAACTATATAAAATAAATAATAATAAATAATTTAGTAAAACATTTGATATAAAATAGTTTACGTGAGAAATAATGAATAATCATTATACGAATACGATAACTAATTAAAATTGGTTTTAGTAGAGGGCAGTGTTCATGTAGAGTGGCACTAATATGAAACACAAAAGAAATGTGTCTTCAGACGACATTTGAAGCTGGCGAGAGTGTCACAGGTTTTAACAGCACTCGGTAAAGTGTTCCATAGGGACGCAGCAGCTACAGCGAACGAGCCGTCCCCAGCCTTGATACGAGTGCGCTTCACTTCCAACATGTTACTGCTGGCAGAGCGCAGTGCGCTTGCTGGTTGATATGTGTTAGATCCTTGATCGCGGAACCGTTTACCATGCCCCGTTTCCTCTTTTCCTTTTCATGTCAATGTGTCACAATAAACGTGTTCGTACTTTCTCTACGAGAATCTTCATTCTATAATGTCGCTGTACGCACAGCCCACGGCCAGTACACGACATTAATTGGCGACGAGGTAAACTGACAACTCTACGAGTTACTTTGAACTAGACTACGTCTAATTTCTGTGTGAAAATGGAAACTGTCGCTGATGTCGCACATTTTTCGCTGGAGCCGACTGACAGCGCAGGCCATCGTTGGGAACGTTGGGTGAGGCGCTTTGAGAACTTTGTGGTGGCTAAAGACATTCAGAACGATACAAGAATGAGAGCGATGTTGCTTCATTATGCTGGTGAGGCAGTGTTTGAATTGAGTGAAGCAGTGGGGGTGACAGAAAATGATGATTTCGCAGAAACCAAGGCCAAGCGGAAGCTCACTGCTTACTTCAGGCCGCAGTGCAATGAAGAATATGAAATATTCAAGTTCCGACAGGCTGAACAGACGTCGTCAGAGACGCTGGACCAATTCAATGCACGATTGCAGCAACTAGCCAAAAACTGTAAGTTCCATGAGAAAGACAGAGAAGTGAAGTCGCAAATCATCCAAAAATGTGCCATGTCAAAAGTGCGTGACAAGGGGTTAAGTGAACCTACAATCACGCTAGAGAAGTTACTGACGTTCGGGCGCACACTGGAAGCTACGCTACAGCAGTCGAAAATCATGAGAAACTCTTTTTCGACCGTACCGAGGCCTGTCCACGCCGTATCGAATGACGAGGGGCGGCGCAACTCTTCACGTGGAGGTTTCAGCTTTGGTCGCCAGGTGGCGACACACAGAGATAGCAATCCACCAAGAAAGCGTTTTCCGCCTGATCGCCAAGGGACGCCACGTCGAGACGATCGACCAGTCGTGAGTAGTCAGCAGCGGTACAGACGTCACAAGGGGGCAGCACCAGCATGCTCAGGCTGTGGTGGACCGCCACACGACGATCGGCGAATGTGCAAAGCTTGGGGCAGGAGATGCTACAAGTGTCAAAAGCTAAATCACTTTGCTAATGTGTGCAATGCAAACACTCAACAGACACACTTAGTAGAAAATGACACACACTCGCAACGCAATGACAAGTTATGTGAAGACACATACACACTTGGCTTGTATCATGCAAGTGCCACCCACACCATACCACCGTACATTTGCAATGTCCAGATAGAGGGAAGTGAAGTGACTATGGAGATAGATACCGGAGCAGCAGTTTCGCTTATATCGGGGGATGAGTGGGCTAAAATCTGCAAGACATCTGTGCTCACTCTCGACACGCGTAAAACGTTCCGAGGTTGCGAACGTACGCAGGTACCACAATTGAGCCTTTAGGGCGAGCGCAGGTGAACGTTTGTCACAACAATCAACAGCACAGGCTGCAGGCAATCGTAGTGCCTGGGTCGGGACCTAACCTGCTGGGAAGGGACTGGCTAACAGTGTTGAAAGTGAACTGGGCTACCGTGAACCAGGTAGACAGAGAGGACTTCCTAAAGCCTTACGAATCAATGTTCAGTGAGGGACTAGGCACTCTAAAGGGGCTGACTGCGAAGTTCTACGTTGATGACACGGTTAAACCGAGGTATTGTAAACCTCGACCTGTACCTCTTGCTTTACGAGCCAAAGTAGAGGACGAGTTAGATCGTATGCAGAAGGCCGGAATCATCCGTCCTGTGGAGTATTCTGAGTGGGCCGCGCCCATTGTACCGGTCTTGAAGTCTACCGGCGCAGTCAGAATCTGTGGCGACTATAAGGTAACCATCAACAGAGCCGTCAAGGTAGACAAGTACCCGATCCCGAACGTATCTGATCTGTTTACAAAATTAGCAGGTGGTACACTGTACACAACGCTGGACATGAGCCATGCGTATCAACAGGTCGTACTGGATGAAGAATCACGTCCGTTGACTACAATCAACACGTCGAAAGGGCTGTTCGCATTCGAACGTCTGCCTTTCGGTGTGAGTTCTTCTCCAGGTATCTTCCAGAGAATCATGGAGCAGTTACTACAGAACATACCCATGACTGTAGTCTACCTCGACGACATCCTGGTCACAGGAAGAACGCCAGAAGAGCATGATCGTAATCTGGCTACTGTGCTAACGCGACTACAAGACGCAGGGTTACGCCTGAAGAAGGAGAAATGTGCGTTTCGTCAGAAATCGTGCACCTATCTAGGTCATGCGATTGATGCTGAAGGTATTCATCCTACGGTAGACAAAGTGCGAGCAGTACAGAACGCGCCTGCACCACAGAATGTACAGGAGTTGAGGAGTTATCTAGGACTCATTCACTACTATCACAACTTCTTGCGCAATCTCAGTACGCTGCTTGCTCCGCTGCATGAAATGACACGCCAACACACAAAGTGGAAGTGGGGTCCGGCGCAACAAAAGGCTTTCGATGAGTCTAAGGCACTGCTTGTTTCTTCAGATGTGCTTGTACACTACAACCCTGAACTCCCGATCATCTTGAGCAGTGACGCATCTCCTTACGAGATTGGAAGCGTACTGTCACACAGATTGCCCGATGGCAGCGACAAGCCTATCGCATACGCATCACGCTCTCTCTCCACAGCGGAAAAGAAGTACGCACAGCTGGAAAAGGAAGCGTTGTCGTTGGTCTTCGGGATATCCAAGTTCCATAAGTACCTTTACGGGAGGGACTTCACGTTGCAGACCGACCACAAGCCGTTGGTCGGGCTGTTGAAGGAAGATCGTGCCATCTCCGCAATGGCTAGTGCACGCATTCAGAGATGGGCACTAACACTAAGCAACTATCAGTACCATCTGGAGTACAGACCGGGTACGAGTATCTGTCATGCAGACGGATTGAGTCGCTTGCCGCTACCAGACACTCCTGAACGAGTACCAGTCCCGGAGGAAGTGGTTCTAGCACTTGCAACCATAAACGATACACCCATCACGGCAGAAGACATCGCTAAATGGACAGCAAACGATCCGATGCTGTCACAAGTTCTACGGTTCGTGGAAGGAGGATGGCCTAACGATGTACCACGCGAGTGGGAGAGTTACTCTCGAAGGAAAGACGAACTGAGTGTCTAACACGGGATGCTGATGTGGGGAGCAAGAGTCATCGTACCACCAAAGGGTCGTGACACGTTGTTGAAAGAACTACACGAGACGCATCCGGGCATAGTGAAGATGAAGGCGTTAGCTCGAAGCTACCTCTGGTGGCCAGGTTTGGACGCTGAAATCGAGATGTGTGTTAAGGACTGCACGACATGCCAAATACACAGCAAACAACCACCAGTGGCACCACTGCATCCATGGGAATGGCCGGGACGAACGTGGCATCGAATGCACATTGATTATGCGGGACCGTTCGAGGGATGTATGATACTCATCATAGTCGATGCTCACAGCAAGTACATCGATGCACACGTATCAGCTGCGACAACCAGTGCAACTCTCACGAAGCTAAGACAGACGTTTGCGATTTTGGGTCTACCAAGCACAGTGGTATCGGATAACGGAAGCTGTTTCACCAGTGAGGAGTTTGAACAGTTTTGTCGAGCTAACGGAATCAAACACATCAAGTCTTCACCTTATCACCCATCCAGTAATGGCTTAGCTGAACGCGCCGTTCAGACTGTAAAAGCAGGGTTGAAGAAGACAAATGGCAACCTAGAAGATCGTCTCTACACCTTCCTAGCACGCTACAGGGTAACTCCACAAGCTACAACCGGCAGAGCTCCAACAGAGTTTGTGTTGAAGACACCACCGAGCACACGACTGGATCTTCTACGACCATCCATTCAGAACCGAGTCTTGCGCAAACAGGAAGAAGACAAAGAACGCCACGACCAGAGAGCAGTGGAGCGAAGTTTCATGATAGGAGACTGTGTCTGGGCGTTGAACTTTCAGGGACAACCGAAATGGGTCGCTGCGGTGATAGAGAACCGGCTGGATCCGCTGACCTTCGAGGTACGTCTGCAGGATGACAGAGTGTGGAAGCGTCACCAGGATCATTTGCGCGAGAGAAGGCCGATCGAGGCGACGGAAGAGCGTCTGGTACCATTGAGGGTTGAAGAACCTCAACTTCCACCGAGGCTTGCAGAACGTGAAGTACTACCTTGGTTCGAGCGAACAACATCGACACCACTATCATCTGGCAACTCGGACGTGACCAACAGTTGAACGGTCGCAGTCCTGTGTAGTACCAGACGTGGTAGTACCGCTGAGAAGATCACACAGAGTGGTGAAGCCACCGGACAGATTGAACTTGTAAACTTGTGAACTTGTCATAACGGACAATGCATAGATCAAGATAGCCAGAATAGACTAGGTTTCGGTAGATGTGGCTAGTCGCGAGAGCACTAGATTAGTACTATAAACAATGGCATACTAGCTATCTTAGATATGACATTGATACGTATAAGGGACTCTTGTTTGCGTTAAAAGTTTACATTTTAATAATTATACTAATTATGTTCTTCTTAAAAGGGGAGGAATGTTAGATCCTTGATCGCGGAACCGTTTACCATGCCCCGTTTCCTCTTTTCATGTCAATGTGTCACAATAAACGTGTTCGTACTTTCTCTACGAGAATCTTCATTCTATAATGTCGCTGTACGCACAGCCCACGGCCAGTACACGACAATATGGGTGCACGAGTTCACACAGGTACACGGGCGCGTCATTGTGCATGGCTTTGTACGTGAGTACCAGTATCTTGTAATCCACTCTGCGCGCAACAGGCAACCAACGAAGTTCGCGTAACAGGGGCGTGGCGCTGTCACTACGTGGACGACGCAGGATCAGTCTGGCAGCCGAGTTGTGTATTCGTTGCAGACGCGCGATGTTAACTGCAGACGTGCCGTACAAGAGTGCGTTGCAGTAGTCAATCCGCGATGTGATGATGGCATTGACTACGCGTTCCTTTGTTTGTTTGGGTAAAAAACGGCTAATCTGATTGATGTGGCGGAGGTAGAATGAGCATGCGCTGACAGTTTGCGACACTTGCTTTTTCATATCTAGGTGCCTGTCAATGGAGACACCAAGACTTTGAACACATCTTGAAGCTGTAATTATAGAACCACCAACGCGAATCACAGTGCCGTCAACGATTGCATCCGCAGACTTGGGTACAATCGGAAGATACTGTGTCTTGCCGTCGTTCATGCACATAGAATTCCATGCCATCCAGTTCTTTATTTCACCCAAACAGTTCTCCATTTGCTGAACCGCAGCCGTTAAAGCGGAACGATTCAGGTCGAAATGTGAGTAGATCTGTAAATCGTCAGCATAGTGGTGGAAGAAGAGTCCATGGGCTCGAATAATGTCACCGATAGGTTAGACATATAATGAGAAGAGCAGTGGTCCAAGGACGGAGCCTTGCGGGACACCTGTTGTTAGAGTAGTAATACTCGACGATTGGTCACCGATTACAATTCGCTGCGTCCGGTCTTGCAGGTACGATGTCATCCAGTCCAGTGCTTTTCCAACAAAGCCATAGCGCAAACGTAGACGCTTAATCAAGATGTCGTGGTTGATAGTATCGAAGGCGGCACTAAAATCAACCAAGATGGTTCCTTGTTTATTGTCCATGGCTGTTTTGATGGCACTTGTAACGTACAGTAGCGCGGTTTCGGTCGAATGTTTTTTCCGATACGCCGACTGAAAGCACTCAACCATTTGCTGGTCAGACACATGCGTCATTATCCTAAGCGCGATCACTTTCTCAATTACTTTGGATAATTGCGTAAGGTTGCTCACAGGTCGATAACTGCTCAGAATGTCTTTGTCAAGTGATGGTTTCTTCAAAAGCGGACGGACATTTGCATGCTTCAGCGACTTTGGCATGACTGCCTCGTCCAGCGAAGCATTTGTAATCCGTGTAATGACAGACACAATACTTGTCATATTGTCTCTTAGCTGAATTGCAGGCAGAGGATCCAACGCGCACGTTTTGCCAGTAGTACCACAAATCGCTGTGATCTATGTGTTCGTTGTTGGATCAAACGCATGGATACTGTCAGTGAAACAACGTCTTTCAACTGTTGGCCTATCAATGATGTTAAAACACTGCAGACCTGACAGGAGCTTGTCAATCTTTTCACTAAAGAAACGTGAAAATTGTTCGCATATTTGGGCTGTCCAGTGGAATTCAGGGTGTTCCTGTATGCGGTGGCCATCAAGCGATCTCAGTAATCGAAACATGGTTTTGTTGTTTGCCTTCTCCAGGCGGTTTTGATAATAATCCGTTTTGCGTGCCGATATCAAAGCAGTGCATGCTTCACGAGCGGTGACATATAATTGCCGATGAATTTCCAGTTTAGTTCTTCTCCACACATTCTCCCGTTTCCGCTTCTTATCCCTGGCGTCGTCGATGTCAGAGTCGTACCAGGGATGTGGTGTGCTGTCTCTTACTTTCACATTGCGTAACGGGGCATGTTTGTCAAGGCACTCAGTGAGACAGGTGTTGTACATCTCCACCAAATCCTCTGCTTGTCGATCATTCGCGCATGTACGCAATGTCATGTCAGCACATACAGACTCGATACCGTTTCGGAGTGCATCTGTTTCAATGTTCCTGAAATTCCGCTTTGCAATCGTCTTAGTTTTTACTGCAGGCTTCAATGCTCTTAGTGTGAGTTCAATGCGATGGTGGTCAGACAGAGAGTCAGGATGCACAGTAACGGAAGTAATGAAGTCGTCATCAGTTTGACTGATCGCAAGATCTAATATATGTCCAGATTGGTGCGTCGGCGAATGTACATGTTGAGTTAGATTGAACGATTCACATAGAGTGCGAAGTGGTTCTGATTTGAGGGTATCATCAAAATGAACATTGAAGTCACCAATGATGACAGTAGGAACAACGGATATGGATGCCTCGATGAATAGCTGCTCAAGTTCAGCGTAAAGATTCGATATTGTTCCAGATGCCTTACTTGATGCAGGCGGGTGGTAAACGACCCAGATGTTGTATTTCAACAAGAACGGGTTGGTGAGTTGCAGACGGAGAAGTTCGATGGTTGTGAATGGCAGCTTTGGGAGGATCTTGGTGTTGAAGGTATTTCGATGAACTATGGCAACTCCGCCGCCACGACCAGAGGCACGTGCTACATGATTGAATGTGTAGCCGGGAGGCGTCAGTTCAGCCACAATCGCTTCGTCTCCAGTTTTTTTAGCCACGTCTCGGTGATGGCCAAAACATCCCAATTGTGTTGGATAATTTCCTCATTTATAGTCACCGTCTTATTTTTCACGCGCCGTTAGCTGCCATATCTCGGAAACCGTTCAGCAACTTTTTCTCTAATTTTGCATTAACATATCTTAGGGTATGCACACAAAATCTGTATTTGATTGAATCATTCTAAGGACCCCGTAGGGCCCCCAGAGCCAAAAAAACTTATAATTTTTAACATTTTGCCTATTTTTTCAAAAACTGTTCGGTAACTTTTTCTCTAATTTTGCAAATACATTTCATGTGGTAGTGTCACTGTACACAAGAAATCTGTGTTTGATTGAATCATTCTAAGGGCATCTCAGGGCCCCCAAAATGCAAAATTTCCCTGCTATTTCTCTACTGCTGCCTCCTGCAGCCACTGACTTCTATTTATAACTGGATAGTGGACTTTGCCCTGATCACTGTGGCGACTATAAGGTAACCATCAACAGAGCCGTCAAGGTAGACAAGTACCCGATCCCGAACGTATCTGATCTGTTTACAAAATTAGCAGGTGGTACACTGTACACAACGCTGGACATGAGCCATGCGTATCAACAGGTCGTACTGGATGAAGAATCACGTCCGTTGACTACAATCAACACGTCGAAAGGGCTGTTCGCATTCGAACGTCTGCCTTTCGGTGTGAGTTCTTCTCCAGGTATCTTCCAGAGAATCATGGAGCAGTTACTACAGAACATACCCATGACTGTAGTCTACCTCGACGACATCCTGGTCACAGGAAGAACGCCAGAAGAGCATGATCGTAATCTGGCTACTGTGCTAACGCGACTACAAGACGCAGGGTTACGCCTGAAGAAGGAGAAATGTGCGTTTCGTCAGAAATCGTGCACCTATCTAGGTCATGCGATTGATGCTGAAGGTATTCATCCTACGGTAGACAAAGTGCGAGCAGTACAGAACGCGCCTGCACCACAGAATGTACAGGAGTTGAGGAGTTATCTAGGACTCATTCACTACTATCACAACTTCTTGCGCAATCTCAGTACGCTGCTTGCTCCGCTGCATGAAATGACACGCCAACACACAAAGTGGAAGTGGGGTCCGGCGCAACAAAAGGCTTTCGATGAGTCTAAGGCACTGCTTGTTTCTTCAGATGTGCTTGTACACTACAACCCTGAACTCCCGATCATCTTGAGCAGTGACGCATCTCCTTACGAGATTGGAAGCGTACTGTCACACAGATTGCCCGATGGCAGCGACAAGCCTATCGCATACGCATCACGCTCTCTCTCCACAGCGGAAAAGAAGTACGCACAGCTGGAAAAGGAAGCGTTGTCGTTGGTCTTCGGGATATCCAAGTTCCATAAGTACCTTTACGGGAGGGACTTCACGTTGCAGACCGACCACAAGCCGTTGGTCGGGCTGTTGAAGGAAGATCGTGCCATCTCCGCAATGGCTAGTGCACGCATTCAGAGATGGGCACTAACACTAAGCAACTATCAGTACCATCTGGAGTACAGACCGGGTACGAGTATCTGTCATGCAGACGGATTGAGTCGCTTGCCGCTACCAGACACTCCTGAACGAGTACCAGTCCCGGAGGAAGTGGTTCTAGCACTTGCAACCATAAACGATACACCCATCACGGCAGAAGACATCGCTAAATGGACAGCAAACGATCCGATGCTGTCACAAGTTCTACGGTTCGTGGAAGGAGGATGGCCTAACGATGTACCACGCGAGTGGGAGAGTTACTCTTAGCTGAATTGCAGGCGGAGGATCCAACGCGCACGTTTTGCCAGTAGTACCACAAATCGCTGTGATCTATGTGTTCGTTGTTGGATCAAACGCATGGATACTGTCAGTGAAACAACGTCTTTCAACTGTTGGCCTATCAATGATGTTAAAACACTGCAGACCTGACAGGAGCTTGTCAATCTTTTCACTAAAGAAACGTGAAAATTGTTCGCATATTTGGGCTGTCCAGTGGAATTCAGGGTGTTCCTGTATGCGGTGGCCATCAAGCGATCTCAGTAATCGAAACATGGTTTTGTTGTTTGCCTTCTCCAGGCGGTTTTGATAATAATCCGTTTTGCGTGCCGATATCAAAGCAGTGCATGCTTCACGAGCGGTGACATATAATTGCCGATGAATTTCCAGTTTAGTTCTTCTCCACACATTCTCCCGTTTCCGCTTCTTATCCCTGGCGTCGTCGATGTCAGAGTCGTACCAGGGATGTGGTGTGCTGTCTCTTACTTTCACATTGCGTAACGGGGCATGTTTGTCAAGGCACTCAGTGAGACAGGTGTTGTACATCTCCACCAAATCCTCTGCTTGTCGATCATTCGCGCATGTACGCAATGTCATGTCAGCACATACAGACTCGATACCGTTTCGGAGTGCATCTGTTTCAATGTTCCTGAAATTCCGCTTTGCAATCGTCTTAGTTTTTACTGCAGGCTTCAATGCTCTTAGTGTGAGTTCAATGCGATGGTGGTCAGACAGAGAGTCAGGATGCACAGTAACGGAAGTAATGAAGTCGTCATCAGTTTGACTGATCGCAAGATCTAATATATGTCCAGATTGGTGCGTCGGCGAATGTACATGTTGAGTTAGATTGAACGATTCACATAGAGTGCGAAGTGGTTCTGATTTGAGGGTATCATCAAAATGAACATTGAAGTCACCAATGATGACAGTAGGAACAACGGATATGGATGCCTCGATGAATAGCTGCTCAAGTTCAGCGTAAAGATTCGATATTGTTCCAGATGCCTTACTTGATGCAGGCGGGTGGTAAACGACCCAGATGTTGTATTTCAACAAGAACGGGTTGGTGAGTTGCAGACGGAGAAGTTCGATGGTTGTGAATGGCAGCTTTGGGAGGATCTTGGTGTTGAAGGTATTTCGATGAACTATGGCAACTCCGCCGCCACGACCAGAGGCACGTGCTACATGATTGAATGTGTAGCCGGGAGGCGTCAGTTCAGCCACAATCGCTTCGTCTCCAGTTTTTTTAGCCACGTCTCGGTGATGGCCAAAACATCCCAATTGTGTTGGATAATTTCCTCATTTATAGTCACCGTCTTATTTTTCACGCGCCGTTAGCTGCCATATCTCGGAAACCGTTCAGCAACTTTTTCTCTAATTTTGCATTAACATATCTTAGGGTATGCACACAAAATCTGTATTTGATTGAATCATTCTAAGGACCCCGTAGGGCCCCCAGAGCCAAAAAAACTTATAATTTTTAACATTTTGCCTATTTTTTCAAAAACTGTTCGGTAACTTTTTCTCTAATTTTGCAAATACATTTCATGTGGTAGTGTCACTGTACACAAGAAATCTGTGTTTGATTGAATCATTCTAAGGGCATCTCAGGGCCCCCAAAATGCAAAATTTCCCTGCTATTTCTCTACTGCTGCCTCCTGCAGCCACTGACTTCTATTTATAACTGGATAGTGGACTTTGCCCTGATCACTGGGGTTCCTGAGTTGGGGGACCAGCTGTAAATCTGTGTATTGGACAATGGCAGGCTCACTGCCTGCCATTGTCCCAGTGTCAAACTGAATGCCTCCATGTGGGCTGTAACTACAATGTGTAATGGGAATCCATTATCATTATCGCATGCCTTTTTGTTTTTGAGTTTTTTTATTTGCATTATTACCTCATCTTGTGTGAATGGTTTGTTTACATGTTCGTTTGACTTTCTTGGATCAAAAGGTATCTCATTAGCTGCAGTTTCACTTTCAGGTTTTTCACAGAGTTTTTCAAAGTGGTTCATAAACTTATCCAGTGAAATAGTTCCATATTTTTTACTGCTGTTACTTGCTTTATTAAGTATATCCCAGTATTCTGCAGGCTTGCTATATTTTAGGTTGCGCAAGTTTTCATGTAACTGTTTATGGTAGCATTTTTATGTTTGTTTTATAAAGCATTTATACCCACTAGCCAATTCTCTTAACTCTGCATTAGCTTCGTCATTTAAAATTTTCTTTAGTCTACCTTTTGCTCTCAAACAATCTGTCCTCTTAGTTGTACACATAAAGACATAATCTGGCATAACTTGCCAAGTCTTTGTAGCAGCACATTTGTACTTCCAGTGTATCATTGCAACATAACATACATACTGTGTGCCACATTTGAATGTCATGCATGTAATATTTCCATGCAATCCATTTGCATATATAATGTAAAACTTCAACAGCCGTTTTCTTCATTTTCACTTTTTGACCCCTACCATGTTCAATGCTCCATAACTTTGCCAATTTTGGTAGCAATCATAATTTTTGAAACCGTGTAAAGCACCCTACCAAACATTTACAAGGATGTAAGAAAACAATGTTACAATTTGTCCGACTTATCACTCATTTGGTCAGCCGGGGTCACATATCGACGTATTAGTCCAAAGGACTTCAGGGCCTCTTGGCCCATTTTTTTATTATGAAAAATAAATGGCACTAGAGGGAGATGCATACTCGAACTACTATGTTTTTAGACTACTTTTTTAAATCATTAAATTTATTTAGATGCCACACATCTCTAAAAAATAGAATTGGAAGTGTTCACAAATGACATCTACTACATTACATCAGTAGATACTTAGACTTGGTTCCTCCCGTTCCTTTCGGGACATCGGGCGACGAGGTTCCTCCATCTGGTACGGTCGTTTGCAATTTATTTGGCCTCATTCCAGGCGATTCCCATTTCTGTCAAGACTTCCATAAATGTCTTGCGCCAGGTCTTAATCAGCCATCCTCTTTTCCTGTTACCACCTTCCAGTGCCCACTCCATTGCTGCATGTACAACTGCAAGTCTCTCCCTCGGTAGACGTAGTTCATGCCCAGCTAGTCTCCTTCGCCTACACTTGACAATGTCATCCAGTCTCTCCAGACTTGCCCTCCTCATCACTTCTTCATTGGTGATGTGCTCTCTCCATGAAATGCCGAATATGAACCGAAGGCATCACCGGTGAAAGATGCCTAGTTTTTTTGGATATCCTCGCTGTATTCTTCCACGTTTTGCAGGCATATATTGCTATTCATATTATAATTGACATGTAAAGGTGTAAGTTAATAGCCTTACTGATGGTGGTACTGGACCATATAGGACGTGCTCTTTGGAACACTGCTGAGGCCTTGCGTAACCTAATTCTACTTCCGCGTCGCTCTCCCTAGAGCTGTAGCTTCCGAGGTAGGAGAAGTTCTTGATACACTGCAGGGCATGCTGACCGATCGCAATGTGATATAGTGCTCAAAATATATTACAATATATATACTGCATGTAGGCATCAGAATGTGGTGAATATTCAAGGGCAGAGGTGTACCATAACACTCCAATTGCAACCCACCTTGAGGCACACCAAAAATCTCCAACTACACTCACTTTGCTGAAATATTAGGTGGGCTAAACGTATCTTCATCTCCCTATCCAAAAATGAGGAGCTCAGCACCCCAAAACCTGGCCTACGATGCATAAATATGAGTATTATCAATATTATAAAAATATTATTCAGAGTTCAGTTCTCTCTTAAATTTGAGCACTGTCAAAAATTAGGGCACATAACTAACTGCAGATTTAATTTCTAATTGTGCATTACGTATTTAGGGTGACCTATGACAGCGACCTTGCTTGGTTTCAGTGAAAGTCTGATTTTGTTACAACGCCTTGTTTTTGCAGTATATATATTTTAATTACATTACTATACATAACTTGTACACACTTTGAATTCTGAATTGGCTGGTACATTGTCTTCTGGGATTACAAAACATTTTACATTAATACACTGTACATACATTGTAAAGATCTGCTCATGTTACTAAACTGATGAACAGCAATATCTGGTATTTCTACCGGAATGTATGAACTGATCAAATATGGCGGATGGCTCAGGACTATGAAATGTTGTGATGTCATTATAATTACACTCTGTTGGGAGTGTCCAAAGTCTGATACTAACAAATGTACAAAATCAGGGCAATGAGGCTCTCATGTTCTGAACATATGTCTTCTCATCGCTTATAGAAAGCCTTTCTAATTCAGTCTAGCCACATTTCAATGGATGATTGAGTAACGCTGTGTAGAACATGTCAGGACTTGGCCAAACTGTTCCATATATCCGATGTTCCTGATATCCATGGGTACGTAACGCATTGCAAGTACAGAGATTTCAAAGTTGTTCCTCTAAGTGAATGTTGTTTCCATCAAAAGTTTGCATGGTCCACTTTAGTGCTCATCAACCGCAAATATATCTGCAGTCCCACCATATTCCAAACCGATTACCACTTCCACTAACAGACACTGTCACATGTCATAATTGCCAGTGCCTTCCTACTGCATATACACACTTGTCATCCGCACTTTAAATTTAGGAATATCCTTCACATTAAGAACAAATTGAACTTGTGCGCTAACCGGCTGGTAACGAACAAGTCAGGCTTTATCTCCATGTACATATGCGATGTATTCTACAACATCTATTCGCCATGGCCAACATGACCTAGGCTACCGGTATACTGACGCAATGGGTACAGACACGTAGGCTAGCCAGCAAGAAAGGTTTTATAGCACTTTCTGTCAGTGCTTCAATGAGAGTCCGATAATGAGGGCAAGAACACTTCCAACGACTAGAAGAATTAGAACCAAGATACACATCTTCTTCCGGGCCTTACTCTGCAACAAATAAACAAGACATAAATAATCAACATAAAATATTCAAGACATACATGTGACCTGCCTCAGTGAACCAGATATTAAGTGGCATAGGCCTATTCTGCACATGAGCCGAAAATAGCTGTCTAGGTCATATCCCAACATGTTGTGATTTGGGCAGAAATGCTCGCCTTATAATCACACCTTTCAATGTCTGGTTTATTTTTCTTAACAAACAATCAAAAACTAATCAAACACATGCATTTATGAACCCACGTATGAAAAACAATAACCAATTTGAGTCAACATAAAAACGTTTCTCAAAACATCGCTTTTAAAAAAATTGCTTCAATTTTAGCAATAAATTCACAAATACTGAAGATATTTCAACAAATGAGGTACAATTTTAAAGCTCATGATCTATGGAATAAAAAACTTCCAACTCCATTTCACAATTTGGCAACTTAGTGTCCACTTTGCCAGGGCATGTCACAAATAGTCAACACACAAAAACCTGATATGAGATGTGCATGAACTGTCCAACTGAACCAAATTGCTGATTTAGTGTTTGTTGGATGGAATGAAGTGTGTAATTTGTCATGAAGTGACACTTAAAATGCTGACTTCATGCACTGGAAATTGTTTACCTGGTTTCTAAGTATTAGTAAGTAAGTATTCTTTATGAGATTGAAAGTGACATGGCTCCAATGATTAAAAGAAAGCAGTAGCGCACTCACTAACTTGATCTTATTTACAGCAGAACTTGGTTTACGATGAAATATAAAAATGTTCGTCAACTGTTATTAAATGACGCCGCCATTTTAAGAATGGTATTAAAATATGTTGTGAATCACTAACTGAGTATCTTTGTGATCATGCACTAGATTGTGCAGCATAAACAATTTGTATAAATGTCTGATAAAAACCTGATATTTCGCAGCTTGTATAAGTTGTTCATTTCCTTCATCTACGTGACCATAAGCTGTCTCGACGTTATCTTGTATCGAGTCTACAACAAAAACACACAATGCTATATATATATATACATCATAAGATAACCAGCAGATCAAAGAGAAGATACAATAAAAAGCATGATGCTGCATAAGCTCATTATGCTGTTTATGCTCACTGTGGCTGGGTTTACAGTTATACATTATTTGTTCCTCAAACAACTGTCACTGAATTTACCTGAATATCTAAATTTTTTATTATTTCCCAGTTCCGAGACAGATCATTCTAGCTGTTTTATTGTTGAACCTATACATATGCACGAATGAAGTATCATTGTACGTAATTTGAATCTACCATTGTGGGTTGCATTAGTGTTGGCTGGTTTATTTTAAAAATACTTATGAAAATAAAAACATTTTTTACTGCCTAAGCCATTACAGAAAACATTAATGGAAGGTATATTTAGGGTATATAAAACCAGTAGTTCGCACCTAGCAATTCTCCCTGTTCATGCACTAGAGTGCCGAGTTCCCGGAATATTTCGTTGATGTCTAAAATGTCGCTCTGCAAACAAAACAGGAAGCTGCAAGCGATTGAAACATGTAGCATATCACCAGCCTAGAAATGAATGTCTAAAAAGAACAGTATTTTGTCAGTAACATATATATATATATATATGCATACACTATATACTAGGATATTGTTTGCTAATTTAATTTATTTTCTTATTTATTCTCTTAAAAGTGTTTTTATGCTTCTTAGATGATTGGCAATTTGTAAACACCCGTGAACGGGGGTCATTAGTCCCGGATTTGATGGTGTATAAATAAAGTTTATTATTATTATTAACAGCAGAAATACAGGTGTACAAAGTAGCACCAGCATCTCTTGAGC
This sequence comes from Escarpia spicata, assembly GCA_963995525.1. Taxonomy (NCBI): domain Eukaryota; kingdom Metazoa; phylum Annelida; class Polychaeta; order Sabellida; family Siboglinidae; genus Escarpia; species Escarpia spicata. The sequence goes on from OZ023212.1 coordinate 34,608,565, forward strand.
CATTAATGAGTTTATACATTATAGACATTATGCAGTTTTCAAATGCATGGATTTCAATAACAAACTGTTCCAGGCTGTTTATAAAACACAATTCCTTTGTTTTAAAAACATAAGTTCTCAAAACATAACTCCACTGTTTTCAAAAGAAAGATTTTCAAAACATAATTCCATTGCTTTAAAATAATCATAGATATTTTCAAAACAAATTGTGATTTTCAGCCTTTAGGAGCAGTTTCACAAGCATTCATAACATACAAAGGGACAACAAAACATTTAAGATATTTAACAAAGATTACATAACTCAGAAACTACCAATGACTTCAAACACTCGAACAGTGCCATGAACAACTGCAAATAACTATGAATATTCCACGAATCAATCTACAAATATTAAATAATACCTTTATACAAAGGTTCATACTTGTGAATGTTTCATGAATCTGTAGATAACGCAACAATGGCGATTTAAAAATGCAACTTGTTGACCATGAGGATCGAGACTTGACCTCTAGCTGGACGATGCGCTCCTCGCGGTCATGAATGAGAGAGAGGTCGGCGTTGATGGTGTCACCTTGAACCTGCAGCTGTTGTCTCCTCTCACTGTCTGCCTGGCGCCTCTCTTCGTCTGTCATCTCATCCTGACAACATGACATTTAACTATAATAAACTTTTATAAATATTAATAAACTTTATTCTGAAACTCACATCCAGAGTGCAACTCTATTCAAGGACACTGACAAAGTGTATAAAATACTAACACTTACATAAGGTCACTTTTGGAACTGGGCAGAAGTTACCTAAATAACAAGGCGACCATATTAGCGGGATTAATATCCTATACTTTACTGTAAATAAATAATTTGCGACTGCTCCAGAGTGACCTTAATTGCGAGGTGGCTGTATTACTGAGGTGACCAAAAAGCGTGGCTCCACAACATAATACATACACTAATAATTAAAGAAATAAATATACAATAAAATGTTCATGAATAAATAATTATTAATATAATATACCAGCATAAAAATAGACAACTAATGTAAAGCAATAATAAATAGTATGATAAAGATTATCGGAGTGAGTTTGTTATCTCAACGTGTCATCAAAAAGTGCCTGTTTCCCCACTCATCTAACCTGAAACGCAAAAATGTGAGGTTCGTACGTTCAAACATCAATTCTAAGGAGTTTCCTAAACTATCCACTAGATGGTGCCACTGCACAATATAACATTACGCAGTTATTTGGGGCTGGGCTTGGCCAACCAGAAGTGTCAGTCATGTGACTCATCACCTGACCCACCTGCCAACTGACGAGGGTTTCAGTTTTTGGTTCTCGTGGACTTGCCAACAGAACGGCAGACTTCACCTGGGCCGCAACTCCCTGAAACGTTAGACACACAATGATTTACTTACTTTTGCAATCATACAGGGGGTGAAATGAGTTATCTTACTGACTTTCAAAGTTTAGTCACACTATTTCACTACATTTTGCTTCAGCTCATTCAACTCTAGAAACGAGGATCAGGCTCTTATCTGGGGTGGAAAACTGAAATACCATAATTGTGATTCTCAACCATAAGGAATTTGGTTTAAGTAACCGTTTTATGGGATTTTGGCATGGAAAGGATTTCACCAATCAGTCAGCCAGAGCTGGTAATTATTAACAGGAAGTCTGCTTAATCAGTTGTACTTGGTTCTACTTCACAGTCAGGAGTGTGGGCACCAGTCAACTTCAAAGGTATTTCTGGTTTGGGATATATGCTTCAGCAGTAAATTCCAATTGCAGCCGTCCACAATTTGAACGTTTTGTTTACAATTTGAACATTTCACGGGCGCAACATTCAAATTGCAAATACTGTTTCAGGTTTACTAAACACAATTCTGGGTTTATTAAACACAATTTGGCGTGCAGTCTACATTCACCATATTTATTCTAGCTTTCAAGAGGCAGTTTGTTCCTAGTTTTTAATTTACTAATTAATATAACGTTCTTAAGACTACAATAATTATGTTGAAGGTATACTGCCCGCCAACTTGTATTTAGTAAGCCTATAACAATGTTCGCAATTTGGAAGATATGCCCCCGGAGCATGTTAAAATGGTAAACAAAAATCCAGTTTAAAAACAAGCTTTACTGACAGTACTGCCGAGGTTGGCCAAGTTAACCACATATCTCACAATGATTTTGATGTTCAACAATTTCCCCACGTTCAACCCAGTAGACATCCTGTTACAAATTAGAACGCTGGCTAATTCCGGGTAGAGGAACAGACTGTCTCACTTTAAAAACATTATATTAAAAAGTGAGGATCAGGCAGCCTTGGTTTAATGCTATGATTTAGCTGTATGTTAATGACTAACCTTCTGCAACGTGTTGTATCGCTGGACCGACTCTTTGAATTCATTCATTAGGCGCTCGTATTGTAGCTTTTGTTGCTGAAATTAAGATACACCTTCTTTTGTAACTGAAACCACTTCTACAATATTAAATGAACAGTTCTTGTGACAACGCATTACCTACAAATTGCATGAAGAAACATACTCAGAAGTGACACAATACTGCAAAACAAACATTTAGCAATTGTCACTCACAACCTAACATATATATACACAATCAACAAAAAATTGGTTATTAGCATAATATATCGAATTAAGGGTGATGGATATCGTAGGATCTTCTAAGATAATGTAACTATTGTTTCTAAGACTAGCTGACATACTAAATAATATTTTTAAGTAATGTAATAACGTTTTAGATTTCTTTGGTGGGGTTTCATGATTTTTTGAAATATTAAAAAAATAATCAAGACAATATAGACTGGTGGTACAAAATTATGCAAGGTGACCAAAGGAGGCCTCACCCGATCACTTCGACTGACGAGCCCAGACAGCTGTTTGAACACCTGAGTAGTCTCCCCAATCAGCCGATTTGTATTCTGCTCGGTTGTGTGTCTATAAGAATAGCAGGTTAACCATAATAGCAAAACCAAGATGCATAATAATGTAAAGTAAAGGTGGGTTCTTGTAATGCACAGTATCCAGCCCTTAGGACTGCTCAAAGCACTGTACACTTTACTCCCTGGCAGACCTGTTCACTCACATACCATCTCGTCTTCTTTGGGAAGCATTCAGGCACACTGCACTATATACACAAAAACTATTTGTACCAAAATATACATCATTGTCTATAGCAAGGTACTCATTCATACAGCTCACTGAATTGGAGCAAAGTAGAGTGGACGAACTTGCCCAAGGTTCAAAATGGCAGAACAGGATTAGAACATGCGTTCTCTTGATTGAGAGTTGGATGCTCTGTCCACTGCGCCACAGAGTTCCACAAAATATACTATCAAAAAGTCCATATAATTTACAAAGTTTAACTAATGTGGCCGATAATAGTAACACAGCAGTATGTCGGAATGTGTGAGTAAGGAAAGTGGGAATATGTCAGCAAGGATAGTGGGAATATGTCAGCAAGGATAGTGGGAATGTGTCAGCAAGGATAGTGGGAATATGTCAGCAAGGATTGTGGGAATATGTCAGCAAGGATAGTGGGAATGTGACAGTTAGGAGCATGGGAATGTGTCACCAAAGAAATTTGGTGACACAAAAAGAAAGTGGGAATGCGTGAGCAAGAAATGTAGGAATGTGTCAGCATAAAAAAATTAACAAAAAGAACATTAATGCACGAAGGGTATTCAGTGATTGCTGCATCCATTCTATGTGTCAGGCATCTAACTGACACTTACTTTGTCAAACTAATTAATATCATATAACACAGCATGCTTAAGTAATTCTACCTCAGTCTATGGGAGTTGTATATCAATATCCCATGGTAAATTATGCTTAGTTTTTTTAGCGGGGACATTAACATGTCGGATTCCAGTGCTGAAGTGAGATTTGCCAGAAATGTGAAAGATGACAACATTTTATGAACTATGATACTTACATTCTGTCTCTCAGTTCCACACTGTCTTTCTTGGTTCCTACATTCTTCGCCGCCCTTTCAAGCGTTGTCGCTGCAATGTATCATGGTATATATAAACTGTTGGAAGGCACAGCCACAAGCATGCATATAAAGATAGCATTAAAAGATCACTTCTTATATGCAGTTTATTTCTTACGCAGTTATGCAGTACTTGTTCGACTTTGTTGCTCTAGTTCTAGCCTAGACTAGCCTAATCTGTACAAGACAGACACACAATAAACCCAAAAACTGTATATCTACACTGTACTTCACAAAGTAAAATACTTAACTGTTAAACATTCAACATCACACGTGCTGGATATCAACCAAATATAGCCCACTGAAATTCAATTGTAAAAAAACAAGTGCCTCTCAGAACACGAAAGATTAAAAACAGGGTGCCATGTAAAGGCAACCCAAATCATTGCTGAATCTTACAGCAATTTAGAAGAAATGGTTAACACCATAAAGTAGAGTAAATATTTAGTAAACTAATTCATTAAAATTAACGTACCATTGTTGTTAATCTTGAAGATGTTACTGGTGATCACATCAACCAATTCATTGTAACGTCTGTAACCTGAAAGGATAAACTTATACATACAAATGTATACATACCTAGAACAAAAATGTATTTCAACCAAAGAAATTATAAAATATATAATACTACAATACATATATACAATTATACACATATATACATACACACACTCCAAATGGCAGCATACGCAAACTACTTGTACATTTTTGTGACATTAGGCTGACTGCGGTTTTAAGCAGACCAAAACCGGTCTTCTCAATATGTATATACATATGCACACAACATATAAGAATGCATGGATACAAATGAAACATAAGATGATTAGTTTGCTGGGTATTCTCAATTATTTGATATGCCATAGTTTGTGATAGTGGTATGGCAGATGTTTCCGAGAGGTTATGTAATCAGTTTTATATTTTACAACTCAACTACTCTTAAATTCCTCAAGTGCTGCATTTTCTATAACAATATTTTATAATAAAATGTTACCTGTGCTTGTTGGGCCTGCACCGAATGGCCCTGGGTTATCCCTGTATCCTGTTTGCCTGTTGGGGTTGTCCATATAGGTGGGTTGAGTGGGTCTCGAGACAGACCCATAGCCAAAGTCTCCATGTGACATCCTGCTTGTGTAACTGGGTCACCAAATGTCAGCCTTCAACTGGGTCACCAAAGGTCAGCCTTCAATTGGGTCACCAAATATCAGCATTCAACGGTGTCACCAAAGGTCAGCCTTCAATTCCTGCTGATAAAATGTGATGTATTACAAGCAATGAACCACAGATTACAAAACAGTGTACGTTATGCATAGATGTGTGTGTGTGTGTGTGTGTGTGCATGCGTGGTGTGTGACTGTGTGCGTGTGACTGTGTGTGTGTGTGTGCATGTAGGCCCACACTAAAAGGCGGACCACGAACGGGCGGACCACATTGACATTCGTTGTTCCTTTGGGTGCACTCTTGTGCATTCGTTTATAAACATTGAGATGTCTTTCATTAATACTATGCGTGAAAATATGAGAAGACATTAATGATTTTACAAAACGAACACAACAGGGCAATTAATGATATAATAATTCTTGGATTTGTTGTTTGTTTGTATTTATGTTCATGATTGCTCTGATGATATGTACAATTAACTACAAACCACATGGCAAATAATATAATAAACAGCTGCTATGAATTTATGCATGAATCAGTGACAACTATTCTGATGACACCCCAAGAAAGTTAAATACATATCTAAATTCCACACAACCAAGATTTGTGTACACAAAATGTGGTAAGTATTTAAAAATTGAATCAGAATACATGGGCACTTGAAGAGCCACAACAGCAGTGATGTTAACAACACAAACTGGTCATTGAGGGACTGTCCACCAAACATTATCTATGCCTTTAAATACCTACATGCTCACCTCAAAAGTTAATTGTAGTACAATTTGTTCCTTTAAACTGAGTCTTCTAGAAAGCTATTGTTTGTAGGTAGACACGAGTAGCTATCAAAGCATGTGGAATATCTACTCAACTGCTCAGCTAACAATGAACAAATGAAAGTTACAAAGTCACACAACCAAATTATAATACAAAGACATGGCAAATAAATAGGTTGCATATGGCCTGTTCCCAACCTTTGTTCTTAGTCCTTGTGTTCAGTAATCTTATTATAGGTTGAGTTGTCTTAGTTGCATAAATAAATTTAATAATACCTAAATATTACATTCCAACAACAGTTCAAACAAATGTGACATGCCAGTTATAGGCCTACTGTATATGAACTAATTAACTCTGAAATATATTCAAATAATTGTTCCATATGTCAATCTCAACTGTTACAAACAGTATGTACAGATATTCATACATAAAAAGTATGCAGTCATTTACATGCTAATATTTATATTAAAAATATTAATACAACTGTAGGCCATATCTATGTTATAATTTAGATTAAGCTAATTTAAATTGGGTATTTATTATAAAATACAAAATGAGTGTGAATTTAATAAATGCATTAATTAGGCCTATAAAACAAAGTTGTGAATGTGTCTGGGACAGCTAGTCACAGCGATGCTGTCCACGATCTCAGTTAACAAGAACATTCAAATAACCTGAACTACTCACACACTCACTAACACATGTGGAGCTAGCAGTGCAATCCAACTGAAATCTAACCAAATATGCCTGGCCCTGTACAATAGATCAAGCAAAATCAAAAGACTGCTGGAGTCTCAGAATTCCTCACCTGGGTCTATCGTAATTGTTTCAATAAGGTCAGCGTTCAATAACAGATGACACACTGATAGTGTCCCATGAAAACATGTACCGTTAGACGAGTGGTTACATCAAACGATTTAAATAAACTGACTCTGCGTGGGATATTCAGAGTGTTCTTTTATAGTAAGTAAACTGTTAATTTATGATTATGTTAAGATTTTCTAAATGCAAGTTACACCATTCAGGTATTATGTTTAGAATTGTTAATATAATAATAAGACACTTCAATATTTACGAAACGCACACACAAACGGTCCGCCTTTTAGTGTGGGCCGTGCATGTGTGCAATATGACCAGTCATGTAGGCATATATATATATATATATGTAGTGATCACTTTTTTCTTCATCTTTGTTTTAAAATACACATTTTCGACATCAGGGCTGACCCATTGTGTGAGAATAGCTGTTGATGTTACATACTGCAACAAACCCAGTTTAGCCACAGGCAGCTATTACAGAGTATAAACAATTTGTGTGTTGTCTCTCAGTGAAGAGAAATGGACTCTCTGTATGAAAACTAAAACAGCCTGGAGAGGATATAGAGCACTTGTCTCTCCGCTGTGGGCATATACAATAAAATAGACCCCAGACAGATCAGAGCAATATCTGGTGATCCTTTTCGCCCTGTTCTATTTGTCCAGATTACAGGAGTTGTATCCGTCCCTCTCCGCAAAAAATGGAATGGGGATCAATGGCCATTTCTCCATAAGCCCGATGGTCTGGAGAGACAAGACTCTAGTTACTCTATGCCACATTCCAGATAATACGTCCTGGTATAAATAAGGCGAATGTTGCTAATAATTTAGGCCTATTAAGATTGCCGAATATAGGTACATATGATATTGCATAGGCATAGCACAACTACTTTTAGTTTTACCCACACGAATGACGAAGTGAAAGAACGTGACAGACTAGGTTGTAGAATAAATTAGTTCATATATATGCTACGAAATTCACAAATATTCTGGAAATGTACACGCTGTAGATGTCCCATGATGTAAGAACCACCCTTGATCATCCATTCAGTGTAGCTTGTTTGTTGTTTACCTATGGCTATGCTTCCGGGCGATTTTCTGTGGAAGACATCTTCTCCAGCCAAAACATTGTCACATGATTTTGTTGCGTGGATAAATACATCACATTTATTTTAAAAATTGCAATTATTCATAATTATACATCATACACCAGTTACGATAACAGTATAATGTTACAATTAATTGTCTTACTATTTTACATAGGATCGTAACGTGTGCGCAAAGCTCAGGACACAAATATAGAACTCTTTGCCTCTCGGAAGAACATCTAGCTGGCGTCGGCATAAATTGTCAGTTTACTGTTTATATTCTCAATTATCGTCCACATCGCGACGTGTTTTGTTTACATGACACATTTTTTGTTAGTTGCGCACCGGCGACATTTAATAACCAGTGTAACATCAACCAGCCGTGTTTTATTTTGACATCGTATAAAGAAAAGTGTCGCTTAAACCGAAAATAGTAATTAAACTCGGGAGGGTCACAGATGGTGGGCCATTTTAGGAAGTCCTGATTGTCATGATTTCGACATGTGGCGCCACCGTTTGTTGCCGTGTGTCGCCATCTTACGGATAAAGTTGAGACAATATTTGCAAGACCAGTTCGCGTATGCAGAATTTTTTGGTAACGGGCTGTTCGCATTATCAGTTTTATCACAACCCATAAAAATAAAGTTAATACCGATGGAGATGACATACAGGTGAATAACACTGTTCTTTTCCGCTTAAGAAAGATAGACTCTACTCTAGTAGAACTATATAGTTAAGTCTGAATATTTCAATTAAATATATTTATTTCAAACTCGGCATGTACAGATGTCCATACTAATATAAAAACACATACAGAAAAAATAAACTAAATATATAAGAATATTGCACACTGGAGCCTACCATTTAGACTCAATCAAACCTATTATGTATATATACATATGTATATACACATAATAGGTTTGTATATATACAACACCTTTATCCAATGTCGTTGTATCATCGAAAGCCACGTTAAATCACTGTTGATGATTGCAATCATCAGCTTATTATAAGAGGCATCAAGTCTCAGCATGAGTTTATATAAAACATTTCTAATCACAGTTTTACTATTAGGTACACGGCAGTGGCGCGGGAACAAAATTTATATTGGGGGGGTGTGCCGGAGCTTCAGCACCACTGACAAATTTTTGTCGCTCTTACAAATTTTTCGCTGCTGTAACTTCAGCTTCTCTGCTGTCTCGGCTGTGAACTCATGACATCCGAACACGGGTGGGGGGACAGTTCTGTTGACAATTTTATTTTTATTGCTGTCAATTTATCTTCTCCAGCTTCTCTCCGCTGTCTCAGCGACATAACTTATCATTTTCCAATATTTACACTATGTGAATATGAAATAACTAAAAGGAAAATAGAAATGCATAAAAAAGTACGAAATCATAAAAATGAAAACACAAATTCTTTTATAGCAGATTTAAGAAGTGAAACATGGGAAATGTATTAAGCACAAAAGATGTTGAAGTAGCTTATGGTATGTTTATTGATACATTTATGGAAAAATATGATAAACATTATCCAGTCAGAAAAATAAACAAACATCAGTGATAAGCCATGGTTCACAACTGGCTTGAAAAATGCTTGTCACAAAAAAACACTTGTATAGAAAATGTCTTTAAATTAGATCACAAGAAACGGAACATTGTTACAAAACTTATACAAGTAAACTAACTACAATACTAAGAAATGCAGAAAAAGAATACTATAGAAAACTATTGGATGACCAAATACAAAACAGTAAAGAAACTTGGAACATCTTAAATTCATTTATTAATAAATGGCAAAATGAATCTTCTTATCCTGAATATTTTGTAATGGAGGGTAGAAAAATTACCAACAAGAAAGACATAGCAGATGGATTTAACATCTTCTTTTCAAACATTGGCAAAGAACTAGCTGCTAAAATAGATCCACCAGTAAATGGTGCCTAATTTCATGACTATCTTCAAAACAAAAATAAAAACAGCATGTTCCTAAATCCAATAAGTGAAGAAGAAGATTATCGGTGCTTGTAAAAACAAAACCTCAACAGACAGTAATGATATAAGTATGAATATTATAAAGAAAGTTATGCAATCAATTATTACGTCATTAACAGCAATATTTAACATGTCGTTTAGTTTTACCCACACGAATGACGAAGTGAAAGAACGTGACAGACTAGGTTGTAGAATAAATTAGTTCATATATATATGCTACGAAATTCACAAATATTCTGGAAATGTACACTCTGTAGATGTCCCATGATGTAAGAACCACCCTTGATCATCCATTCAGTGTAGCTTGTTTGTTGTTTACCTATGCTTCCGGGCGATTTTCTGTGGAAGACATCTTCTCCAGCCAAAACATTGTCACATGATTTTGTTGTGTGGATAAATACATCACACATTAATTTTTTTAAATTTGCAATTATTCATAATTATACATCATACACCAGTTACGATAACAGTATAATGTTACAATTAATTGTCTTACTATTTTACATAGGATCGTAACGTGTGCGCAAAGCTCAGGACCCAAATATAGAACTCTTTGCCTCTTGGAAGAAGAACTAGCTGCTAAAATAGATCCACCGGTAAATGGTGTCTAATTTCATGACTATCTTCAAAACAAAAATAAAAACAGCATGTTCCTAAATCCAATAAGTGAAGAAGAAGATCATCGGTGGTTGTAAAAACAAAACCTCAACAGACAGTAATGATATAAGTATGAATATTATAAAGAAAGTTATGCAATCAATTATTACGTCATTAACAGCAATATTTAACATGTCGTTTAAAAATTGAGTTTTTCCTTCTAGAATGAAAGTAGCCAAAGTCATACCAATATTTAAAAAAAATTCAAAAAACAGAATTTAACAACTACAGACCAATATCCTTGTTGTGTAAATTTTCAAAAATACTTGAAAAACTCTATAATAAAAGACTCAAAGAATTTATTGATAAAAATGATATCTTATCCAACAGTCAATAAGCTTCCGATCCTCAATGTCCACCTCACATGCATTGATTGACCTGGTCGAAGAAATTAGTACATCATTAAATAAAAAAATACACACTTGGCGTTTTTGTTGATTTAAAGAAAGCATTTGACACCGTAAATCATTCAGTATTAATAAAAAACTAAATTTCTATGGTGTTCGTGGTGTGGCTGAGAAATGGGTAGAAAGTTATCTAAGCAATAGAAATAGATGAATGTTCATCTAATCTCCTAAATGTGTCATGTGGAGTACCACAGGGGGTCTGTACTAGGCCCAAGACTGTTCATTTTATATATTAATGACATATGTAATGTATCAGAACTTCTTAAATTTGTGCTGTTTGTAGATGATACCAATATATATTGTAACCGTAAGATAAATATTGACTTAGATATAAAATGTTGCAATCACAGAATTAATAGAGTTAACATGACAAAATTCCTTGGAGTAAACATACCTGGAAATATCATATAAACAGGGTGGAGACTAGGCTATCTAGAATAGTTGGAGTAATGTACAGAGCAAGTCACATCATAGGAAACAAAAGTTTTTACTTTATATTATTCATTCTTCTTACTAATAATGAGTTATTGTTGTGAAGTTTGGGGAACTACATATATCACAAATGTACATTGTATTACAATCTTACAAAAGAGGGTGATTAGACTCATATATGGTGTTGATAGGCTTCATCATACTAATACATTATTTAATAGATGTAGAGTACTAAGATTTCAAGACTTAATAGATTTTAAGATCTTGTCAATTATGTATAAAGTGTATAACAATTTACTAGTACCTGTCAATGTGCAGTGTTTGTTTACAAAACAAACTTCTTACTAATGTTAAACTAAAGTGTTTAGCAATCTATGGTGTAAAACGCTGTAATTCATTACCTTCCAGTACTACAATGGTGTCAACATTTCATGCATTTGTTTGTAAATTAAAAAGGAACATGATCAACAAATATAACTAAAAACAGGTCATTGGTCAAAAACTGCATATTTAATTCTAATTTGCACTACACTGAAGAATAAGACAGCAACAGAATGCTGGAATATCTTAAAGAATGAAATAGAGTGCATCGTAGATAAATTTGTTCCCTTCAAAAAACAAGGGAAACGGACCAGAAAGAAATACTTATCGAAAGAAGCCATTAGAAAATTAAGTATAAACAAATGATGTGGAAGTCATATAGACCTACTGGAAATGACGAAGACTACAACATTTATAAAGAAGCACTAAGCCAAGCTACAGCTGAAATTAGAAATTTAAAGCGAAGCTATGAACATAAATTAGCTTGTAATATAAAACATGACAGCAAGAGTTTTTATGCGTATGTTCGAAGCAAACAGAAAGTTCAGGATAAGGTCGGTCCTCTAGAAGATAGTGCTGGAAATATAATATCAGAAGGATTCTTAATGGCAGAAGACCTGAATGAGTATTTTAGTTCAGTGTTTACCAGAGAAGACACTAGTTCACTGCCAGTACCAGAGGCTAAGTTCAAGGGGGCAGAATCAGACTATTTAAGACAGTTAATTGTAACCCCAGAAATGGTAGCTAAGAAAAGTAGGGCTATGAAGGATAATAAATCACCTGGAGTGGATGGTTTTCCACCCAAATTACTATTGGAAATTGTAGAATAAATTAGCATACCGTTTGCAACAGTTTTCAACTTGTCATTAGAAGAGGGAGTGGTTCCTTTAGAATGGAAATAAGCAAACATTATACCATTATTTAAAAAAGGTTCGAGAAACAAGTCAAATAATTATAGACCAGTTAGTTTAACATTGGTGATTTGTAAATTATTAGAAAGACTAATTAAAGATCACATGGTGGATTTTTTTGTTAAACATAACTTGATAAACCCATCTCAACATGGGTTTCTAAAAGCGAGGTCATGCTTAACAAATATGTTATGTTTTTTGGAAGATATCACTAAGTGGGTAGATGATGGATCACCAGTAGATATCATCTACTTAGATTTTCAAAAAGCTTTCGACAAAGTGCCACATCAAAGATTACTGCTTAAACTAAAGGCCCATGGCATAGGAAATGGTATAATTAACTGGATAGAAAATGGCTGATTGACAGAAGACAACGGGTAGTTGTTGATGGGGAGGCTTCAAACTGGAAATCAGTTTTGAGTGGGATTCCACAGGGAGCAGTACTGGGACCTATATTATTCTTAATATATATAAACAATTTGGACAATGATATAGCTAGCAAGGTGTTGAAATTTGCACATGATACAAAAGTGTTTAGAAGGATTAAAAGTGATGGCGATAGACAGCATTTACAAGATGATCTTGACAGGTTGATCAAATGGTCTGAAAAGTGGCAAATGTTGTTCAATTTTGGGAAATATAAATGCCTTCACACAGGACATGGGAACGAATATGTAGAATATACAATGGGGGGAACTGTACTAAGTACTACTGTAAAAGAAAAAGACTTAGGGCTGACAATTAGTGCTGACATGAAGGTTTCAGAGCAGTGTGGAATTGCAGCTTCAAAAGGAAATCAAATCCTTGGATGGATTAGGCGAAATATAGCATATAAAGAAAAAGAACTAATAATACCACTGTACAAAACAATAGTTAGGCCTCATTTAGAATATTGTATACAAGCATGGAGGCCATACCGCAAGAAGGACATAGATATGCTAGAAAGAGTACAGAGGAGAGCGACTAAAATGATACCAAAACTAAGGGATCTTAGTTATGAAATATGCCTAAAAGAATGTGGTTTAACAATCAGATAGAAGTATTTAAAATATTGAATGGTTATGAAAATATTGATAGAAATATGTTTTTTTCAGTTAAAAAAGATAGAAAGACTAGAGGACATGAAGTTACATTAGCAGTGTAGATTAGACGTAAGAAAGTTCTCATTTTCACAAAGGACTGTGCTAGTAGTGTGAATATGTTTAAAAATAAAATCTACACATACCTCAGAAGGGCTGGATATATGTAGATAAAAGGGTTGGACTCTCGATAAGCCAAAGGGCTTCCTTGTCCACCTGCCATCTAGAGTTAATTCTCTGGATGGCAGTCTTGTTAAATCTTGTTAAATCTACACTGTTATACATAAGTGAGCATATCGCAACTAAAAATATGATTGTATTGTAATTTGCTGCAAGCCAATATAAATTATTAATTGTCAAATAAGTACCACTATCAACATGTTATTTTGGTGTATTTGTATTGTAATAGCCAATAATAACTAACATTGTTCTATTATGTAATATCTGCCATATTCCATGTGTAGTAAGTAAATAATTCTTGTATACAAATACAAGAGTTTCTTCAGTATACTCCTTTTTTCTGATATACTCGTTCTGATATACCATAAACACTGTATGTATCTATTTTTGGAAAAATAAACATTTACTTACTTACTTAAATGATGACATCCGAAGACGGGGAAGGAGGGGTGCTTTGGAAAAAAATGTTGCCATTGCACCGTCTATTAATGGGAAGCGGGGCAGAAAACCATATGTCTGCCCTCCAATTGCATACCTTTCACAGTCGAAAAAAATACACAATAATCGTCTCATAATATTTAGATTTCCACGTGCCATTGGCGCTCGCCACAATGTACATTGGAGAATATAATGTTTTAAGCAAAGTCAGCTTCACTTCTGTAGAACTCATGTAAAATTTTCTCAAAAGCATATTACCCTTAGCATATAGTTGTTGGCACTGCCGCAAATATCCTTGTCAGTGTATTAGATATAAAGTGCCCCAGATATTGTATATGATCTACTTCTTTGATTGTTTCACCATTGATCTCAAGTGATGGCACATCAACATTTTTCTATTTTTGCTTTTCTTTGAGTTATATTTAATATCATGACTTAACCGATAAGATCCACAGACCTGCATCAGATCAATTAACCCTGACATAGATGGGGAGAGGATTACTAAGTCATCAGCATACATAAGATTATTAATGTTTGCATTACCTATAACACACCCTGTAGCACATTTGTTTAGTGCTATGGTTACGTTGGTTAGATCATCCACATATACATTAAAATAAGAAGGTATGGTGAGAGTATACCTCCTTGCCTCACTCCATTTGTAACACCAAAATGTTCAGACAAATTGCCTGACTATCTTATACACATAGTTTGATTTGAATACCAATATATAAGCAGTCTAACAATATATCCAGGCACACCGCAGTCAGTCAACTTCTGAAATAAGATAGAGTGTTTTACTCTATCAAAAGCCTTAGAAGCATCTAGAAAACACATGAACATTGACCCATTTAGACTTCTGTGCCTGTTAATAATTTCCTTTAAGACAAGTACACATGTCTGTCCCGTGTTTGTTCTTAAAGTCAAATTGATTAGACATAGTAGATAGTATAACAGACATTCTGTCCAACAATATGTTTTCAAAAATGTTTGACACAAAAGTTGCTAATGTAGATGTATATCGTATTGTACCCCTGTGCAGTGGGACTTGACCAATTAAATGAAACAAATTAGATGACCAGTGGTGATCTCAAACAAAGACACACTGACAACAACATCAGAAGAGAAGATCAGCGTGGAAGTTAGACAAATAAGATGGCCATCGATTGGACATGTGCTCAGGAATGTGAAAACAGCAGTGGCGTAGGCAGGATTTTGTATTGGAAGGGGCCATCCGGCATTCAAGCAAGCAATGAGTAGCGGGATATGACGCACGCACGCACGCACGCACGCACGCACACACACGTATGTATGTATATATACATGTGTGTTTGTGGCGGAGTCGAGTGAGCTTCACAAAAATGTCCATGTCATGTGTAACGTTGTCGCTTATTAAAATTAATTAATTCACGATACGAAGTTCCGACTACCCAGTGGAAAAATCTAGATAAATTGCTTTGGCCGTAACGTGCAACTTTATCTTAGTCCAGTAACTAATCATCTTGCCGGACAACTATAATGTTGCATCCTTATGTTGATAATTATATAAATAGGCATTAGCCATCAAGCACATTGTGAATGATGACATTTTCGTTGCCCTGTCACCTCTTGGGCTGCAGCCTGCTGGATGCTTATCACCTACCGCAGAAGCGTCGGATTCCTCCACTTTGGGTAACACAATCCCATCTAAATGATGACAAATTTCTCTGCCAGGCACCCCTATAACCTCTGCACCTTGTCACTCTATAAATCAGGCAACTAGTTATATCTATTCAGTCCCCTACTCTCCAAATTTTCCGGGATCGGGGGTGCATGGCCCCCTTGGCCCCCCTTTGGCTACGCCACTGGAACACAGCCACAGCCTGACAGCACTAACATGGGTGCCATGCAGAAGAGAAGCGAAAAGCAGAGAAGATGAGAGGGGAAGAAGATGAGAGAGGAAGAAAAGTGTTGGTCGCTCTAAAACAAATGTTTAAAAAGAAAGAGACCAATTGGTATGGAGAACATCTATGTTCTTCCTCCTTGTTCCCTGTTGTACACGTGTGAGGATCATATATATATATTGTATTGTCGAATCTCTCGTTCTGCCCTTTCTTCCGATAATTTCCAATCAGCACCCCACTCTCTCCGCCTTTTACCCTTCCCCGGTATTCTTATATCCCTTACGGACCACAATGTAAAGAAATTAGGCTCGATAAATCCACATATTCTAAATATAATTTGTCCTATATATATATGTTCACACAAACAACAACACACGAACATGTTCGCCTACAGTAATGCAAGAAACCGTTTATATCAACAAACATCCACCCTGCCCGGTGTGAATTAAGGCACTGACCGCGGGATATAAAACGATATCCCACGGTAACAGAGAACAACTGATATGATCTCCTCCCAGTAAACAAA
The DNA here is from genome assembly GCA_963995525.1 of Escarpia spicata. NCBI lineage: Eukaryota > Metazoa > Annelida > Polychaeta > Sabellida > Siboglinidae > Escarpia > Escarpia spicata. The sequence goes on from OZ023212.1 coordinate 34,625,232, forward strand.
CACACTGACCCACACCTCGAGCGCCGATAAAGGGTGACGGCTCCCTATACTTAAGGGGCACGCGTCACTGAAATGGGCACCAGTCCTCGTCTATCCTATCCCAAGTGGAGACTGACCCGGCTTGACGTCTCTCGTGTCTTACCCGGCTGCACACAGATAAACACATGTACCAACGCCGAGTATGACTGTTCTCAAACTAGGTTTACAGTGGGATACGTTTTTTCCGGAATTTAGTTTACATCGAGGCATACGTTTATGTGTTTTGTTTACCTTGACGAGCACATTGTACTTGGGACGACTAAACCGACATATGTTACGAGTTGTTCTTCCTCCTGGTTAGCTTGTTCAGTAGTGAGGTATAGGTGCTGCCGTACTGCTCTTTCTGTTGTTTCAGTTGTCCCCACCTGTTGACTTCATCCGTCTTTCTAAAATCCGTCTTTACACGGTTCACATACCTCAGCTGTGGTCTGTCGTACGTTTCTGCGGTCTTGATTTGTTACTCTGGCTCTGCTGTCTTTGGTAGTCTACCCGCATCCATTCTAGCAGAGTGATCTGTCCACATCATCCAACTTCGTGCCATTTAAGTTCTTTCTAAATTAAACTACAATATTTTTCGATCTCTTCCTTCACGTCATTCGTTCTCTTTCTCTTTGTTTCTGTAATTATCTGCATCCACTACCTCTCCCAAACTTGTATCTTCTGTTGTTGTTGTTGTTGTTGTTGATGTTGTTGTTGTTTGTTGTTCTGTGTGCGGGACTCCCTCCACATCATATAGACATACTCTCGGGACTTTCCATTTCAGCCTTTTAAAATTGTTCTATCCATTATGGTCCCTTCTACCTTTCTCAATAAATTTGCTCCAGCCACTTTCCACGTCGTACCTCTACCTCTGGATGTCCATCCTCGGTAATAATTCCGTTAAAGTACACAGCATCACCTAGTTGCTTGGTCTCCTTCTCCTTATCCTGATGTTCAACTCCTCTTTCTACCGTGCAACCCACGCTACTACTCTCTTCTCCGGACTCATCGTCAGTCCTTGCTTCTCGAACACCCCTTCCATTCCTCCAAGACTTCTTGTAGTTCTTGTTTGCTCTCTGGCCAAGTCGTCTGCATACATTACCTTCCCGAAGACACCCTCCCAGTTGATCCTCCCGTTGACACACTCCATCATCATAATACACAGTAAGTGGCATGTTTCAAGACTCAACCCTATGTTAACTGGAAACACCTCAAACATCCCATATCCAAATTGTACGCTTCATTTTGTCTTCTCATACATTGCTTACACCGCCACTGTTTATGTTTATTCGCATAATTAAACCAAACATTAAACTCGCGGCTTTATTATTATCATCATCGTCATCATCTGCTGTCAGATATTTAGTTGGTATCCAGTATTTTATGAAGGCATAAAATATTAATCAAGCTTCAACAGACGGTAACTACTTTTTGACTTTGACAATCAACTCAGTTGGGTTGTCTACTATACGCTTAGACCGACTTCCCCAAACAATGACTCCTGGATGACCTAGCCTGGCGACACGCTGAGACCGACTTCCCCAAACAACGACTCCTGGATGACCTAGCCTGGCACCAAACGCCTGCTCAGAAAAGATCCGACAGACAGAACGAATAGAGCGTGCACGATTGAAAATGACAAATACGCAACGAGCAAGTCTTGCACAATGCACTCAAAAACCGCCATACCTTGAAACTATCAATCACTAATTGCGGAGACATTTCACAAGCTAGAAACTAGGACTTTCTATGTTTTTATTTACAGACATGTTGACCTTCTGCACAGGTGGGCAATGGGAATGCCCCAATTTTTGCTTTGATGTCTGACCTAGAGGGGCCACGAGAGGTAGAGGCAAACGACAAGTGGACCCCCAACGGTTAGAGCTGTCTAGTCGTTTCCGCACCCAAGCGTGATAGAACACGTAGTGACTTCAAGTCGTGAAAGAATCTGGCAAGCGGAAGCAATAAAGCATGACAGACGTCTCTGCATTGCCGGGCAACTTTGATGAAGAGTTGATAGTCATTCTTTCATGACAATCTAATAAGATATCTTTATAACTTAAGAACGTTGTTCGAGGGATTACGGATAATGCAAAAAGCGATGTATAGTTTACACCAGTTAAAGTTATAGGGTCTATGTACAAAGTTCTATCTTGTCATTCGTGTGATGTCGTAAAATCAGGTTACATCGACTATACATATTATAACATTCTGACTACCAAAATGTGTTGTAATAAATCTCAATTTTTAAATATACTTTGACCGTTATATTTTAATGAAAATACTTACTGGACTACCCGATTGTAGACTTGAACGCTCATTATATATACACACACACGCACACATACACACACACGCACACACACACACATTCAGACACACTCACACACACACACACACACACACACACACACACACACACACACACACACACACACACACACACACACACACACACACACACACACTCACTCACTCACTCACTCACTCACTCACAGACACTCACAAATATATTATTATTATTATTATTAACCAACTACTTTTATTCCATGATGTATGTCTATATCTTTGTCGTTTTTACTTGTATTTTATGTATACGTGTGGACTTTTGTCTGAAATAAACATTATTATAATAATAAATAAATACATTGCCGTTCAATTTGCCATACGGACAAGAGTTGAAACAGTCAAATTTAACGGACAACGGTAAACTTGATTAGAAGAACAAACTGTGATTAATCAAGACACGTTTGGAGTTGCCAACATATATTAATGTATACTGTATAGAGTGTACAATGTGATTTTACTACAACAAAGATAAGACTATGTACATTTAATAACTATTGCACGAAAACGTAAATGTCGACAACGCGTTTACAACAATAACGATGAAGGGGCGTATAAAATGTTACATACGGTACGCCGTATACGCACGAAGAGGCCGCTCGCTTGCTGCTGTTGCCAGTAGAGCGCACGGGGAGAGCAACACAGGTCGCTAGCTCGTCCAACGGAAAACATCGCGTCGGGTGAGTAACAATAGCCCGATGATCGAGGCACACGATTTGAACCTTGTATGTAGCTATATTCGTACGGGTCTTTATTCCTTTTCTGGTCGCGTTTCTATAACTTTGACAAGGTGCCACGGGTGAAAACAGACCTCTGTACAGGTAGGTTTTTTGCAAAGCACGAACATGTGTTCGTGCTTGTAGTACCAAAGTTATGTTTTGTTTTGTGTTCGTGTGTGTGCGTTTGTGCGTGTGTGTATGTGTGTGCTTAAGCCACCTAAGTGTGTGTGTGTTGTATATGTGTGTCGATATGTGTATTTAAGGTGACCCCAGTGCATAGTTAATTGGCAATGTTTATCGGCGGGAGCTGACTGGAAAGTTCTGGGAATTCAGCGGTGGCATATTGCCCAGCGATCTGTTTTTTTTAGATAGGGAAGGAAAGTCACGAGGCAAGAAATATACAGGATTATCACTACGGATTACGTTATTCAATGATAATTCCAACTCTGGGGAAATAGACGCAACTTTTGTCCACGAAGAGTGGCTACATGTTTTTTTCTGTGAGATAACAATGCCAAGAAGTACATGTCATTGTACAAAATAACAGGGATAAACTCTGAGAAAACGGGGACTTGTCCTGAATGGTCTCTGGGGAGGTATTTTGAAGGGATGCAGAATTGCATTATTAAAGACATTGCGTGGATTAACATTATGTTTGTGAAAAGTGGCTTTACAGGAATTTGGAACACTATGTGTTGCATACTAATTCGTTATTTTAGATAAACTTTTTACCGGATTGTGTATACAACATCGCTAGTTTCAAATGTGACACAACTAGTAGGGCACATGTATTTGTGCGTACGTAAACACTCACGTACGCACGCACTCGCGTACGCACACACGCACGCACGCACGCACGCACTCACACACACACAAACACACACATACACACACACACACACACACACACACACACACACACACACACACACACACACACTCTCTCTCTCTCTCTCTCTCTCTCTCTCTCTCTCTCTCTCACTCTCTCTCTCTCTCTGTCTCTCTCTCTCTCTCTCTCTCTCTCTCTCTCTCGCCATGTATGGTAGAACGGTTGTATCATTGTACATTAACATTTGATGATAACTTGACTTATGAATTACGACAATAGTTATAAGTTCATACAAATATGCAGGTTGCCGGCTGGCGGGTGTAATCAGTCAACGTGTAATCATTCCGCTATTACGCCTATTGTCATTACGGGAAAAAATGGAACACGTTCTCGTGATGAGACTCGATAACTGCGGGCTGCCCTCCGCATTGGTCGACGAGCGCAATGTTGTCAACATCGTGGGAATGTTAAATGGTATTATAGCGGTGTGCCGAGCTATGCTGTCGGACATACCAAATGAACATTGCGAAGCAACTGCACTGCAAGCATGTAATAACATTTAGACAACACCGTTGACATAGCGAACGACGTAATGATTTCCATAATGGATTTTATGTTGGTTTTTGTTTTAGAAATTAATATTGTTATGTTTGGTATAGCATATCATTACGATGTTAATGTTGAACTGTGGAAACTACTATTTTAGTGAGTAATGGGAATAATACAAATTTTGTAATCTTTTAATTGACCTTCATAAACCTAGTGTACTGCTAAACGGTACCACCATATGTGGACATTAATTTGAGAAAACTTGTTACCAATATGTAAATAGACGTATTAATTATAGCTTCCTATACCTCCCTCCATGCACATGGGTACTTATCCCATGATATTTATAACGGTTACACACACCAAGTCGGGCGAAGTACAACTGATTCAGCAAAGTTTCTGCTAATAATTACCGCCTCTGTCTGATTCCGGGTAACGGAACATGCAAACTCCCTTTAAGAAAACGATCAATTGCAGAAATCCAATCTTAACGCTACCAAAATGTACCCGTTGTCATAGTAACAACCACAACTAGGCAAGCGGCGCACACTAGAGACGGGGTAATAGTAACAGCGACGCTTAGAAGAAAGGCTCACAAATCATGGCTTATAAAAGACATTTGCGTTGACAGTCAATGCAAGATGAGAAACGAGGACACCTGTTTGAACATCTGCAGGCTGTTTGTACGGTACACATAAAATTAGTAAATTTATCTACGCCAAGAGTACTGTGCCCGGGTAACGTAGTTGCAAACAAAGCAAGACCAGGTGCTACTGTGTAGGAACTGGCGATGCGTGCATTTATATCCGTTAAACATTTTCAAGAGAAGTCGATTTGTTTTGTTCGCGTGAAAATGTCGGCTAGGGTGAAATGACGATCTCTTAGTCTTAGATGTATTCTAGAGGGCAAGGTACGATTTACACAACAGTGATTGTGAGTGTACCACAGTTACCTTTAGAAGACAGCGAGGAACACAACGCGTCACAATATATAACCGTTATATCGGCTGAAAAAAGTGCTTTTCCATGGATCTGAATAACAAAAGTCGATCACAGGCTGAGCCATAAAACATATGGAATTACACAGGAAAACACAATCAGAAACGTAGAAATCGTGTGATTTACAAGCCCGACAACATAAATCCAGTACAGTGTATGACGTGGATTAAAATGACCATGTGTTCATGGTATGCTAGTACACACACTCGGGAAAGATATGAACAAATGTTGTAGGGCAGAGGTAACGGAGTAGACCCCCAGCGACGGAACAGAAGTGACGATCGAAGACCAAAGAAAAGCAGGAAAATGTGAATAAACTAGGGAAAAAACAGTCCGGTGCCACCTGTGATGTCATGTAGAAAAAACACTGAACAAAGCGTTGTTACGGCTCGGCTCCGGTTTGGATGAATGCCACCGCCGCAGCCAACGATTTTGCATTGAGTCGTTGAGCAGGCGAGCTAATAACCCGGAGCTTTGCACAGCGCGTGTTTGAAGGTTGTTCATCTGTTCCACTAAACTTGCAGTGGTAGGCCAACCGGCGGCCAAGCACAGTAAGGCAGCTGGTCGTTTCTTAGTTACCACCTGAAGTTCATTAGGTTTTAATTACACCGTGTGTCTGGAACAACCTTCTAAACTGCAATCCATTAACTGGAGTTTTGGTGTTAGTTTTGCAGCAAGGAGACACTATCACGCATGTTTCTGTTTGATTATATTTCAGATTAGGTCCAGATATTACTCAAAGTTACAACAAAGTTGGATGCCACTTACATCGGTTTTTCAGTACAATTAAAGTCGTTGTCCTCTTGCCTCTCCGAGTCCATAATAAAAATGCATCAAGAATAATTTGCGGCTGCTGCTGGTGTCATTAGTTGAGTTATCTGACTTTTTCACATCTACTGTAAAATGCACTCAAACTCTAGTCGGGATGCCTAAAGAGTGGCTGAACACACAGCGCACAACTGTACATAGACTTATTTACTTATCCTCTTCGCAGCCTATAGTTGAGACCGAGCTCTGCTACCGCTGATAGATAAGGCCACCTCGTGTCTGCATTCTTCAATGTGTGTGTGTGTGTGTGTGTGTGCGTGTGTATGCGTGTGTCCGTGCGTGTGCATGCACATGTATCTATTCGTGAAATCCCCTGTGTTAACACATCGGAACGATTTCCTAGTGCCCTGCTCCCCTTCTTTCAGTCAGCCGATGGCCTGTTGTCGGTTCTGGCCTCCCTTACTTGGCGTCGGAAAGTCCCTATCCGACTCGTGCATGGCACACGCCACTACTCTGCAGTGACAAACGGTAGTCCATAAGACAAAGGTGGACAAACGTAAACAAATTACAAGAATTTTATCAAAATATATACACCCATATCGGATGGCGCCGGAAGAGGCTTATCTCGTGCCGAACACAAGTGTTGCATTTCCTGCCGGCCTAGATGTCACAGTTTCTGTAATTACAATTCGGGCGAGCCGAGAACACCACTTAATGAGGCCGCACGTGGTTATATAGAGTGATAGCCACATTTTTGTGGCACGTTCTAGGTGATATGCACTGTTATGCATATCATAAATGTGTTTTTTATACCTATTACGTACAGTAACCTTTTATGGGATAAGCCCAACCGACTGTAGCCACGACATCCTATGTAAGTTATGGTTACGATGAAGTTGTGACAAAATTGTTGTTTTTGATAGTTATTCATGCAACAAATATTGTAAAGCATATTACAGATTTCGCCCTCTCTACGCAAACCACTTGTGGATGGATTATCTGGTTTCAGTAAGCGTTAGTATAGTATAAGAAAAAACGGATGAAATACAAAATACATAACACAAATAAACATCAGTATTGTAAAGGATAATGACTACTACTCAATCCGGTGAACATTTTACAATATCTATAAATGGATTACTGTTGGTTTAATGTTTCGTTTGGTGTTTGGTGATGCGATTAGATAAATTAGGCCTATCTGTTACAAGCTTTAACGTTGCCCCGTTACATCCATTGCGAGACATTGGGAATTGTGAAATAGTTAATGTAGTTAAAGTTAGTTATTTTTTTTAATTGTTTATATATTTAGATGTGTAGTTATATCCGCCGTGTACTATGACATTGCAATGGACGAGGGCGTCAACGTATTTACTAGTAGTTTATGTTGGGCAACTCGTGAGCAAACACACGCTATAGGTGGATAGGTGAGATAAGGCAAGGTAAACCCATAGACGAAACAACTTGGTTAGGACCAGACAAACAGCCCTTATTGCGGCGATTTAGAAATGCACAAGGGAGTGTCCAGCACCTTCCTTCAGTAGGATTGTATTCAAAATTATATCAAGTACGCACTAAGTAGCCCGGCTTGTATCTCACGAACATCTGTAGTTATTTCCCGCTGCCACAGCTAATCATATATAATGGGAATGTTCGCTAATTATACGCGACAGCCTTCCGCTGGTGGATGATTGCTGTGTCGCTATGTGTGCATGAGACTGTCTGGTAAAGGTCTTAATAAATCGTGGCACACACACGCACGCGTGTACGCACGCACGCACGCACGCACGCGCATGCAATATGCGGGCGTACGAGTTTGCACATAAACCCACGCACTGTTATTTGTCTCTCCGACAATTGCCACAATAAGCGTGCAACGTTTCATGCATGGGCGCTCGCATACACACGCATGCGTATGTTACAATTGTTTTCCTCGCATGTGGAGTGCTGAACAATATTCTGACACAGGACTTTCTGTCCTGCGTCAACAGATACCAACAGGACAGCTTGCCCACTCTGAATGTTATCTCCACAATTAGAGACATGTTCAAACTGATCTAGCCAGTTATAATAGGCTTACGATAAACACGTATTACACTTATTAATCAGCGTTGATAACGTTTATGGGACTTACTCTTCTAACATATAATATTATTTATTGACAACTTCATCTCTCTCCCCAGCCACCCTCACCCCAAATACCGCAGGGCATGTTGTCCGACAACTTAGCGGCCAACTCGACGCTGGACAAAACCATCAACAGCGTTTGTGTCGTGCACATGCATTTACCAAAAGGCATACATGAACCTTCGCATCCACTGCCATAAATAGTAATTCGTCTATTAAATAAACACCTAGGCCCAAAAAATAAATGGCGTGGCGACTGGGAAACACGCAGGGAAGCATTGTGGCTGTCGCACCCCGATCGGACTGCGCCTACATTCCCGACCAAGGTTTATCGACAAAAATAATTTTGTTAATTACGCCCACGCAGGAGTGAGTCGGTCAAGTATTGTTCAACTTTAGCAGCCCGGCCAAAATAAACCCACAGCTCTCGCAACCGTTTCGGGGTCGGGCCAATTTTGTGCAGTTTACAGAAAATCTGTCCCCAGAAAATGCCAGAATTGTCCTGGAGAATGTTGAGGTTTTGTATATATTCGTGTTTTTTAAATACTGTAGCCACACAAATAATAAATCATTGCAAAATGTAATTATTTATTAGTTTTTAATGCATTTTTTATTATTTATTAGTTTTTAATACTTTAACTTTAAAACATACGGTGTAAACGTTTAGGTAAGTTTGATACCCAGATATTAAGTTTGTTTTTGTACGGTTTGTTTCCATGTGGAAAATATACAATATACACATGTCTATATTAATTTCTAATTCCCACCTATATCAATGCGTCAGCCATAATGTCAGCTGTATTTTTCGTTTGCAGTTCGGTGTCGTATTGACATGTCGTGGGAAACTCTACCACACGCACACGTATAAACATTGTGATAAGAAATGTTCTTTAACATTCTCATTAATGCCGCCTTTGTAAGTAAAACGCATTGTTCAAAAACGTCTGCATGTTTCTTACGCAATTATTTGAATGCATTAAACACTTATATCTATTTATAAGATGATATTTCTGTAAAGTTGCTGCTCTAAACTAGAACGTCACCAGCGGCAGATCTCTGGATGGAGTGTTTTCTGGTAGCATCAATGCGACGCTTCTGTATGGAATACGGCACTAATGGCGCCGCAGTTACAGCCGATGAACGGATAGGGTGTACAGTTCTTTAAAAAACTTGTTTTGCACGCGCGTGGGGGCAAAACCCACGCATGCGCTAGTTTGCTGTGTCCTCGATATGTCATTTCATTCGACTGAAAAAGTATGATAACTATCTTATCGTCGCTGGGGATTAACTCGCGCAGACATCGGATCCGATTACGAGGACTGCGAGACAAAACGATTTCGACAAGGAGGTAACATTTGTGATCTTACAGCCGGATGTTCCGAAGAAAACAGCGTCATAAACGCATTGGTTAGAGCATCAAACTCTCAATCGAGATCACCCGGGTTCGAACCTTGTGCTACCGTTTCGAACATTGGGCAAGTTCGTTCACCCTATACGCTGCTCCAGTTCACTCGGCTGCATGAACGAGTACATGGCTATAGACAGTGGTGGATATGTTTGTACGACTAGTCTTCGCGCAGTAATGACAGGGTGGCTGAATTCGCGAAGAAGTCGAGATGGTGTGTGTTCGATTGATCATGTCTGCCAAGGTGTGAAGTGTAAAGCGCGTTAAGCAGTCGTTACCTTTATTTTACTTTTACTCTATAAGTCAATATGGCGGCGGGTGGGGGTATTTTCTGCTTTTTGTAGAATGCTAATTTACTTTATGGACTACTGTTTAAAATGTTCCATACAAAGAAATCAGTGATAAAAGCATAAGGCCCGTGCGTAAATCCCAGAAGAAATATGTTGACGATTCAACACGGGAGGCCGCCGACCACCCAACTACAAATGTTTGTGTCAATGCTCGCATCAAAGGCTCTTCGCTGAATACCAGACAACGACGTCGACTAATATGGCAACTTTCCCTATCTTCCTTTCTACACGCACAGTGATTGCACAGCTAAGTGTTGCAACCGGACACCTGTAGCCGCCGAACACAACAGAACGCAGGGTTGGCCTTTCATGTTTTTCCTTCGGAGGTCGCGTAAAGCAAGCCGCGACTAATTGGCCTCCAGACGCCGTTTGCACGCGAATACTCTGCGTATGATACGCGTGTCGCGTAAAAAGCGAACCCGGGTTTCGGCTGAATTACGCTCCCACAGAATGCCTTCGTTGAACATGTCGTAGGGTATTTCTTAAATTTATCGTCACGCGATTGCGCCGAATGTTTGTGCTGGTCGATCGTGTCGTTGTGGGGAACTGAATCATCGACGGCGGACGCAACATGTATACCTAGAGTTGGCAAGATACCAAGGCCAAAGACGGGAATTGCGTGAAACTACTGGCCGTATGCTGGCGTTTAATGCCTAGAAATCCCGGGAACTTTGGACAACATCGATGCCAAAATTATTTCAAATAGGTAGTATACTATCTGTGACGCTACTGTTTAAGGAACACGCCGGCAATTGGTCAACATGTTCAAAACAAAATGCAGCTTTTAATATATCCATGGATGTTAAGATCGGGGATGTCAAAGTTGGCTGTTTTAAGCAGATGTTCCTTATTAGGAGTCCTACATATATAGCGATGATCCACTGTAGCATTACATTAACAAACAACTAAATTCTGGCTGCAACGGTTGGTGATCAATTAAAATGTATAAACAAACAAGAAAATCAACAACGGCTGATGTTAAATTGAACAGCCAATTTAAAATCTTAGCATAGTTAAATGTAACATGATTGCAAAAACGCACACACAAATTAAGTGTTCTTAAATCAAATTTCAGCGTAATCAGTTGTATGTGTTTAAATGATTTACGGCCTTTGCTCTCGTTATTATGACGAATGCTAGAGTGGCTGCAAGGATGTCGTCTGTACCAAATCAAAAACTGTTTCACAGGAAGGCTAAAGTTACGCTACAATGGGGGTATATATTGTTATTGTGAGTGTTTGACGATTCCGTGTGACGTCCAATTCGTGCTTTAATTGAGCACCGAACGGCCTCGTTTCTCTGCGTACAACAGCCGTCGGCCTTCAAGTGTTTACGATGGTACATGTAGGTCGAAACCACGCCGCACCTACGCATAGTTGTATGGTGCGATTAACGACCAACGTGATTTAAAAAACATGTTGTAAATCAGCTGAAATCTCGTCCCTGGCGCGCGCGGCAAGCGTGGAGTGATAGCGTTGGTAGCTGAACAGACAAGGCGAACGGATCTCGTCCGCAGAGGTCCAGGAGCTGACGTATACATGATTTAAACCTTTTGGCAATGAGGAGCTTTGACGTTCGGATGCGTATTGGATAGTCTGAGTAGAGAACACGAATTGTGTGCGATGCTGTGTCCCGTCAAAGCGTACTACCTCTGGTGACATCTACGATGAGCTATCTCCAAGCAATTACGTCTCTTGTGGCTTATCGCAACTCGTCCTTTGTCAGCTTTCTCGTATCCCCGATCACACCCACTCATCTCAGTTGTAGTCTTCATCTCTTCTACTTCTCTTCAGTCATGCGGTTATTATTATTATTTGTTTTTCCAACATGTCGTTTTCTACATGTGCTCGAAGCACTTTGTTGTTCGCTGCTTTCTACAATTCTTTTCTGGTTTAATATTTATTGAGTTCCTCGGCTGTTTTGGGGGTCTGTCTGTTTTTAGTTTTCCGTGTGGGTTCTACGCAGATAACAACAGGCAATATATAAAATTAAAATTAAACTGGTTTGAGCTATACCGTCTACGTCCAATAGAGGAATAGCGAGAGAAAGGAAAAGAGACAACTCGATGTCCAGCACTGATTTTAAGTCTATATAATGTATATCATCAACGGTCGATGCGTGTGAAGACGACCGTTATAAAGATAGCAATGGTCAATCAAAATCAGACTGATGTAATTGCGGACTATCGTACAATCATATGGTCGTTGTGATAGCGATCGGTAATTACAGTCATTGTATAGATACAAGGAAACAATCATTGTGTTCACCGAAAGTCAAACAAATTTGCCACTAGTAAAGCATGTAGGCAACGCTTACAGATGTAATAGTATCTGCACTAAAGTCACCAAGTCTCCAGGCTGTGTTCAACACCTCGCGTGGGGCGGACTCCGCCGTTGCCGCTTCAAACCATTGACACCAACTTCCGGCGACCATGCGGGGTCTGTACCGCACGCGTGCCCAGTGGCCACCGTTGCCTAGATCAAAGCGTTGTAATTAAATAAACGTGAATGGCGACGGTGAACGGGAGATGCCCGAGGCGGGGTCTTTGTAGGTGCCGACGGCTTCGGGTGTCGTCCCGTATGTGTGGTCAAGGAACAAGAGACAGGCGGGAACATTGAACCGTGCCGCAGCCAGCGGCCGATGAATACAGGTGCAAAACCAATTTAAGAAATCGAGAAACCTGCTTCGGTGTGTCCCGGTGTATTTTGGTGTGTCGGTGAGTCTCGGTGGAGCTCTACAAGGGGTATCGAGGACGGAGGTGGTGAAAGCGGAAGCTCGGCAGTTCATCCAGGTGTATGCACAAATATATATTTATGGACAACATGCTGTTATGCGAACGAATAGCTTTCACGTAATGCAGCGTATCGTATTTAAAGGCGTTCTAGTGAAGTTTGACTCAAGTTGGGATGAATAGATTTGGATGTAATTTCGCAGGAATTCAATGCAACACAGATGACGACATGAATTCATAATTGGTCCACAAGAACAAGACACGCACTACGAACTGGACAAGTACACTGACGTTATTAATTTCATTTTACATAAACAAACATTGCGACAGTTTCAATGATTGCAACATAAAGCCGATCTAAGATAGACAATGGATAGAATTTCTTGCCACCGGCTGCATTGAACGGGTGTTGTTATTGTTGCGTCTGGGGTATGGTGTTCGCTCTGCGGTTCCGAAGTTGAATCTCTTACAACTGGCCCGACCAGTCGTCTCATAAAAAGTACATACACCATGTTGACTCGTTCAGCTCCTGGCGTGCAAGGGGAAAGGAGGAAATATACCTAGCGGGACAGGAATCGCGTGAAGTGTAAAGCGCTTTGAACGGCCCTAAATAACTGGGTACTTCGCTGTAAAAGAACTTTGTCGTCTTGGTGCCGAGTCTGTGACAGGCGATGGCGATCATGACTTTGTTGTAAAAGCTTTGTTACGCTCCTTCCAGACCAGATTGTCAGACTGTCCGGTGTTTCCTTCTCTGACGTTCGCTGCATCTTTTCGCGTCGGTCTTTCCATTTGTCAGTATATTTTGTTTTCTCATTACATGACTCATAAATCCTTGTTGTTGTTTCTTAATTTTGCTCATGGTCTTTCTTTTAGTTTTTGCTTTTCTAAATGTGTCTTAATTACCTTTATTGTATGTGCACGATACTTTAAACATTCTTCCCATAAGAACTTACCTTTACCATACACATTTAAAAATTTGAATCCATTTTAAATGTACATATTTAAAATAACAATGCTGTTGAGAGTACATGTTGCTGACAAACATGATGAACACATATAATACAATTTTATTAATATAACGCGAAGATCAACTTGTCAAACAAGCAGAGCTTGGGGATTGTATATTTATGGTTCCATAGATTACATTTTCAAAGTCCTATGACCATGTTCATATACACGAGATGCGTACGAATTAATGTATTCCGTATAATCATCTGAAAAGAAATATAAATACAGCATGGAACAGACTGAGCGAGAGGGCAAGGTAGAGAGAGAGA
>OZ023212.1:34639545-34657045 GCA_963995525.1 Escarpia spicata
GAGACATATCTACACATTCCTGCAATTGTTTCGTTAAACGTATAATTCGGTTGGATGTATAAAACATAATTTATAGTGCATATTTACGTTTTTGTAGTGATTCTGTTATACTGTAGCGAATTATCTCGACCGCAGTTGTCTGTACAATCTGGTTCGGTGAGTATAAATCGTCACCCGGTCTCACACGGTCGTGATAGGAGAAACGACAAGGCCAGTTAGGAATTAGGTTAATAGAAACAGCCGTGGCAAAGAGGTGTGAGGTTTATTGGGAAGCGTGTCGTGAAAGAAGAGGTGATTTAATTGTTTTGGGTTAATATACAAACGATCGTGGTAGGAGAGATGATAATAGTTAACAAGGAAGGGAGTTAATGCAAGCGGTCGTGGACGGTGAGGCGTTTGGGGTAAATAGGAAGCGAGTTTATACAAACCGTCTTTAAAAGATAGACGACTGGGGTTGGTTTGGAAGCAGGCTAATACAAATGGTCGTTAACGGAGAGACGATGGATGTGGTTGATTAACAAGTTGGTTAATAGTATGTAGTCTGGGTAGGTGGGCAGTTAATGACGTGAGTAAAGGGTGAGTCATGCAGGTGGTCGGCTCCAGGTGGCCGGAGTTGATTCACCTGGCGGCGACCGACAACAAAGGCGAATACAATGTTTCTTGCGAACTCTTATACCGGGCTGAACATACACTGGTGTAGGTCCACGATGGTTTTGTTGCAGGAAGTGATGGTGTAAGGAGGAAGGGGAACGGATGGAAGAACGGAAGATGGGAAAGAGGGAGGGTGGGTGCAATGACGTAAGGAGGGAGGGAGGGAGGAAAGAAGGAATGAAGGTAGAAAAAGGCAGGAATGAAGGAAGGAAAGAAGGAAGAAAGGAAGGAAGGAGGGAGTTAGAGAGGGAGGGAATGGGGGAGGTAGGGAGGAAGGAAAAAGGAAGGAAGGAAGGAAGGAATGAAAAAAGGAAAAGACATTGCAGTTGCTAAATTACGATAATGCTGCACCGCGTGGCGTATTAACATTTAACATGATGCAGTTACAGAAATGTAGTTGTTGGTGGTCTGGTCAATGGTCTGGTCTTCTAAATACCGTAATTGGTTATTTTCAGGTTTGAAGTCCATGTAGGAATGAACGGAGAGACATGTTGATTAAAACCACGTGGGCTGTGGACCCCCAACTCCTGCTCGTGCTTTCTCTTCTCGTCGGTAGGTGGAGCTTATTGTCTACCATATTAATGGAATAAACTTTGATACTTTAAGTCAGAGTAAACATATTAAAAGAAACTCAAAACATTGTTTGCTTAATATAATTATAACAAAGCCTACATATTTTTTAGTTTCCTGCTGGCTTTCTATGTGTCCGCTAAGTCAGAAACTATGGACTGCTATACGTATAGCAAACGAAAACTGGCTACTGACGCACATATTTAATTCGGATCCTATCTAATTGACTAACTTGGAACCAGATAGAACGCAGCTTGTGTAGACGGAAACGGAAATTACCTGGCACTTTTCCTCCTTAAACTGTATTGACATTCGGATCATCTATCTCATCATTTATATTCGTTAACGAGCAATCGATCAAGACCGACATCGCTACCGCGAGCATTGATAACGTTCTGAAATCTCTTCGTGCTGTTCCGGCTTGGGCGGACTGACATCTCGGGGCGTAAACATACATCGTAGAAACCAGACACGCGCTAACAAAGACATCTTCCATCTTACTCTTGGCAGCGATGGTGTATGCTCCTGGGAGTCTGTCGTCGCCTCAAACACCCGCGTGTTGTCGTGCAGTAGCAGGGTAGGAAAGAAAAACTCCAGCGTACGCGGAATGCAACGGAGGAATTTCACGAAGAACTTCGCTGAAAGCTCGAGTGTGATGGAGTTAATTGAACCGACACGTTACCCGAAGTATATTGTGATGCACCTTGTTGAGTACCATCTTGAGACAGCACGGCTTAGACGCGATAACAAGGAATGGTTTGGTTGATTTGTTTGCTTCTACTTGGCATCCTTGTCTTCGAATTGATAGCCCCACAGCAGTGTCTTGCGAGATTACGGACCTACTCTCAGCTGGCGCAGTGGGTATTACGATTGCTCTTTTTATATGAACCGTATCGACCAAGAAGCTACTCGAAAAATGCAATTCTTCCCAAGAATAGATGTAACCTAATTTGCTGAAAATTGTCCAAAGTTGTGTTTGGCCGTTACTGTACTGAATAATAGTGGTCAGGACTAGGTATTTGTGAAGAAAACCGGAACTATTTGTAACTCTTTAAAACGTTTTGTTAAAACTCGGAAACTCACAAATATATATGATTTTATCCGCGGGCACGAAGCCAGTATTATGGGTTTATTACTTTGTGTAAGGACTGAGTAACAAAATCGGCCTGTTTACTGTCAGTTGAAATAGGCAAGAGATGTTCGTCAAGTTGTCACGTCGCTGTTATGTTTAAATCTGCATGCAATTTATTGTGAAACCGAAAGCGAGTTTCAAAATAATTATGTTTTATTAAATGTATTTCAGCTACCCCTACCTAGATGCAAAAGCTGACTCATACCACGTGATCTCAAACCAATGTGATGTGACAGTGTCGCACTATTCACGCACGACATCTACACATTGTCGCGCGCACACTTTAATCGGTAGTACACTAGTGACATTAGCGCAATCGAGCTTGGATGCGGGCCATATAGACCTGTTAGCAAAATGTGACTAAGTGTTAAAACACCGACAACACACTTGACTGTGATCCACACGTTCAGAAGGCCCGGGGTTGTATCGTGACAAATATTATGCATAATAGTAAAAATAAAACGGACCTTCAAACGGACCTTCCTCAAACAATAAATGCATTTTGGGAAAAGGAAAACATCTTGTTAAAGATTTATCCCCAACTCAGTGTTTCCGCTCGTTTTATTTCAGATTAATTTTGCAAAACATCGAACCTATCTATGTTATTGACACTATCGATACATGGGCTCGTTTGCACAAATGTGTCATTTGATGTCGGTGAATTCAATGGACAAAACATTGGTTAACAGGTCGGCTCAAATTCTGCGAAAACGGAACAAATCTGGTCCGGTTGTACATCATAACACAACTAGTTAATATTTTCGCAAGTTAACCGATCAAACGATCAAAATAAATAATTTCTATGATTTTACCAAACGTACACACTTTCTCGTTAGACTTTACATTACTTTAACTATTCACACATTGTGAATTTGAACTATTACGAAACCGATTCGCTCCGCTAAATACATTTCGGAGCGAGTTTTAAGGTTGCGGAAGTCTGCGCAGTTCACCTGTGTTGCGACAGGTGCAACTAGAGTGGTCGTCCGTGTTGTTTTCAGACCCGAGCATCGAGTTGACCCGTTGTATATCGGACGACGATTGTCCGACAAATGGCGGCTGCTTCAAGGACGAATGCGCTCGCTGTCTGTGTAGCAAGGGCCGCCATGTTGTCAACTTCTTCGACGGCAACAAGCTGCACCACATCTGCGAACAATGTAGGTCACAAAACGTTAACTGTCATGTAATTTTGATGGATCAACTTGTTATGTATCATTATTGTACGCTTCCCCGTTCAAAACACTATGTTTGTGTTTTTCACCGATAGAATCGAACCACTCTTGTCATGTTGAAAATTTGTCGATATTTAAGGACCTTACATTTGAACCCGTGCCTGATTAAAATACATCGGGTGGTTACTGCGTTTGAATGGATATAATTGAAACGATTATAACATGGTTGTATGCTAAAACTAACAAATATTTTATTATAAAAATTATCAGTGCTAAACTTGGGCACAGAATGTGTTGAACGTAGGTTGAAAACACTAGCGTATTTTTAATCTAGGTTCAGATCTTTACCGTAGTGTTTTCTATGGTGAGTGCTTAAATTACTTCACCGGGCTACACACAAATGAACAGTGTTGGGCTAACAATAAGCGAATGCTCCCATTTTCACATGCGATATGGACGCTTTGGATGGACTGTGCTGATTACATGTTTGGTTACTACGTAGAATAAAAGGAACGGTTTTTAGTAAAAGAGGCTGAACAATCATATACGACGTATTACGGCGGTTGTTTTCAAAAGAAGACGGTTGACCGTGAATATGTTAACAACAGTGGCGCATTTAGTGGGGATGGGGGCATTGGGCATTGGGCATTGGGCCATGCCTTCTTGCCAAGTTTTGTTTATATTTTCCAGTATATAATCTATGAAGCCACTCCATGCTAGCATGGACAAGTAATGGGTGACTATGCTTGGCCCGCCACCTTTCCGAGATCCTAGATACGCCGTTGGTTGGTAAATGGTTATAGATTAGACTATATAGACTTAGTACCTAGTTTTGCATTACATGTTACACGGCGATCATCAAATGTTAGACGATACTACTTGTGTCACCCGCGGTGCGTCAAGCCTTTTGTCTACGACTGACGTACATCCTTTGTGAGGGTTAAGTGTTCACGGCAGTTGGTAGATATAGAACACGGGGGGCGATCAGAAACTGATAGCGTTTTATTTGTTCTCGTAAATGGTGACGGAGACGATTACCATATCAGGAAAATTACTATTAAGCTGGGCTTTCATATGAAATAACTCCGTTTGTAATATAATCCCTTTAACACGAAAATGTCCGCGATCGTATTATCATGTGAATCGATGGACGAATCTTCATTAAGTGATTCACAAGGTGACAGTGCTTCATTCAGTGTGGAATACTTCAACTTGGGAGAACTTGATGGCTACATTTCGTATTACTTATTGCAGTCGCTAAACCATATTAAAGACTATATATGTACAGGACGACATTCTTAATAGTGTTAGCACAGTAGTAGTAATACTAGTTATTGTTAGACCTACTAGAGATATAGTATTATTAATTCGTTTGCAAAGAAAATACAATGCTTTCATTGGCTCAACTATACCAACTACACAATTGTTTAAGTTGTGAAAGCTACATTTAACCAAATTATTTAATGTTTTGCTTTCTCAGTGCCTCCGGTAGCACCACCAGTTTTTGGTCGATGCAGTAACGACAAATGGCAGATCAGACCGTGTCCCCGGGGAAGCCACTGTGACGTCACGTCGGGCAGGTGCCTATGTAACCCCGGCCTGGTGTCACACGCAGACAGCACGCACTGCCGCCTGGCGGTGTACGGGGAACAGTGCAGGTATGTTATGTATGCTGCCATTGGTCACGTGATGCGGTCACGGTGTTGATGCGTGTTATGCACTGGCAATCGACTTAAGTTTACTCGGGTCTTTCCAGGCCGTATGCAGTACTATCGGTGGCGAGATATATACCATTACCGTGCAAAGCCCTTCGACTTCAGGGTAAGGCGTTTTTGAAGTTCTAGAGAAATTCTTCAGACAGTTTCTCGAAACGGGTTTTATACAAACTGGTGCTCCGAGCAGATACCAGTTCTTCCGGTAAAATATTCCCCAAATCCGTACCTCTTAGTGAATAGTTTTTAGTTGGACATCAAGAAACTGACTTTCATACTACACACAAACATTATGAATAATAAATTGTGTAATACGATAAATGCACCAAGTTTTCCTACATACTTATACAATATACATATGTAATAAATAAAAACAAAGGCGTACTAATGAACCTAGTGTTTCCGGTCGCAGTGCGCAGGTGCCTTGCGCGCGAGAGCTCGGCTTCCGGTGCAAGGCGGGCGTGTGTCGCTGTATCGCCTCCTTCCATCGGCCCACGGCCTGGACCCGGTTCGTCCTCAGACGTTGGGACTACTCGAAAGTTGTCGGGGACAAGCAAAACTGTGTCGCCAGTAAGTAAACTAAGGGGTTTATGGTGGTGAACCTCGGTGAACGCCCAAGGGTTGATTTCACAACAGGTACTAACGAAAATTGGGAAAAAATAGGTGAATGTTATGATGTTATATGATGAGTGATGTGATTTTATTTTATAACTCTCTGTCCTCATTAGTATCAATGTTTAGCAGTGTTTAAACAGTGGCGATGACAAATTTTTGCTAAACACAATAATATATATATTCACCCGTATGTGATCAGTGATCGGTCCACGCTCTTGTCTTACTATCCGGCACAGTATGTTGGGCCTATCGTCGTGGTACATGATGGAAATATCATGCCAAGGGTGTATAGAATAGACAGTCTCTACATATTGGTGCTATTTTTGGAAACTTCCTCAGAACAATGCACGATCTACAATATTGCGCAACATTAATATTAGAAGATAAATACATATTTTATCATCAGTAAACATTGTAATTAATTTATAAACTTTCAATGTTTTGATTAAACAACCATATTGTGGACTGGAATTCACCACTCCTCGCCCGGGTGTAAAATAACTCGGCCTTTGGCGGCTACCAGTCGTATCAGAAGCCGTCTTTTTATAAGCCAGACTACAGTAGCACAGTCTGATTAAATTTAACGTGGAATGTACTGTATCTCGTCTGTAAACAGATTTGCAAGTTTGATCTAACGGGGAGTAACTATACCAAGTTGATAGGTTAGTGGTTCTTTAGGCACAACATTTGCTCTTACAAATCTTGTTATATACTATCAGCTCAATATGTTTCACCATCTTAACCGTCCGGTTGTGGCTTAATGAACCACCATTAGGAATACATTACAATTTAGTATGATTTTTTGATGCTGAAGAAACGTGTCCAGCATGTTAAGAAGTATTACATTTCGTGGTTCAGTTTTGTTCTTGGAAAAACACACGAACAGTTATAACGATATAATATAATGATATCGGTTTTACGACGATCATTAGAAAACACATATATTATAGAGAAAATACGTAGGAGAGTTACCAGTACGACGTATACCTTTCTTGTGTTATGAGAAATGCCTAAAAGAATATGGTAACAACCTTTGAGTTAAGGAGGTAAAGAGGAGATCAAACATAAGTTGTCAAGATAAAGGCTAGTTTCGAACAATACTGATAGAAGTGTATGTGTTTCGTTTAGAAAATATATAAGACCAAAAAGACAGGAAATAACGTCACTGAAGGAACAATGTACACTGCACAACATATCAGAACGTTTTCATTCCCACAGAGGATGACACATATAGGACTGATTACTGATTGTGTAATTTATGCAAGCAGCGAGTTTAAAATAAATTTGACATTACACACACGCACACGCACACGCACACGCACACACCCACACACCCACACACACTATGTTGGATTATCGCTAAGCCAAGAGCTTCCATGTCCATTTTCCACCTGGGTTTATTGTTCTGGATGGCAGTTTTTCTCTTGTTAACTGGTCTTTCTGCCCGCCACAGGAGCGGTGGGAGAAAAGTGTCGGCGGGACGAGCACTGCGCCGCCGTCCAGGGGAGTGGGGCCGTGTGCAGCCAATGCGGACTTTGTCGGTGTCGCGTCAGTGGTGACGTGCCGGATATACTTGGCACCACGTGCGGACCAGGTGAGTGCTGTCGTCATCGTACCGAAGGCAATGCGGTCTCTGGCGTCGCAGTATCTAAGCATCATTATTGTTGCGTCGTATCTCATTAATCTTCCTCATCCTCTACTTCGTCTTCATTCTTGATCATTTACGGGAAACTAACCATTATTGCTATAATCAAGAATATTATGCTAGCAGGTTACTAGAATAATCTTGTTAAAGACACAACTATTTTAAATTGCACAGGCAGCCCCATTGTGATAGAAAGCCTGACGTCACCAGTGCCTGTTCCTACCAGTTCGCCAGATGCCGAATTGAGAACATTGTTCTAGATTGCGTTGCTCAGTAACCCACATATTTAAGATGTCAACGTTTTAGTAGTATGCTAAAAATGCCAACAGCGACATTGAATTAAACATGGAATAGTTAATTCCATCCGCAACGTCATCCAAAACAATAGTTGTTATTGTATATGTACTATTTTTATGACCAATCAACTGCATTAATCTCCAGCTGAACAAACGGTTCCACGTCGAAACTAAACACAAAACAAATCGCACCGTTGTTGCTTAAACAATGTCGTACGTCTGTGAAACACGGGACTTCTGTGACCGACAAGTACTTGCCGTGATCAAAACCAGCTGTAACATCTGCAACTATTGATGGGAATCAGCCGTACAGCCGTATAGGGTGAAACTTTCGATGCATTTGACATCAAGTCAAGCTTCCTGACACTTCTATAAAACAACAAAGACGTGCTAGATAGCTGGATAACACAGATTGGCCTACAATACACGAGACGGCACGCGGAGACATCTTAATAAGAGTGTTTCACAATTGTAGCAAAAGATGATTAAAAATCGGGCTGCACCTTCGTAAAAGGGTCATCTTGAGAAAAAAAACAGGTTAGACGGGTAACATGCCCAGACACAAGGCAACAAAGATGGAACACAGAACCTAAACGACGACACGTTGCGCTACGTGAGTGGGCGTTTGACCTACCCGAATTAGAATAATCGACCATCAAGACGTTCATCGACCCAGGCCTTGATCAAATCGTTTTGGTGGACCGCAAATCATAGATAGAAAACTATATTATAAAAACGATATTTCAACGGAGACAGTATTTTAGACGACATCCATGATAAGGATCCGTTGTTCTGTTAAACGCACTCGGTTACGTTGTGAAGAGTGGGCACCGGTTTCGAATGGGAACGTTCTACGCAAATAACGCAATCCTAGCAGAGGAGATGGTTACGTAAAATTGGGGAACGGAATATCCCTGGGACCGCGTGCGCCTGCGCCTGCGCCTGCGTTACGAACTGAAGAAATACATCTCGTTTGTTCTCATTGCGTGCGAATAGACAGTTTTGTTATCTACGAGAAAAAACACACATTTGTGTGCCAAATTATCTCCTCCGATTGTGTGTCAGTACAAAGAACACTGGTCTGTTGGTTTTACCGTCGAACGTATTGTGAAGGGTGATCTAGGACATTCCGCACAAAAATACGATAAACTTTTAGGAAACAATACATTTTGCTGTTCATCCTGTCACCGACTTGCAGTAAAGGTTTCGTAAAATCCTCAAATTGTGTTATCGAGGATGACTACACGGAAGATGCTCCATATTATTTTGTAAAAGCACTAGATCATGTCTTCATGTGCAGAGATCCTACCGTAACCGAGCAAATATTCGCTAAAATTTTAATCAGTGACGAATATAATCTTAAACATAAACATTTGAAGGTACAAGAAATTCCCAAAACCGATAGATTCTGAAAACAACAACAGCATTAGAAATAAAATAATATGTTACTAGTTCTCGTCATATATTCCAACTCCGGCATAATTACAACATTATGTAGGGTATATAAGACTAAGATCTCATAATTTGATGTAAAGGGAGCCAAAACAGGGTTGACAAAATAGTCACCCGTTAATTTTTCATGTTCAAATGTAGTGGCACAGCAAGTTATACTGACACTATAAAAGCAAAATTACAGAAACAGTTGATTGCCGAAAGAGAGCTATGACCCAGTGCCTCTTCCTAAGCCACTGACGGTATCCCATCTTCCGTTTCTCCCTCGCAGCGCGTGGCCTCGGAAACACATGCTCCGTGCAAGCAGAGGAAGTGTGTGACGGCAAGCAAGGACTTCAGTGCGGTGACGTGTGTGACCTGTATCAACTCCACCACGTGACGACAAAAACATGCACGTGTTCTCAGATGCATGACCGACAAGCGAACGACTGTGTGCCAAGTAAGCAATGCATGACAATCGTATCTAGGTCTTCTTCGGTGACCCATAATCCTTTGCAGGTTTCGGTGTTTAACCAAGGATCGCATTTCGGAAAATGATGCCATATTGTTGTTATTAACCGGCTTTCATTGCGCCAGACTGGAGAAATACAAACAGGGTATGTTCTCGCATTGTTATGAAGGCACTAACATAGTCTGTATCAGAAGACGTGCATGAATACGCACGTTGAACATACACCAACGAAGTCCGCCATTGCGCAATGGACATGTGTCATAACCGAAAGACCGCACTGTGTGGCCTATAATATTGGCTGTATATTTGCAAAATAAAACTTATTGGATTACATACACAAACATGCATTACATCGGCGCTGCTATTGCTACATTAATAGCTATTTTCCTACGTTAACATCTTACTTTAATCATGTATTTTTTTATTGCAGTTAAATAGCTTGGGCCTATTTATTTTGCTTAACACAACTTACATATTTCGTGCTGAAAATATCCCTATCTAAAGCGACACGTACTGCTACTATTGAGATTCTGTGTTTTTTAGTTTGGCCTACATCATCGCGAATGACTATCTCAATGACAGATTCCGTAATAGTGTTATCATACGCTGTCTAGAGGCCTACAGTTAGTAGTTAAGACAGTAGGGCAAATATCTTGAAAGGTATAGTTATGATACTGTACAAACACATACATACATGCAATTATGCATGATTACATACATGCATATATTAATACATATGTATACACACACGCACGCACACACATACATACTTACGTAACGTATATGCAAACATAACACACGCTCGTACGTGCCAACACAATGAATTCCCCCCTTCCTTCCTCCCTTCATCCTTCCCTTCCGCACTCCCTCCCTCCATCGCTCGCTCCCTCCGTCTGTCTGTACTACAAACCTCCCGTTGATGGCGTCATGCTGTGTTGCAGAGACGGTCGGCAGTAGCTGCAGCACGGACCTCGATTGCTACCTGCTCCACAACGGCTTCGGATACTGCGACAGCGGCGGCTCATGTCGGGCCGACGGTGGGTACCATAGGATTCGGGGATAGATAATTAGTTTTGTATTAGTAACCGCACGAGAAATAACTCTCAAATATATTTAGTATATTAAAAACGTATTGGTAAATTTGGTCAGTTTACAAAAAGGATAACATTGTTACTGGAAGTCAGCACCATACAGTCTGCACTAATAACTGTAAGTCAGGCGTCATTCGTTCGAATAACCACGTTCGTCTCCAGCCAAACAACCACTATATTTGAGAGATTGTTCTATCTGGAAAATGGTGTCCCCAAGAACGTTGATATTCCTGTCAACGTTTGATTATCAGTGTAAAGAAATCTTGAAAGAACATGTATACATTTAAATCGACTCGTAGGCCTACTGCGAAAGCTGAATGCAAATACAGATATCACCTTAGAAAGTATCATTCAAACGTAGCGCGGAATAAATATTGCAGGTCTTGATGAGGATACTACAAGTTGTTAATAATTAGTGGAGGTTGCCGCTTTTTTTTAACTGTAAGGAGCTTTAATTAAAGGAGCACACCTATGGAAGAGGCGTGTCAGGGCAGTAACATTTCTCAGGAAACAATAACCAACGTCTTTTGTCGTCTACGATGTCGTGTGTCCATGTCACCACATTGTCTTTCTGCAGCGTTGAAGGTTGTTAATCTGTGACGATAATTGATGTCGCTAAATAATTATATATAGATATCAGTGATATCGAGCGAGTGGGGCTGTAACAATGTATTGAACTACCGATGCACGCAACAATCCAGAATATTATTGATAGTACACTGAACTATTGATAGCAACAACTGTTAGCAGAACAAATGAGCAGTGCTACTTGCGCCATAGCATAGCAAAGTTCGTAAACATGCTTTTCGGTTTCATGTTGTTATTCTACTATCTACCGACTCTACGTCAACAATAGTAGTGACATTCACCGATTCAGCATATTGAATCAACCGTCTCAAAGGCGAAACGATAACGTTATCCATCAATTAGTTTGCTTTAGAACTGCGTACCCTGTGTATTTCCTGCACTGTGACATTATATAGCGATACTATCGCAATAGTCCTGATACTATTGCTGTAGTATTGCGATTGTAATACAATCCAATACAATCGCAATAGTATGTCTACCCCCAATATAATCACCCTACTTTCGACACTGGTAGCGGTGGGGGTGAGATTGGAATTATTACATGCTAACTATAGTTTTATTACATGCTAACTATAGTTATGGTTGTTGCGACGTATACATGGTCCTGTTATGGCCAACTTCACCACTTGTTGGGAAACAACAACACTAACCCCGACTTGTAGCGATCACCTATTCCCGAATGGATCAACATTGGCCTCAATGTTACCCAGTCGGCAGCTTGCCAACCGGGCTTGTTAAAGATGTCTACTTGCTACTGGGAGCCGTGCTATCCGTGTACATCACGAGAAAGCTTTTAGGGATGGTCGCATAAGCTCACAAAGTCCCACAATACATAAAGCATTACGTGTGGGTGCGTGATGCGTTGGCTGTTGCCACGTATCGCGGGGACAATAAATCGCTAAAGTGGCGCGACCTATCGAGTAGGATATTGAAGCATATTGACGCTGTTGTGGAAGACAGAATCATTGCGTCAGTTGATTCCGGCGGTTATTGGTTACTATGCATTTAGGACTGCTGATAATCCCACGCCACATATTAGTGTGGACGGATGGTGGCTGGAACCAATGCGAAACGCCATACGTTTCTCGTATATCACCCTTATTGGTATTACTTGTACTTGCATTTTAAGAGTTACGCAAAGTGTTGAGCTTTGGTCGGCGTCATCCACGTACTGAGGGTTCGCCGATGATGGCAGAAGTTTTGATAGACCCGTATTACAAAAAGTCGATGGAACCAACGAGGTCCGTGACGCCTGACCCTTGTTGTGCGCCGAACAAAAGAAGAGCGGTTGCCGCGTCCGAAGCTTCTATTAACAGTTATGTCGAACAGGTCGTCGTGTTTAATTTATGTTTGTTTACTCCAATGATCCATGGCAGATGTTCTACTTCCTATAAGAGGCCAGCTGATCTCTCGCAACGTTCTGTTAGCAGTAACAACTGTGGTATTGGCCGCAGTAACAATACATTTGCCGTTACCGACGGAGCCAACAGGACCTGAAGTCGCGAGCCTCGTTTTTGATCTGGAGTCATCTGGCGACATCGACTCCATTTATGTCAGCTTAAATAATGTGGATACGTTTTGTTTTTGGTTGTAATCATCGGAGTTTTTCCAAATCGTGTTCTTTTTTCCGGTTTCCGACAAATGATCACAAGTTGAAACAGTGGGAAAAACTGACATTAAGAATGTTCGTGGTAATCATGCACCTTAATCGAATTGTTATCATGATTTGACGGCCACGGTGACGACTTTGTTGACAATGACAAATATGCATTCTTTCACCCAGTACGACATATTATTGAACTAATCTATACTTTTTGATGATTATGTGCATTTGGATAACTTTTCAGATATATATAGTTGCCGAATTGTTTTGAAATAACAACTTATAACATTTTAACATTCGCGTATTTTATTATAGCGATAATCCGTTGTATCTCGTTTTAACTCCAATTTTTTACATAATTGTTAATCATGTTATGTAATCCATGTTATATTTCATATTTTAATATGTGTAGACGTCCAAATCAAGGAGATTGAAACGGATTTATTTGTCAAAGAATCAATTGTCAAATATGTAACGAACAAACACAAGATAGGTAAACTTTGTAACATGGAAGAGCTTTGAGGCCCTGAAAACATCAAACTTGCAAATAACCCGAGCATTCCCTATACAAATCTGTGGTGATTCGTTGTCAGAAACGTACACATAGCCAAACACTTCAAAAGAAACGAAGCACCATCTGTAGCCGTATGCTTGTACCACGTGTTTGGCAAAAAACACACACAAACAAGCCAACCTTCATAAAAACAGTAAATAATATCAACTACAGAACATATGTCAACAGCAGTGCAGAGGTTGACAATAATGCAAATGCCAACACCAGACGAGATATACATAATACTTGTTGACAACGCAAAATGTTGACAACCTAAGACTAAGTTGGCAACAACGTGGATCATTACAGACGATAGCCACTGGTGATTAACAACAATCTCCAAATAAGCATCGCAACCACCGTAGTACGGACAACCACACATAAATGCATGCCAGTGCGTGACGAATAGTGTGTAAATTTATACGCATAAGTTACATGTGTACAGACACGAAACCCATTTCCGGGACGAACTACGCTAATTAAATCAACACATTATGCAACTGATTGCCAATAGCAAACTGACTGTGCCGATTAAATCGCTACTAAGTTAATCAGCCAGCCAACCCAAACGACTACGCATTAGCACATAAGGCTAAGCATTGCAAAATTAAGACAGCAGGCCATTTGTAAAACTACAATATGTATGTCGCAATACAACCGGCGTGGACAAGTGGGGTCCACAGCAACCGAGCCGTGAAGGCGAACAAATGACAATTCCACCCTACAATGAATATACATGTATCATGTTCTACGAATCTTACGCTACAAACTATAATATTGTAGCATACATGGCTACAAACAATCAACTGTGGCCTCATGACTGGGTGTCTAATTAAATGATACAAAACGAAAATCCTCAACAAATTCGCCCTTATTCCAAGTGAAGTGTCGCGACAGTAGCGTTGTTGTTGTTATGCTACAATACGTGACAATGAACACTTGATTGTGCTCGGCATAGGGTTGCATTATTTGTATTGAAACATGTGTAACGATGTCAACACATCAACGCATCCAAAAAGCTCTTTTAATGCGCGGATTTCTGTGTCACGGTGACTTCTAGTCCACTATGCGGCGCCACTGTTCTAGCTAGTTTCTCGTTCTAGATCGCTTCAACTATCCTAGCGAGTCAGGGACGCTGCCAACTACGTCGGTGTCAGGGCTTATGATAGTTAGATTTCCTGTTTGGTTACAAAAAAATGCAGTGTATTTTTGAGAAATGATTTTTTTTACAAATTCACCTGCTCTGGCATAACTTCATAAGTGCATTTCAGTAGTCAGATTTCCAGGAGTGATTGTAGGTGTTGTCTATAAAATGGTGGATTTCTAGATGAAGGATATTTGGCAGCAATTTGCCTGTTTATCCCTTTGGTGGAGTATTGCTTGCCGGCATTCGTAAATATTGACGGGTGTCACACATACAGGCATTTTATGTGAACTAGAAATATTAGATTTTGACTAAACTCCACCAGCATGTCAATGAGATGATGATAACAGCAAGTGAGAAGTTGCGTATTGCGTAGGACAAAGACCCGCGTTAGTATAGTTAGCTACCAC
Organism: Escarpia spicata; assembly: GCA_963995525.1. NCBI lineage: Eukaryota > Metazoa > Annelida > Polychaeta > Sabellida > Siboglinidae > Escarpia > Escarpia spicata. The sequence continues at coordinate 34,654,631 of OZ023212.1, forward strand.
GGTCTGTTTTGATGTTATCGAAACAGATAAAAATCACAACAACACGGACACAATCACACATGCTACAGATACACAAGCATAACCCCATAATTATAATACAAAACACAGACGAAAGCGGTCGTCATATTTCACATCATGCTATCATGTTTAAACTATAATAATATGTATTTCTCGTTACAGCGTCTGTTCCACGATACACCCCACATCTGGTGAACATAACTTGCCGACAGTGGAAGCAGATGCTTGCGTCATCTGGAGGAGAGACAACGCACTATGCGAGTACACAGATCCCGAAAGCTACGACAGTTGACGCCAGCGACACTGACGAAAAAGCCAAAAGCAAAAATGATCCTTACGATCACACAAACTATAACGACATCACGAATAGTTCTCTCGCTACGTCGCATAGACAACGTGGCGAAGACTTGACACCAATAAATGAGCCAGAATTAAACCTTGCAGTTGGTTCCACGCCAGACTTCATAGAACACAATAAACCAGGCGAACGAAGCATCCACATTGAAATATCGCCCAACGTCGCCAGCAGTCGAGAACGAGGCTCGGGCACTTCCGGTGGCGCCATCTTTCGGCGAGACATTCCGTTGACGGCGCTTGTTCTTGTGATTGTCGCTGCCACGAATGTGCCAGGGTTGTTCTGACACACAACATTTACTGCTGCCTTTTGTATACACAGTTCATCCTCATGTTTGCATCCCATAATAAATCATAAACGTTTCCAAGACACTGCTCATGTTTGTTTCCGAACAATCATACACATTTATTTCCTTTTCAGGTTTTAACTTACACAATTTTATAAGGGGTGACCATCTACCTGAAAGAACTAAACTGATTATTATTAGTTGCAGCGTTTTGAGTTCGCATCCGCCAGCCAGGGTGTACTCCGTCACCAGTGAATTGAGGTCCTCGATCATGTTCCAAATCCCTAATATAGGATACTTGAATCTAGTACACCCAGTTTCCAAAATACTTTCTTACATACTTAGGCCTACTTAGAAGTATACTTACATTATATAGCTACTTTCTTTTCTTATGCTTAGTTACTTACTCTTTGTTGTGTCTCGAAGCAGAAATAAAACATATATTTTTCTGTCGGAAATGCCAATACAAAAATTATGCTTCATAAATGAAAGAGTGCACATTATTTCGTTTCTTTTCGTTTGAAGAAAATAGTTTAGTGGCAATCACATTCAAAGTAAGCACTTTCTTAAAAATAGACCATAAAATAAATAAATGTTCAACTTCGCGATTATGCAGAAGTTCTTTTGTTATTTTTTAAAGATGGTCAAATAAAGTTACTCAGTGAAATGTCCTTTGTGCGAGCACGTGTGGATATATATTATGTTTTAAGCACATACATGCTGTCTTTGTGGTGTATTTTTGCTAAATTAGATCAGTTTCTTGATAGCCAGTTTCTGTTGTCTTGTTCAGCTTATTAAAATAGTACCTCCTGTCATTTGATTATTAATATTTGCAAAAATAAGAGCGGGCCTGAATTTAATCTAGTCGGTGACTTTTCCGTGCAAGATAGATAAGAACCATTAAAATCACATTTGTTTACTTGTTTACCTTTTTATAATCGATCAAAACTAGTATGAATAAAACCACAACATTTCAATAATTTACACACGTACTAAACCTTGCTGTCTAGATCATGCGTTTATAGTTTACACACGGCAAGTACACCTACAAAATATTTAAATTGACTAACACCGTTTTAAAATTTCACCAAATTATGATATTACATGTATATTAATATAGGCCTATCCATTATTTAATATGGTTGCATGACATAATCATGGAACAAAGAACAAGCCGTTAGTTGATTCAAGTTTTGAGGATGACTAACGAATTAATGTGATACAGGATTTCGACCAAACCTACTATAATTACTTGGAGAGGCGTTCAACGTAATTATTAATATGTCTCAGTAGAACAAAGTTGGCTAACATTTATTATCTTGTGTGAATTTGTGTGGGTCATATACGGTATATAACGGGGTTTTGCTGATTAGTCGCATAGGGCCTACATATGCGGTAGTGCGAGGCAACAGGGTCGTCGCGGGGTGACGTCCTTTGGCTAAACGTCTCCGACATTTTAATTTGTCACAGGTTGACACACACGAACGAACACACGGACGCACACACACTGACAGACTCACGCACATACGCACGCACGCACAAACACTCAGACAGACAGACAGACACACACACACACACACACACACACACACACACACACACACACACACACACACACACACACACACACACACACACACACACACACACACACACACACAGACGCACGCACGCACGCACGCACGCACGCACGCACGCACGCACGCACACACGCAAACACGCACACACGCGCACACGCGCACACGCGCACACGCGC
>OZ023212.1:34664545-34689008 GCA_963995525.1 Escarpia spicata
GGACGTTTGGCTGCCACGGTCGGCCGGGCACTGGACAATGACCGGTCAACATGAGTTCACAGACGTCGGACGAATCGATACATTGACGCTGAGAAGTAGCACTAATGAATTGATTCAAGACTCCTTGTTGAACGACACGCACTCTGTTTGTGTTCCCGCACTCGCGAGAACCGCTTCGACACCACAAGCCTTTGTTTTGTACGCGTCGTACGAGCTGCTTATTAGTAACGTATACTATACTAACTATAGACCAACTGGTCGTCATATTGTATCACACACAGTATCAATCATGCTTGCTAATGTGCAAAGTGTTAATCGTGAACAATTCCAGCTAGACGAAGCACTGGGCCGGAATGATCCGTATGCGTTGGTCGTGAATTGTAGGCATCCATACAATAAACAGCCCCGTCGAATGTTACCCAGCAACCAGCGCAGAAAAACTCGCATAGAATCAGCTCAAATGTCTACTCAATAAAACAGTGCAAATACGTTACTAGCCAGCAGGCAAACAAAACCTTCGCACCAGTCGATTATTTGTTAGTTTATAAAGGAAATGTTGATCCAACGGCGGTCATACATGATATTTCGCACAATCTGTTATCCAGCGCTCTTCGATAATACATTGTTTAACCAAATGTGTTGGCCAATGTGAAAAACAATAATAATATTTCATTTCTTTCGAGGTTACTTTCTACTTCGATGAATAATTAAACATCCGTTGCGCAATTTGTCAACGTAGCGTGACTGACATTAAGAAATAATAGAATAATTATTATCGATGGCTGAACGAAACCTACGCCTCCACGGTTGTTTGCGCTAATAAATTATAGAACCACCCTATACAAAACACGTAGTCGACATGAATATGTCCTGACGCCGATGCTACAATTTTTGTTCACCGTAGAGGTTACGCGGTGTGTTCGCCACAGTCCTGAGGTAATAATGACAAATTAGAGCCGTGTTCAGCTGCGTGTTTAGACATTTCAAGAGCGTCGTGCACGTAAACGCGCGCTCTTGAAGAGAAATCCATACCGTCACGGTCCAATGCGCACGTCTTCACGGTATCTCAAACGTTTCAAATCCGCTTGTTATGTGATTGATTGAGGCTTTGCAATGGATGACGTTGTTTCCGTTTCGACTAGTCACTAATTCTTCTGAGCGTGGCCCAGAAAATAGTGCGCGGCTCCATGGTAGCAGGATTGATTGAAGAGAAACGGTCGTCGCAAAAACTCACGCCAACTGCAAAAGGTGAAATATCTGACGAGATATGAAAAATGTCCATCGAAAATTATTACAATCTCTCTATCATCCACTCTCGGTGAACACTGTTACTGTTACGGGTGATTAATTCAGTGTAACGTCAATGTCACCTGTTTAGTTTACATCGACATTCGGCATTAGTTGTATACTGTTCTTATTCACCCACGGTTCTCTGAATAGTAACAACTGGCTTACACTCACCCATGGAGCAATAAACAAGGGCAGCATCTATCAACGTTACGTTAGTTTGATCACAAACCCGTTCCCGCTATTTCAATTAATTTCAGCTGTCGCCAATCATGTCACTGAATGCAGCAGATAATAATGTCCCAATACATCGAACATAACTCCATTGTAGTGCCCCTGAAGATTGGCGGATCACTCAATGTGTTCGCTGAAAAAGAAATAACTCCGAATAACTACATTTGTGGATTTTTAATACATCGCTAGATGCTAATGGTCCAAGGAGCTCAGCTATTCCAAGTTGGTGTATTAACATGCAGATAACAGCCGTCCTTGCCTGCTAGTACACGCAGTGAGTTAGTTCTAGATTCTCTTTACTAAACGTTTGCCCGACGTATTCAACAGCTAAACACCTACGCGAGATAGCTGACTTTCTGTATATATATCGTAGTTGCATACGTTGGTAAAGCAAACATCTGAATATATTTAGTTATTAAAAGGTAAAAATGTAATGGTTAGAATATTTAACATTTGATCTTTTTACATATCTAAAGTATAATTAAAATTTCCTTTTTTATGTTTCATCACAGGTGGATAGAACAGGGCGTCAATCCAGATAGTACGGGGGGTATTTACAGTACGGGTGGCTCGGGTGATTATCTGACAACAAGATATGTACATATCAAAAACCGCCGCCACGTGACTGGAACGTCTACCGGCTAGGCAACGTTGTGATGTAATAACATCGCCCAAACCAACACGTAACGCTGTAGGTGTAACCGCATAACCAACAGACTTCATATGGAATAGTCTCTTTGTAACCGATCAGAGATATGTCGATTAATTATTTGTTTTTATAGCGGCCCATTGAACTGTTGTCGGTGTACATTAACTAACATTAACTTAATGTAATTAAGTTCTCCCGACCAACCAACGGCGCTATTATGTTCGACAACTTCGCAGTCGTGTTATCAGATTGACAAGGCAATATTCTATTGATAACGCGATTATTATTGTTGGCATATTGAACAAACTATGACCGAATCAGTCTAGCATCGATCATACGTAATTCGAGGTATTGGTGTTATTGCCACAATACTTTATGACGGTCGTAATTCGGCTAGCGGTCTAGCCGCTTAGCGTATCGTAGCAACGACGGCGACTGTAAACACTACTGTCCAATGGCGGTGATCGACAAATAAGTAATGACGATAGAAGTCAACAGATACTAAGTTAGTCAACAACAAACCATTTAGCACGTTCGCTGTGAATGCAACGTCAGTTGAAATCGCATCAATAATGTGCACCATTCATTACGGATACAGGCAAGCAACATTTGAATAATTCACCATAAGCGCCGTTCGCGTGAGTTCTGTTCTGTTCGTGATTCTGTTGTGTTCGTTCAAGCGCACTCGCAATATTCTTGCTGTTCCCATTAGTTAATAAAATCGATAAAGCAAATTAGTTTTTTGAACTACAATAAATGCTTACAGTTTCTGTGCCACACTCTTGCTCTCTCTCTCTCTCTCTCTCTCTCTCTCTCTCTCTTCTCTCTCTCTCTCTCTCTCTCTCTCTCTCTCTCTCTCTCTCTCTCTCTCTCTCTCTCTCTCTCTCTCTCTCTCTCTCTCTCTCTCTCTCTCTCTCTCTCTCTCTCTCTCTCTCTCTCTCTCTCTCTTCTCTCTCTCTCTCTCTCTCTCTCTCTCTCTCTCTCTCTCTCTCTCTCTCTCTCTCTCTCTCTCTCTCTCTCTCTCTCTCTCTCTCTCTCTCTCTCTCTCTCTTCTCTCTCTCTCTCTCTCTCTCTCTCTCTCTCTCTCTCTCGCTCTCCCCTCTCTCTCTCTCTCGGCTTGCACGAACCAATAATGTCCCAGAATTACCTGCACGCACATGCGCATTCATCAGTGCCCACAGTTGAACTGGAAACACATTTATGTCAAACAGAGGGGCGCAAACGTCCACGGGAATGGCATAATTAAAAATATTGTGTTATCATAATATCAATTTCTAAGTGATTCATTTATTCAATGTTCGTGCTTGCGTCATGATTCCCAGTTTTGAACAGCTTTTGGGGCTCTTGTCTTATCTTTCGAACCCTTTCTATGTTCAGCATTAATTTAATCCGCTAGGTGGTGGTCCGGTTTACGTGCGCGCTGTAATACTGATTTCATTTTATATTCCCATATCCCATATAAAGTCACGTAATTCTCATTATATTGACCCACATAAATTGCGACTGACTGTCGAGCCGAAAATCTCCAGACGTTATATTTTTTAATTAAGCCGACGTCATACATCAGGAGTATCTGCCAAGATCCTGCATTTCTAACTAAAATTAATCCAATCTGTTTCGAAGTGTAGCACTTTAAATCCCGCGTTCTCATCAAATGGAGAGGTAGATTTACAAAGGGGTCTAAATGTGACAAAAGCCATAGAAAAAGAGGTATATAAATACGTATTTTCGAGCATTGTTTAGCAGTTTGTGCTTCGGGTAAGCCGGAGTATCATTAGTGACTCCCACGGGTACGTGATTAGTAACAATTCTCATCAGATGTGCCGCCCACAGCAACCGTTCTGATTTGAAATGTATATATTATTGATGTCTGCAAACATCGCATGTCAATCACTGCACGCAAGCGAGTCACGCGGGTAATTAAAGCGGGGAGATTGAATTTTTCCAAAATAAGAAGTCAATCGGTTGATTCCGGTACTATTCGGGAAACCACAACGGCTTCAACACGAAATAGCGTCAATCGACACTATAGAATCCACGCCTTTGACACGATTCCTTGCGTGCTCAGACGGAACTGTTGTCTTTAACTATATCGCGAAGGAAATTAATACATTTTGTTCATTATAGCTTAAATGATATGTGCAGCGGCACGGAACAAATATTTGTATGGGACGCTTTATACATCACACATTGATCACTGTTATTATTACTATTTCGGATGTAAAGCAGATCTACCATTTGCCTTATCCCCAAATGCATATTAACGCAGATACGCGGACCTTAAGACGTGTTCTCGATCTTACAAATTATATGACATTGAGTGATAGGTTATCATTGAATTAATACCTCTTCATTCACTTTTCAAAATACATGTACTGTCTATCGGAGTCCCTTACGACACAATGCACCCAGTCTGGCCTAATTTATAGAGACAGCGTTAATAATGCAAGGCATCTACCGGAACACATCGCACCAGCTCCGTGGTTGATATAGGGGTCATCATGAATTGTATATAAAGGCCACGACTGCGGGTCACGTGCTGTCTTCCATGTCGCAGTTGCTCTGGAAACGGCTTTCTCCAGCCTCCTGGCAACGAACGCCAAACATTGCCATCAGTATTATGTGATTCTTCTGTCGAGGTGGACGTCATTGCATGGGCTGCGTAAGTTGATGTTAACTAAGTGTTTCTACGTGATTTTATTCAACATTCTTCAGCTATTAGTGGTTGCCTTTACACAGAATAACCAAGAAAACATATTAATGTGTTTTGGAAGTGTCATGTGGTAGTATCTCTGTTGTAATGATGACGAAAATCTGCTTTCATGGTTAAGCAGTGAGTATAGTCATTGTTATGACACATCGTGACTTTTGTAATCACAAATGTAGTCTATGTGCGCCAAGTTGTTAATCAGAAAAGTGTATATGACAATAAAGATGTTGTCTTTTTTATTTCAAAATATCTATAATCAAGGTTATCTCGGAAGTTAGTCTATGCGTGCAGTCGTAAACAATGTGTAACATTTTGTTTGGCAAAAATAAAAGACGTGCAAGGCAAACTATATACGTTTATTTTTCCTGGGGATAGTAGATCCAGATGTGATAAATCTTCGTCGAATGGTACGGGCTTCTTCCGGTACGCTGCAGTGTATTGCAGTTTCACACATGGAAAAAGCACCGTCTGGCACTCGTTGCCTAGCAACTGTCGTTGTAATTCTTACACTAATACACATACTCGAAGAAAATATGTTTTATCAGCTGTTTCAAAACATTGAAAAATGCTGAACGTATGTTTTAAAAGTGTATTAATCAAACAAATATAGGATGTTGTGACTTGCATGTTTGGTACGAACAGAGAACTTATTGTAAACAGTTGTTATGTATGACACCGTATTTTCAATTGTTGGAGTAACTGGACCAAGGTCAATCGTCATGATTCGACGTTCTAACTGATTATTAGTGATTGTAGACGAATGACCGAACGTCGGTTTAAGCCACTCCGCGTTGCTTCGGTTCACTTAGCTATATATATGATGTACATGAGTACCTATTTACAGACAGCCTGGGTATAAACGAATGGGTAATCTTCGCGCCGACGCTGAATGTTTCTTAGAGACGCCGAGTTGGTGTGCGAATGAACAAGTTTGCCACAGGGTCACGCGATTGGAACGGTCCTATACAACTGGATATCGCGCCTACTATAAACGTACCTAAGAACAGAGAACTTATCTAAATGAGTGTACAAATCTATCGACAGACGAACCCTGACCGATCACATGATCACTGTTCGTTTAACTCTTTCTGTTTTTCTTGCAGCAACCATGACGCTGTACAGCGCCTCGCCCATGATGCGCGCGGGCAGTGTAACACCGATGACGCCAGAACTGTCCAGGTCCGTCAAACCGATTCTCATTAGATGCTTCGAATTACTACGGGCGGAAACTCAATGTGAAAATCACTTAAACAAATTAACTGTAATTATACTTAATGTGTAATGAGATACTGTTCAGTCGTGTAATGTGGACGAACGTAAGTTATTGTAAGACGATTGCAGTTATACACAAATGTTATGTTTAAACTAAGAAATAGTCCATACACTACCTGCTGCGGGTTGATGTTTACCATAAACAGGGCCAAACCATCATGGTTAGTGTTTACACGATTGGGTGGACATGCATATATGCAATTGTGGAACATGTATGACAATTGTACGAATGCAAGAATGTAATCGCCAGTTTTTGCTTCCACAGAATGCTGCCGGACATCGCTGACCACAATATCGCGAACCATCTGAGTCGGTCATTGAACTTCGGACATGCTAAGAACGTCTACAATCCGGCCCGGTGAGCAAGTTGTACCTTGTGGTTTAGCTGTATTAGTATCAACTAACAAAAGTCAATATACATGATATACAGTATATGGTACGGTAACTGCGCGTACTCTGTATACCATTTCCAATTAACAGAGACGTTTTATTTTTTCCCGCAAACATTATATGGACGAAGATAATGAAGGGTCCTAGAGCATCTAGCATTGGATGGCGCAATCATTTTAAAGTTTCCAAAATCTACAGTATGAATATATTAGCGTTGGGTGACAACATCTCCCCAAAAAGAAGTTCGACGGGTGATTTTTATAGATTTAAATTTGCCCTGCACAGAAACGGAAGTTGTATTAATGTGTACACAAAGAATGAGATTGATGGCAATCGAATATATCCTTAGAGATGAATGATGCCAATACAATATCCCAAGCTACGCACATATGTTAGGCATCGGTTCGCGTGCTAACAAAACAACCCTGTGAACCACAGTGGAACAGCAAACATAATGTCAAAGTTTATTGTCAAACGTATACAAATAACGTAAACATACTGTACCCAACTATATACAGCTGTTTCTCAGTTTACGGTAACTTATACGAAGTGAGTCAGCGTTTCTTTGTTGGCATTCCCGGTTATCCGAAGTCCTTTGCGGTGACTAGATCACTTCCGCTATGGCAACGTGTCATAACATGCTGCAACGAATTGTGGTACATTCGGTCTATACTGGCACACAATGTCGTTGTAACGTTGGAGGCGAGCGCTATCGTTAGCTCACCGGCAAGATAGCCGTGATTGTCATACCAGAGGGTACATCTGTATCGACAGATATCCAAAGATGTTTGGGTATCTGGGTCACGCGAACAATGTCTACAACAATGCGATGTATGTATGCATGCAAAAACGGTTGCTTTGTTATGGCATTTCCGGAATCTACGGTGTTTTGTGGCCAATAACGAGAGGTTCGAATACTGATCATTCTAATGGTTTCATCATTCCAAAGATACCTTTAATTTCACACCCTGCATGACGAAAGATTTCTGTTGAAGTTTGCTACACAATCCACTGCGCATGCGCGAAAAAGTGATTATTACGCGCGTCAGGGCGAACGATTCTCGTTAATTTTGACGTGCGTGATTCACCGGTGCCTCACACGTAAAATCCTCTTATCCCTCCTGGCTATGAGATAGTATTTCTACCGACACCGACAAGCATAATATTTCAGCAGTTTTGATTGTTGCCGTTTTTTTTATTGACCTAATGCCGACTAGTGCTACGCCTACGAGAGCGAATCGATACAACATGGAATGCTCCCAAAGGCATATACGTGTATCACCAACGCCCACCTGCGTTTATCGTACGATTTATTGGCTACGATACTTGGACCTACTCACACTTGCGATAGTGCACGGTTCGCTTCATATGTGTTCACGCACGAAAACACGAACGCCTTTAATTTGTCATCATAAATTTATTATTTCGGTCTGGTATCGTCAGCAGGATCGCGTTTAGTCGAATCTGCCAAGTTTCTGTTGTATAAGCAGAGTATGCGTAACACAAATTTATTTGACTTTGCGGTGACCGACGGCTGTCTAAATTCTATAAATAAAAATTCTGCCGATAATCATTACAACAATATTCGCTTGGTGACAACACGAGAAAGGGCACAGCCAGTTTTATTATATAATAACAACATTTTTATTGTTGTTACTATTATTATTATTCGTATTTAAATATAATGTCGACAATAAAAAAATGCAAAACAATAAATTGAGTAGCTCAACAGAAAAAATGTATCATATACATTCTAACAACACTGTGCACATGTCTAAGAAACGCCACCAATTCACAAGATATGTCGTCATGGTATTTTCACAACAACGTCAGTGACGGCGTCTTGACAGAATCAGTTGAGTCTGTCAAGATATTTTGTTATGAAGAGAAAATAAAACTACAAGCATGAACGTTGACACTGGACTCTGTTGCCTTAGTTTTTTTTAAAGGAATCATATACACAAGTTCCTCTCTGAGTATACAGTTGGTGTTCGGTGCTTCGGACCATACAGGACATTCAAACATACATGTATACACTGTATACGTATGCATTCTTTAGTGATAATTATATATTATCAACCCTTCGTAAATATTCTCCTGACACCTGTACGTGCTGTGTGCCTCACAGGAACACGATCTACTCGCGCTATTCGACATGCGATTGGGACACGTCGAACAAGGCAAACTACAACCTCTCGGAGCGGGAGCGTAGCCTGGCCGAGAGACTGCGGGCAGACGCGTGGCGCACCGTCAAATCGACCGATCAGCGCACGCGCAACCGCCAGACGAGCAACAGCAAGAGATTAAGTAAGTGCGGGCTTCCTCGTTAGAGCATTGGGAAAACTGTAGACAGCGGGGTCTCCTTGCCCTTCAGTCAGTGCGCAACCAATCCTACAACAGCCCGTTGCAAATTCGCTGAAACTATGCCGAGCATGCGAAGTCCGGCTATTGGGTCGGCACAAAATCGGTGATCCGAACTTTTGTCTTGCTCTGTATCGTTGTTAACTGGTGTATGACATTAGTGCATTTATTGACGTGCATAATACGACTTCGTGACACCTACGTGACCCAATTCACCAGTGGTGGCCTGTGAACGTTTGGGTAGACCAAACGTTTGGGTATTCACCGTAAACACGAGCGCATTGGAAAGCAGATATGCCATCCTCGTATTACAAATGGGCTGGGTTGGCAACGCCCTCCTGCGGATAACACAGAAACAATTTCAAGTTCGTATCACATCGAAATGTCAGGCAAATTTGTGCATGTTATAAAAAAATATTGACATACGTTTTTCTCTGTTTGATTCGGCGAGTTGGATAATGTTCAACCGATCTTATGGGTTCACCATCGCTAATAAAAACAACAATATGTTTTAATGAATTAGCGGACGTCTTTCTCGAAATTGATGGCAAATGGTGTCAAGGAACAAAATTATAGTGGCCAAAAGAGAAGGAACATAATGTTGTCCAATATTTACTAGATGAATGTCATACACAATGGAATCTTGTTATGTGGACTCCTGATATAATAAACATTCGCTTAAAGGAATATCTTTGTCACGTTTTGGGCTGCACTGTTTTATGCGTTCATGGACATATATGGCAGTTTTCCAAAGCCAAATATGTTTCTTATAGAGAAAATCAACTGAACTAAACATTGGATGATTGTAATTGTATCGTGTTCGGTCAAACTACGTTGAGCTCACGTGGAGCAATCGTACACAGTTATCGTAATACTAATTGAGGAATACGAAACAAGAAGTGGAAAGGTAAATTGTTCACTTCTAGGCGAGCGAGTCTACGATATCACTTTCTGGAAGAGGGAACTGGCGGAAGAGACTTCTTACATGGCACATGAGATCGAAAACCTGAGGGTACAAGTGCTTGTACATTGTGTGACGAATCTTAGACATTGAACATATCACGTAGCCTTCCCCAGGACTAACCACCGCCATCTTTGTTTTAACACCTCATCGTCAGCCACCGACGGCAGTTGTGTAACGAGACGTGTGTTTGTTCTCGTGAAGGAAGCCATTTCGGTTACATCAGCACCGAACGTGTGCTCACCAACAGTTACCAAACTGATTGGTTCCAATAGTATTCTCCATATTAGAAACAGCTCCCGTCGGCAGACCAAGGAAGACCTGGCAGAACTCCGTGTCTGCAGTCTTGAATCTGATGGGTATCGACCATCGGGATGCACGGGACCGTGTCAAGTGGAAGAGGGCAATTGGAAGAAAGGCGAACCCAGCAGAGCCTGGAAACACCGCCTCTAAACGACGATGATGATGATGAGAAGATCTTCCGGTGTTCTTAACATGTTCTTAACCATGTCTGTTTTGATGTGCCTGATTCTGGTTTGGGTTGGTGAATTGTGGTGGGTGAAATTAGGGGAAATTCCCTTGTCGTCCTTACATGGTGTGTTGTTGATGTCACTAACCTCTGCGTTTCCTAACCAGGCGAGCGTGTCACGGATATATCATTCTGGAAGGATGAGCTCAACAGTGAAATGCGAGCAATGGATCACGAAATTGAAAACTTGCAGGTAGCGTAGAACTAACAAAGCACTGTCAACGCCAACACGATAGTCCTTCTAGCCTGTTGTTCATTTGTTGTTCTGTCGTCTTTGAAGCACCTAATATGTATATAGTCTACTACCATGTAAGAATGCCTACATTCTCGTAAATTTGAATTACTGGTTATTGCAGATTAAATTAATACAATTGAAATATGTACATAATAAATACGTAATTGGTTGTAACTAATAACACTAATAGTAATTGTTATCTAATGCCACCATTAATTGAGGCCATGCGAAGTGTAGACCCAATATAATATCATAAATTAAAAAACTTGTTCGATGGGCAAACGGAACAAACATACTATGGAAACATTTTGACCAACATCTGGAGATTCCCCCGAATATTTGGGCCTCGTCTATCATTATTGGAATATCTTTACGTTATCATTGTACATATTATTATTATCACAAGTGTAGTTGACCCACAATCCTTGTGGATGTTCGTGCCATTTATTGACTCGTTAATGTGGCCATCGGCAGGAGCACAAGCGAGTCCTGGAGAAGGCGTATCACGACACGAAGAACCCACTGGCCGTCGCCGAGGAGTGTCTGCTACAGCGAGAGAAAAGGATGGGCATCGACATGGTGCACGATCCCGTCGAGAAGAACCTGTCTCGGGTGAGTCACGCCACTGTTTGTATTTCATATATGGTAACATAGCCCTTAGAATGACAAGTCAATTAATAATTTCGTTTATGCTGAAAACAAATGGCGCACACATGCGGCATGGAGGTTAACGATTTCAATTATTGTGATAAACTTGTAGTGGTTAGTTCCGTTGGATTCCTTACCTTTAAAATATGCATGTAGACCTAGCCAATAAAAGTAAAGATTCCATGTCGCTTATGCACCGAGATATTGGCCCTACATGCTTATGAACAAAAGGAAACATTGGTTTTCGGGTTCCTCATGCCACATCGTTTCCAAAAATGTACAGGTTTGCTAATCTAAAAAATAGAGAAAACACTTAGTTAAAACCTGAATATTTCTTCAGCAGCCAACGTGTCTTGGGCATTGGTGTAGAGGGAATTTAACATGAACTGGACATGTGTTTGGATGTCTTGTAACTGTTTCAATGAATTTTTTACACGGGACAAATGATCAAAGGTGCACATTAGGTGGACAAGGACAAAATGCCAACTTATTTAGTAAGCAACTTTCTAAAATACAGACATTCACACAATTTACTCTTGACTCTGGCTGATCTAGTATTTGATAATAATAATTACGTTATCCATCTAAAGGGTCACTAGGTAGGAAAATAGGTCGCGGAGCTTATATCAAAAGAACCAGGGAATATGCAATGCAGTAAAGTGCACATAATTATAGCCGTTCACATACCAGTCGCTGCAAATGGCATAATGTCGACAGAGGTGCTCATCTTTGCATGTGTTATGAATGCTTTCCTTGCACTCTGTATAGGAAGTGGAGGTGATCAGGCGATGCCAAGACAAGATGAAGAGACTCATTGAGAAAGCTCACATTCAGCTGAGGTAAGTCTCTTCAATTGACGAGTCGGCTAGACGGACCTGTGTTTTTAAAGTAAACTTTATATAATTTATAGTTAGGAGGCCTCTGAACCTCGTTAGATCTCGCAGGTAGAGACGGTGCCGTCTCTGTATAACGTACAAGGATGACCGTGGTTTCCAAGGCAGTTACGTTAATAGCTGTCTTTCGTTGATTCATTACCACTAAAACAAAATTGTCTAAAAATGAAATTAAAAACCAATTATCGCGTCAGCCAAGTGAAAAAATCAAACGATGCCACACAAACTATCGTGACTATAGTGCTGGCCAACATAATTTTGTGTTGTCGTTTTCGAAAATCGCGACGAAGATGCATGTTTAATACGTGTTGCAAGACCTTGAATTTTTATTTCGTGTCCGGCCAGGATGGATCGTGCCGCTCAGCACGCGTGCGACAAGGACGCGAAGGACAAACATCACGCCCAGCACCTCGACGACCGCATGCAGCAGCTCCGCAACACGTCCGGGGGTATCGGCTTCCACCCCGGCATCGAGGGAGTCGATAACACGTAAGCAAAACAACCTATTTTAAACTTGCTAAACATTTGCAATGTCAAGGATATGTCTAATATACCAAAGAACACAGCTATGCAATATAATCAGTCCTACAATATACCTTCCACCTATTCGTCATAAAACTCAAAAATAAAAGTCTAGACCAAGCATAACACACACGCGCACGCACGCACGCACGCACGCACACACACACACACACACACACATACACACACCACCACCACCACCACTTTCACCACACACACACATGCACGCACGCACTCACACGCACACGCACACACACACACATACACACACCACCACCACTTTCACCATACACACACACACATGCACGCACGCACGCACTCACACGCACACACACACACACACACACACACACACATACACACACACACACACACACACACACACACACACACACACACACACACCACCACCACCACCACCACCTCCACCACACACACATGCACGCACACATGTTCTGCCTACGGTAACGCCTGCTGCTTGACTTGTGTTCTGCAGGCTCACCGTTCCTTACTCGTGGGTGAAGTTCACGCAGGAAAACATCGCGAGATCCCAGCGAGAGCGCGAGATGTCCGAGCGGCTACGCGGGGAGATCGATGCGCTGCTGCGCGCATGCGCCAACGAGATGTGGAGCCAGTTCAACTCGGTCAACAACTCGTTCAACGCCCGTATACAGGAGACGAATGACGCGAAGAACAAGCTGCAGGCTCACCTCCAGAGGGTATGTAGCTCACAGGGGAAGATACATCGTCTTAATCTCCTATTTGGCGGCGAGGTTGGGGGTTTACCGCTTGGTCCGATACGCCCTCATTCAGATCTTCTGCGATTTGGAAATCGCAGATTAGTCTCATTATTATTGCTTTATCTTCGTCATAAGCGATTGGTAGTTTGTGAAACAATGGAATATAAAAAATTACTGTGTCAAATAATGGAATTGACACTTTATGAGAAATTGAAACGGGAGAAATAGATGGTGTGTCGACTTGTAGGTGAACGGGGAGATACGAGATATGGAGAGAGCGATCGCTCTACTGCGAAAGGCCATTCACGACAAGGAGGGGCCGATGAAGGTGGCGCAGACCAGACTGGACGAGCGCACCAGGCGAATAAACGTCGAGCTCTGTAACGACCCTGTCATGAAGGGGTAAGTGTGCTCTTCCGCAAACTAACATATCGGGTAACACAACTTACCCCCGTAAGAAACAAGTGTCCAGTTTTCTGTAAAATACAAAGCAAGTTCTGGAGGTACTTCCGGTTTTCTTTGCTACGGGAATATTCAGTGATTGTGTATTATTACACATTATGGCAAATGTTTTTATTTATAATATTCCACATTATATTTGGCTATTGTATAACAACTAACCAAAACTGCGCAGAGCTGCTCTACGAATAAGAGAAAATATTTTCTTATAGAGCTAATTCGTATATGCGAATAGTCTCGTCCATAAACGTTCATGATTTGAATGCTTTCGTTTTGGGTTACAAATGTGACGAATTGCTGTGTAAACAAACGGAATCCGTCAGATTCATTAAAATTTCATTAACAAAACCGGTTAGTTAAAACATATTTGGGCAATCAGTATATTATAATCGATAAGCCTATAGTTTATACTGTATGACATGATTTAACAATAAAAATGATCGGAACAGGTCTTATTAAACCAAGCCGAATATTAACCATAAAGACAGGAAAACACTGATGGGTTTGAAAACAAGTTTCTCTCGCAAAGTCAACCTTTATTATGCTTAGATTTAGGACATGCTACAATTAGGCCTATTTTCGTGTACACCTGCTGCAATTTGCTCGTTCCCGCTTGCCTCACGCCGTACTCTCGCTCTTGAACTTGAAGGCTGCAACGAGAAGTGGCCGAGATCCGCGAGTCGGTGCGCCTGCTGAAGGAGAAACTGCGCACGGGCGAGAACGCGCTCGTGCGCCTGCTCAAGACGAAGGCGACGCTAGAGGTGGACATCGGCGTCAAGGAGAACAGCCTCACGATCGACGGCAAGTACTGTATGGGCATGCGCAAGGAGATGCCAATGGATCCGAAGGTCGGACCGATCTTCACCATGCCGCTGATCACGTACTAACGTTCCGCCGCTGCTGCTGCTAGGACGTCACAACATGGACGTCGCCGGAACTACTTTTTGCAGCAGACCCATTTCGAGTCGAGATCTCACCCTCTCGTGTCTTAAAAGACCCGTTGATGAACAGGTGGCGCCGTCTGTTGGATGGGGAGGTAAACAAAAAGACTAGTGCCCGCAGCGTTTTTGCATAATGTGCACGTACACGTAGCCTAACATTAATACAGAGTATAGGATTTTGGGTGTGTTTGCTACGTGAAAGTCGTGACTAGATTCGTGTATTATTTGTACGAGCCTCGTGCTAAGTTAACATGCTACGCTTCGGCTGTGTTACATAACATTGTAGGTGAATTTATGTCGTCCGCCGTTTGTTGGCTTCACGACGTTTGGAACGCCTGGGCGCCCGTCGTTTTCTTCACCATAATTGGCCACTCTCGTGAGTGCGGGAGTGAGCACGGAATCACGAGTGTTGTCCATCGGTGGTCCTTTAGCAACAGTTGGTTCTTTTTTGTATGTTTGCGACTGCGGAGTAGCCGTATTCGAATCACACATACACCGCCTAATTCAGAGTTATAATTCCGACACCTGATCTGCACACGTTTGAAAGTTTGCCGCACGATGTCAGTATTATAAACCAAACTGTCGTTCAGTCGTTTTTATCGGCATATGTAAGGCATGGGTTGTGCAGCAACGTCTATTGCTCATTGCTATTTTGTTGTTTCTCTTTGCATCAATTGACACCGGTAACAGTCAAATAACCCTATGCCTTCAGAGCGAATTCAGTTGAGCTTTCGCCCTGAAAAAAAACATATTGCTAAAAGCATTCTGATCGGCGAAACATCGTTGGCGTTTCGTTTATATGTGCACGATGATATATAATTTGCCTAGACGAAACTTGCAGCGTTACGACAAAGTTGTACGTATGAAAGAAAGATTTGAGAAACTACGGTACGATCGGTTATAATCTTTTAGTACAAGTGCTAGACATGTTTGTTTGTGACCAATTCGATGTGAGAGTGGAGATAGATTGAGCGAATCTATTTCGGAAGTTATTCAGTATTACAATTGATTTCGCCTGTGTTTAACACAGGACGTTGGTATCCATAGCTTGATCGTTTGAAAAAGTATTACTGTATTTGTTGTTGTTGAGTGTTTGCGCAGTCTGTGTCTCGCTCACTCTCTTTCTCTCTCTCCCTCCCTCTCCCTCTCCCTCTCCCTCTCCCTCTCCCTCTCCCTCTCTCTCTCTCTCTCTCTCTCTCTCTCTCTCCCCCTCCCTCCCTCCCCCCTCTCTCTCTCTCTCTCTCTCTCTCTCTCTCCTTCCCTCTCTTTCTCTTCTCTCTCCTCTCTCTGCCTCCACTCCTCTCTCTGTCTCCTCTCTCTCTCCTCTCCTTTCCTCTCATTCTATTCCCCCCTCTCTCTCCTTGTATTATTGCACGCGTGTTGTGCTGATTGAAATGTGTGCAACGGTTAATTGATTTTAAAGGGTTGTGAGTTTGGCCAATGCACAACTTTACATTCAAGTAGACAGTGCGTGCGTGTATTGACTTTTCGTTTGCCGATGTAAAACCAGTTTTGATGTGTACAGCAGATTTGCTATCAATGTATCTTACAGCTTAGCATACCATATGGTATTTATTTCGCAACTGATCCGACCGACTGTGATAACATTTAATACAAACTATTGTGTGATTATGCTGGTTATTATTTAATGTAGGTGTGTTCTCTCTCACTGCACGCGTATACCGGAGCTTGCGACGGGCGCAGAATTGTTCCTGGCACATTCCTATTGGCTTCTATAGTTTAGCTTGTGAAAGAAACTCTTCAAATGCCACAGTGATTATAGATAATCAAACAGTACCAACTCTTTATTCTGACAACACGAAGAACATTGCACCAATGTTGTCTGTAAACATGGCTGCCGAATCGCTCCACGTTTTGTTGCGTGCCATGAATTCAAGATGGCCGCCACGTCGTCCCGCAGAGCTCGTCATTGTCGATCCTGATTGGCTTAACGTCTGAAAAATGGCCTGCGGTTCGAAGGCGGTTTGACTCTGGTTGTGTATATACAGCTGTATCACTTATGCAACGTTTATGTATTTTCTTCAGCATCAATAAAGTGTGGCTGCTGTTTTACAAATGTGTTTATTGGGATGTTGTGGGAACACGTATCTGAATGGAACGTTATTGCAATAACATCAATCCCTCGGAACAAATCTCACTTTGGCAAACTTCATACGACACTAACATTTGAAACAAAAAACTAAATACACACATATAGGTATAGACAACCATAGGCATCGTAACGACCCTACTCGAGTGTTATGTCAGCCTTATGAAACTACTCCGCATTCACAAGCATGACCAGCAGCCCGACAAATGTTGGGTGCTGGTTCGGGCTGATCGGTAGGTCTACAACGCCTATGCATATAATGTTTATTGCGAAACAAATAAGTGGTAACATTGATGTCTGCACAATGTAACAAGGAGACCTATCGGTTTACGCATGAATATATGTTTGCACTGAACGAACATGAGGTTGTACGTCACAGGTGTTCAGTGTACAACAAAGTAATACGAAAACTCTATGCAGCACATACACTATATTAAATTATAAAATGTTCTTCTTGGCACATCTGTGATGTTAAGTTACTTTCATCGTTTCAACAGCATTATGAAATGTGGGCTTCCCAAAAAGGCAACCCAAAGTTGTTGAAAGGCTGAAAGTAAGTTAAATAAATACATGTGTTAATAGGACAATTTTATAATAATTCAAATATTATGAACATTTTCACGAATACATATTGTACATAGTAAGTAGTGTATGAAAGCGCATTACCGCATTATTATAATCTACGCGTCGTACCCAAATATGTACAATAAATTAAACTGATGTGTTGAAATGGCTACTATGTGGGCATACGTATGTACAATTCATGTAAAACGCTATCCAAACCTGGATTTTCAAATAAGCTACATCAATAATTGGAGGTGCATTTCTTTTTTGAGAACCTGCGTTGATCAAACATTTGGGTCATGCTGTAATATAGGTCTGCTTCATCTGGTGTTGAGTCGGCATAACATCAGACGTAGAAACCACAGATAAATGGAGCACACGTGGGTTTTCTATAAAACAGGCAACAGTAGCCACAATGCAAACACCATCACAGATGTTCAACATCCGGTCACGTGGCGTCGGCAACACAGGTTGTGCTCCCAAATAATGGTATTTAATACATATAGTCTGTTTAGGCCTACTTATAAGCAACAGCTGCATTACGCTAACGTAACGTCTTCTGTGCGGGTATGTGCACACGAGAATAAACTACGGTTTCTCTGGCAATCTTACGGACATTCACAAGTCATGTTACTTGGAAACTTCGCAAATATATCACAGGTGACAGATTCAACCCCAGAAGCTGCAGAAAGAATGGCTACTGTTGGGGGATCAGAGATGTAGTTTATCATTACATCGGGCGTCCTCTTTTATATGACGTGTGCTCCCTTGAAACACGTTTGACATTCATACGAGTCTATACGTCTCAATAATAGTTCTTGTACATGCCGCACGAGTCGCTATCGTTTCTGCAGGCAACTCTGGCCATATTACGCGTCACTGACTCTGGAATTGCTTCACGTAAACAACATTCTGAGATCAATTGGTGGTTTTGTCCCGCAATGCACATCGCTAGCGGGGCATGGGCTAGCCGGCGATCCTTCTGCGGAAGTCATTCGAGGATTCTTTACACTGTCCATTCCAACATCCGAAGAAGGAAGGGAGCGAGATCTAGCACTTGAGCGGGGCGATCACTACCAGCGTGCCTCCGTTCAACAGCTCAGCCTGTACGGTGAACGGGTCGACACTCTCAGGCAGGTCGCGCGAGATGAGAACGAGATCGTTGCGAGAGTCGACTACCAGGAGCGTCTGATCGTGCGGCCGGACGACAATGTCTTCTGGTTGGTAATAGTCGCCAAGCGGTGCCACCAGTCGCACAAATCGATAGCCGCCATGTTCGATCACCTCAACCCTGGCGTCTGAGCCTACCGTTCGCACCGTCATCTTGTTCCTGCGAGAACAGTAATACATTAGCATACGTTTTGCCATGTAATCGGTTTATCATATAATTGGGTTATCGGCGTGGTGGGAATGACATGGCACACGTTGATTTTATGTTAATCCTCGACAAAGTAAGTAGTGGCGCCAGTATCTAGTTGCAACTGACACAACCACATGTCAGCTACAACTAGTACTCTTAGTTGAACTGATTTCAACTTACAAAGCTGTGTTTGTGTCGTGTTTATATATGACCTTTCGAGTCCCGGCAACGTTGCACGCCGGCGAACATGTCAACCAGGAATACTACTTAACAACTAATCTACGTCCTTCTACATTGCTTATGGCGCACTTGTAATCTCTGACGCACTACAGATTTTTTAGATGTCGAGGCCCGTTTAATAGCGGTATGGGTATCATTAGCAACCGAACTACAGCACGTTTGGTTTCGAGACGCATGTGACGCATGTGAGCCGTTTTTGTCGTCGTTATCAGATTAACCCGTCGGCAGAAACAACGCCGTGACAAGTCGTGCTTTCACCCTGCCTAGGCATCGCCCCTGGACTACCGGGAATTGATAATCATACGTGGCATTTTGAAACATTTGATCTACAAAATAAGTACACTTTGCGTGATCTGAACTCGTCCGTAGCAAATTGCAAACCATTAAAGTGGTTTCTTGTGGCGGATGATTCAAAGTTACCGATCAACCGGAAATATCATTTAAACAGTCCAACCAGTCACGAGGCTGGGGAACCTTGGAAATCTGCGGTGTCTCACTGGCCGAGGCTGGGGATTTCGGTCAAAATATTAAGAGTAACGAACAGCAATGCTCTGTGTGAAATGTGTACTATCCGCTGTTTGGAAATCCTTCTGGTTTTTTAAATAAAATAATGCAATTATTGGGCGTAACATGCATCACGTATCTTTCACATACACTGAGAAAGTTCATTTTCTTCCACCAGGTTGTTTTTGCTACTCTCAGTGTTAAATTCGTATAAAGCTAACACTGGTACTACCCTCGACTTTTGTTTTCCTTCCCCTCTGAAGTCCCCAACATTTATACCGTTATGCTACCGTTTCCGCGTCACAACTAATACTCTTGTTATCAACACCCCTCCTAATCCTGCCAAATATATCATCACATAATCCAAGTCGCTTTCTGTCGTGCACCCTCTGAGCGCATACACTCTCTTCGTTAGCAATTCCTCTTCCGTTCCTTCCACGCGTTATCATTGAATGTTCAACAAAACAGTCGGTAAAATTACACCAGTCAGTTCTTACTCAGGACAGTACCGTGGGTTTGTTCGGATGTTCAGAGTGCGTCATCGAAGCACTGCCACGTTTCCCCCTATTGTTTCATATCGCAACGCCTCCGTGTGATATCAATACAATACACCACTCAATAATCACAAGGAAAAGAAATGTACGCGAGCACTTGTTGCGTGCTGAAGCGTCGTTGCTACCACAAAGCGTGACGTCATTCCGATTAGTCACCGAGGGTGTGTTCAGTTTTCCATTGTTCTTTTTGTCTGCAGCATGGGGCTCAAATTACCCCATTTGCGTGGGCACGTGTTGCTGCTGCTTAATGTGCGCGTGCGCGCGCGCGCGTGTGTGTGTGCGCGAGTGCATGCGTGTATACGTGCGTGTGTATGCGCGCGTGCGTGTGTGCGTGTGCGTGCGTGCGTGTGTGCATGCGTGTGTGTGTACGTGTGCGCGTGCGTGAATTTGCTTCTTCGTGTTGTTGTGTCTATAAACGCGAGTGTTGTGTCTATCTATTCAACACACCTGAATGCGCTAAGGTTCCTGCCTATGCACGCAAGTGTAACGCAAACCACAGACCTTTATACGCAAACATTAATCACGACTTGATAAAGCCGAGCACGCCCCGCGTGGACAACGATACAACGATGCGGCACAAAACACGGCCTCGCGAACCTTTCAACAAAGACACAATCGGTCTATATTCAACGTGAGGCGATACAACTTAAACACACACACCTACCTGGTAAATATGACTAGCTCCAACACTGATGAAGAATACGATTCTCGGTGACAGTATATTCTCAAGTTAGTACGCGCGCTACACAGCTTCTGTCTGTGCCAAACCGAGCATGTACGACACCACTCTGTCGAGACACCGTTATAAAGCCTTACCGGCTGCGCGGGGACGGTGGCGACAGTGGCGGAAGTGGCGGTCTGACTCACGTGGGCCGGCTGCCGCACGAAATTAGCGCCGTGAGCAATCCACTTCTCGGATGTTCCCTAGAAAACACGCCGCACCAAAGCCGTGCATTCCACGCACATAAAAAGACGTTAATTATTTCGCTCAAAATAAACTTCGCATGTTTCTGGTGTTACGGTAGTTTTGAATGAGATCGTATGAGTCAGTAGTTAAACTGAAACCAGGAAGATGCGGAAGCTTAATTGGACGAGATGACTAGTCGACAACACGTCAATGAATGTACGTTTTTACTACCTAGATACATGTATACTTTATACTTTTATGTGCATGTTTACTAAGCAATTATAGCAACGTCTTAACAGCAAATGTTGTTGTAACGAATGTCAACACAAGAACTGATACAGTAGAAGTGGTACTCTGGCTTTGTCATAGTTGGATGCTACAACTACAGTTACTTGCATTACTATATTTAATATATACAAATATTATGAATTCCTGTCGCAATTCACACTTTTTGAATATACAAATGACGATTTTTGTGTTTTAAAGTGATATTTCCAGTTGCTAACTCAACATTCTACTGCTATGCATCCTGTCGCCTGTACCGAGGAACACCACCTCACCCCGTCATACTTTGCAGTCATTCTTCACTTTGTTTCGCATTGTTTCACACACAAATTATGCTAGTAAAACAAATTGCGCTCCAATACAAAATTATGAATACAGTCAACATTAGAAAATAACGCTTATCTATTTCTGATACAATTATACGCATGCAATGCAATAGGATACTGCTTCACATAATATAGTACTGTAAAATTACCGTGTATGTATATGTATATATATATATATATGTATATGTATATACTACCAAACAAACTGAATGCATGTAACAAAAACGTTGAATCATCCGAGCCATTGATTTAAGCAAGTCTGGAAATGCCATGTAGACCCACGAAAAGCAGCAAGCGAGCAGCGGTACAAGGACACATCATAATGTGCGTCGAGTCTTAATCATTCTTGATTCAGTCACGATGAGTCACTATAATATTAACTTAGCCCCACCCACCGTGACATGCACGCACTCGGGACCACCTGGTCGCGTCACCCACAGCGGGTGGGGGGGGGCACGATAAATATAGGTATGACACTGCAGCGCACGCAAGCACACACACGAGCACACACGCACACATACACACAAGCACGCACACGGACACGCGCACACACACACACGCACACACACATACGCTCACGGACACGCACGGACACGCACGGACACACACGCACACACGCACAAAATGCATACATTCGCGCCGTGGCATACATTAAATGTATGTAAACATGACATTCGCTCCCGAAAACATTAATAATAAACGAACAATGATTACATTATAATGAAGTTCATATTAAAGCACATAAATAGAGAGAGAATTCTACGCCAGACTATGACTATCTGGGTTACAGAGTCTGCGATGTAACTTGATGTTATGATTAAAGATCAATATTTCCACATCTAACTATCGACTTTGGTTGTGTGTACAATGCATTGCGTTTTGACGGAAGTACGTTATCAGGTAGGCATCCGATAACGACGCAAGCGACTGTTTGCCCAGTACATGCCAAACGACGCACGTCTAAAATATCCTCCTACTCGTATCATCGCCCAGTACTGACGAGCATAAACATAAGCAAAGGTAGGGTCTACTCACATAGCTTCTGTATGATACAAAACCCGTTGCGAAACAGTCACCTAAAAACACGAGTCACTCTACACCGTGTACGTTCCTGGTGTAGCTCTCAAATGCCGGAAACAAGTCGCTTAATCCGCCTTATACTGAAATACCTGAGCACGCGAACGAATTATAGGCTTCCCGACTAGAGGCATTTCTTAGCAGCAAGCACGACCGCAAACAAAACACGAATTGTTTGTCCGAAATCCCAACGCAAGTGTCGCTGGCACTTTAACTGAGCGAGCCATTTTGGTCTGCGCCGCATTCTTGGCGGACGTTGAAACACGACCGACCGGTCTAAGAATAAACACGCGCCGAAGAGAGCCGTAGAAATCCCTGCCCGGAATCAGGCCCAGAATTACCGGAATGGCGGGGATCGCATTAAAATTAGAACATATGCGTTTCGTTCAGAACTAACATGGCGCTTTCTACTAGAACAATGTAATCGAATTCTGGTGGGATGCCAGTGACGGAATTCGGTTAAACGGGACCCGTTTCTCCAGGGCCGGAGGTCAAGGAAGTCAAGCCGTTACGTGTGGCACGTGTGTATCCTCATTAGAAAGGGATTGCTAGCTTAGCACACATACTATTATGTAACGAGCATTATGAAAGTCAGTGAACCAGGTCGTAGACATGTCTTGCTGTGCCTGTGGGAAAAATGCTTCCCACGCATAGAAACATCCGTAGAAACCTTACTGTAGTTAATTAGAGCCAGTCGGCAGATAACATGACCAAGAAGCAATTCTAATAACAGGTGTACAAATATCTGGACGAAACGAATAACACATGAAAATATGGAATAGGTTTTTCATAAAGTGCATAAAATGTATAGAAAATGACTAAGACATTGTAGAAGTTGACTTCCTCGCCACAAAGGAAATCGATTTAGAATAAACATTTATCTGGAATGCTAAACATGGAGTCGTGCTAATGAAGACATCAAACGTGGCAAGCCGGGGTGAATCCAGGAGGATGCACGCCAAATTCGAAAAGTCTACACTTGCCCCTCAGGATCTGGAGATTCGCCCATGCAAACGAAAGGCGAAGGCCGCCGTAGTATAAGAGATTGTCCAGAGGATAAAGGATAAAAGATGGCTAGTTTTGGCGACGGCAACCGCAGGGGGACAAACTTCCACCGCTATTGGCGAACCTCTACGATGAGATGGGAAAAACAAGCAGGTTCATATCCCAATATATCAACGATGAATCAACTGCTCGCTATTATCAGACCACTAAGTTTTTTTAAATAAATATCCATAAAGGCATAGTTAGTCGTTAATGAAAGGTAAATATCCGTTCAAATATAACTTGGAGCGCTCAAGGTATTTCACACACCATCCTGTCAAACGTGTTGGTTGCAATGCCAACTTGACTTGTCTGGAATATATACATCCGCGCTGCAGATACTGCGCGAAAAGTTAACTGGTGAACGTGAAGTGAAAGAAATTACAAAACATTTCGAAACGGACAAAGGGGATGAAGGAGGAAGGGGGATATAAATTAAAAGAAAATGATAAGAGAGGGCGAGGGAGCGAGAGAGATAGAGAGAGAGAGATGCAGACAGACAGAGACAGACGAGAGAAAGAGTGAGAGAGAGGCAGACAGACAGACAGACAGACAGACAGACAGAGGCAGAGACAGAAAGTGAGAGAGAGAGGGGGTGGGGAGAAAGATAGAGAGAGGGGAGAGAGGAGAGCGAGGAGAGAGAGAGAGAGAGACAGAGACA
>OZ023212.1:34689208-34869208 GCA_963995525.1 Escarpia spicata
ACGATCAATTAATCCAATTAAAAGGAAAGGAAAGAAAAGACAAATAGTTTGGCTATGCATCTAGATTATGGTCAGTAATGTTGCAGGCACAAGAAAAGTCAGACCGATAAAGTGGCGCCATATTAAATGTACACATTAACCGGTACATTGTTCTTTCCGGACTGTACGGGCAAATCACGTGTTTGCACTGTTGTTAATTTCGGGTTTAGTTCGATCTATCCCATTTCCGCGCACAACTGTCCCGTTTTGTCTACGCGGGTATTTAAAACAACGCATAAGCCCTACGTGACTTTTCAGGAAAGTTCCTGCAAAAACGGAAACAGTTCTTGTCACTGCATTTAACAAACGCTTTGTCTAATTTGCATATTCATTCATGCATTCATTATAAAACCTTTAGAAGTCCATAGATGTAAACTTTGAATAGAAAATCTAAAAAAAAAGGAAACTTTTAAAATTATGATTTTTGTACAATACAACTAAGTTGGACATATGTGCATATACAAACGCTTTTGCGGAAAGTTAAGTATCAATATGTAACCAAACCCTATTATGGACTACTACTCCGTTTTGTCCACGTTAATTAATTCCCTCTCTTCTAAGCAGATCACTGGATCTTGGGAAATAGACATTAACTCTGCGGGGGCACAGTCTTGGCAGTCGGTCGGAAGGGAAATTACCAGTGCGCGCGCACACTCAAGAATATCCTTCCGATAATAATGTATTCATGTTAGCGACCGCATTTTCATCGATTTGAATTGACGAAGTTATTTATATTTGCTGAGTTACTTCGTACACTTCGATAATCTAGCCCAAATTCTGACTTTGGTACCGTACCTGAAGTGTGCCCGCTCAATAAAATAAACGAGAATGACCGTTGTGCAGATATGTATGCAGAAAGACAACATAAATCAAGTATAGATTGAAACTGGCCAAGTTAATGACATTGTATTACAGTGTTACTAATTGTAAACAACGATAATCAAGAGTCAAATAATCACTGACTGCTAATTGCACACAATAAGTCCGCAAACATTTTGCTTGTGCACATGACCACGATTGCTAACAATAATATTACGATTATAGTACATGACTACTGGCTAGTATATCAAATTCACCATACGGGTGGAGGTCTCTCCCGCTGACCTCTATTTATAACTGCATATCCAGCCGGCCAGTTTTATTGAGCCCTGAACCCATTAGCGGTCATCTTGACTAGGCCCGTTCATTAGTGGATATATATAGGGCTGGTAGTTACACTGCCTACACTGTCAGGGGGGTCAGTGTAGACACTAATAGATGTTAGTACTTAATCTTCAGAGTCTATTTATCTTGTACTGCTGTGTTTGACATGTGTATATATCTCGGAGAAATCCATTTAAACACAGCATATTTACACATTTAGCATCTACTACCCAAACATTATACGCATATGGCAGCTCCTGTTGGTAGTTAACTCAATAGGTTGGTATGTGAAAAGTATGTGTACATGCACGTTTCTGGTTTGAACAAACCAACACAATACCGCATTGTCATGGAATGTTGCGATGCATAAACTTGGGACACTATATATAGTACAAATGGAAGAGTCAACTGTCAGCTAGTCTAGCTCTTTCTTTAAAGTATGTTTTCAATAATTCAGTACCCGATCCGTGCCGTACACAAAGAAGATACCGCCCACGGGTGTAAATGTAAAATTAAGGAAAACAAAACAACAAGATTACTGTCTGTGTTTTGACAGCAAACCAAGTTAAAAACTTGTTTTTAAGTTCAACTTCAAAATCGTCTTTGTGTACCGAACACGTAAACAACCCTGAATTTAGCTTAAAAGGCCCGCGACGTTTACCCTAGCATTACATCTATATATACTATCCAGCGGTAGGACAGTATCTGCATAGATTGGCTGATACAACTTGCCTCGATTTATAAAGGAACACTGGCCAAATTCTTTGGCTTTGCCGATTTTGTACTAAAAATCGTAAAGTTTCCACTGGAATTCACTCCAATGCTTACAATTTAAAAAAATTGATTTTTAAAATTAATTGCCATTAGATTCAACATGTGGCGAAACGATGTATTTGATAGCTTGTATAAAGAAACCCTGCAAAGGAAACAATTGTCATGATAACCGTGATAAATCAATTCCTTACATGTTTATTAAAAAAATATGCACGTAGACGTATATTAAAAGTGTGGACGCATACACGAAGGAATTAAATAACAAATTCAATAAGGATACACTTGTATCAGATAATACTATACTATGACAACTATACAACATTAAACTTATATTGAAACATGTCACATACAAAATAAGCCGACATTAAACTTTTTTGTCGTAGTTTAATGCCTTTTAATCACATGCATATTCACTAGGTTGCAGCTGTCATGGCATAACATTCAGAAGGGCCATTCAGTCACGCAGCCAGGCGATAGTCGGTTAAGCGAGACTAGTTCAAGCGGTAAAAGCAAGAAACGGTGGCGCCAGCTTACGGCGTTTATGTAATCGTATTAAAACGGGACACCTTTGTTTTGGCGCCGTCGTAGATATTGGCGCCACGTGGTGGACAGAGAACGAACTATGCGATCGAAGGCAATAATTTTGGCTTTTGCATTCGCCAGATGGTGTTCATTGCAAGTTTGCACCAATCAAAACATCGCTGTGAATAACGTCGGAAATTTAAAAGTCCGAGAGCTTGAACGAAAGCCGAGCACTAACTCGTTTAGTTTACAGAAGCTTGCACTAAATAAAACGTCACAAACGAGGGTAAGTCATCATACATGTAGTGTGTACATTAGCTTTTTTGTATTATACCCAGCATAAATAAGTGACAAGCAGCAGTTCTCAGATATAAGTTTTGAAAAGGAGCAGGGGCAGGGCTCTGTGACTGTCAACGTCGTGCTCAAGCTTGCGCAGTGTGCCTGGGGTTCAACTTGTTAGGCAGGTGGGCTGTGAGTTTAATGTAATACAGTTGAACAAGACCCCACCCAGTTTGCTCACCAGGAAATTGAGTGATGAGAGTAATAACTTGACGTGAACGGTCACGGTGATCGAGATGCTGGTACCAATTCTGCACAAGTGTAAATTTTGTTACTCCGACCAATGTGACGAACATATCTGAAATTTGGCGAGCTGCACACATACCTCCTGCGTGCCACCAACAGCACGCTTGGTTACCAATACTACATACATTTCGGCCGTGCGTGGTCGTGCACCTTTTAGTCGTACCGGAAGCCAGGGGCCGATTTCATGAAGCGGCTAAAAACTTTCTTAACACTGAAATGATTGTCGTAGTAAATTACGTGATTTTTTTTCATGTAAGCGAACGTAGGAGTTTACGTAAACACATGACGCTAAGTCATTGCATAACTTTAAGTATGCGTAATGAAACCGGCCCCAGAAGAGAACCTGTAAGAAAGAGGTAGAGAAAACACATACCATCCAGAATGGCTAGATGTAGGGACGGATACCCCTGGATTACACCAACACTCAAAAAACTTATGCAAAAAAGGGACAAAATGTACAAATGTCACAAGCACACTCCAAAATACAAACATCTAAAACAAACTATACAGCAACAACTCAGAACTGCCTACTGGAACTATGTAAATGAAATTGTCACCTCTACTGAAGATAGTCAACAAAAACAAGGTTATGCTAAGAGATTCTGGACTTACATGAAACACTGCCGTACAAACCACACAGGGGTATCGCCTCTAAAACAAAATGGAATTCTACACTCAAACCCTAAAGCCAAAGCGGATATACTAAATCAGCAGTTTCAATCAGTCTTTACAGATGACCCATCTCCCCAAGAAACCAAACTACCCAATCCAACACTACCAGAAATGCCAGAAATAGAAATTACAGAAGCTGGTGTACTAAAACTCCTACAAAATCTTAAACCTTATAAAGCACAAGGACCAGACAACATCAACCCAAGAATTCTAAAAGAATTGGCTGCTGAAATTGCGCCATCGCTAACTTTAATCTTTCAGAAGTCATATGCTACAGGAGAAGTCCCCACAGACTGGCTAAAAGCAAATGTCTCACCTATTTTCAAGAATGGACAAAAATACATAGCTTCAAATTATAGGCCCATTTCCCTGACATGCATAGCATCAAAACTAATGGAACATATCTTGGTTAGTAGTATAATGAAACATGCACATTCACACAACATTCTTTATCATCTTCAACATGGCTTTCGCTCCCAAGTATCTTGCGAGACACAGCTTATTCAGTTCATACATGACTTAGTTACCCATATGCAGTCTGGCACGCAAACGGATGTCATAGTGATGGATTTCTCTAAAGCATTTGATAAGGTCAGCCATAAAAAACTGACTTACAAACTCAATCACTATGGCATCCAAGGCAAAACAAATTCCTGGATTCGATCATTTTTAACAGACAGAACTCAAAGAGTCATAATAGAGGGAGAGGCCTCCTCTGAGGTACCCGTAACATCAGGAGTACCACAAGGCTCTGTACTTGGCCCTTGTCTATTCCTCTTTTATATAAATGACATCCCAGACAATATTACATCTACAGTTAGACTTTTTGCTGATGACACCATAATGTATATAGCCCTTAAGCCTAAGACAAATACAGCTGTGCTCCAGGAAGATCTTCACAAACTTGGAAAATGGGCCATAACCTGGAACATGGAATTCAATCTTCAAAAATGCCATGTCATACCTGTAACAAGAAACAAAACTGTCATTAACAATCAATACATGCTTCATGGTCAAACACTAGAGACTGTTTCACAGGTAAAATATCTTGGTGTAACCATAACCTCAGATCTCCGGTGGAATGCCCACATAAATAACATTTGTCTAAAAGCAAATAGATCACTAGGCTTCCTCCGCAGAAATCTCAAAGTCCCGTCAATTCAAATAAAAACTCAGGCCTACTTCACCTTTGTCAGACCCATCGTGGAGAACAGCTGTACTGTCTGGGATCCCTATACCCTTACACAAATAAACAAACTAGAAATGATTCAACGCCGTGCAGCCCGATATGTCTTATATCGCCACCACAATACCTCCAGTGTAACAGACATGCTCCAGACATTAGGATGGAGATCCCTATCAGACAGAAGAACTGATGCAAAACTATGTATGATGTACAAGATAGCAAATGGCCTAGTGGGTATACCAGCAAACCAATACCTTATTCCTATAAACGTAGTCACTAGAAAACAACATTCCTTATCTTACCTTATCCCTCACTCCAGATGCAACTACCACTTGTATTCTTTTTTCCCCAGTACCATTCGACTTTGGAATTCCCTCCCTCAATATAATGTAAATCAAAACAGCCTGGATGCGTTTAAAAGCAACATCCAGACTTTGCACTACCCCATGTTTTAGACGTTAACAAGTTCTTCTGCACGTATTTATGTTTATTTACACAATAATTTGTGTTCTTATATATTGCACTCTAAAAACAAAACAAAAATTTCCTGTTCGCCTGCCATGCCACGGCACCGCCTGTATCCTCAGCATGTTGAGGCTAGGCGTGTATTGGAAGAAGAAGAAGAAGAAGGAAAAGGAGAGTTCAATTCTAATTTTAGTCAGCCTGGTCAGACAAACATCATAACAATACCAGTTTTCTACACTAGTTTAAAGAAATGTTTTTCAATTCAGGAACCAAAAACGTCTTAACGTGATCTTTACCATCATGGAAAACCTTTCCACAGTAATATAGCTCAACAATGAAAGTAATTTACAATACGTTTTATTGTGTTTCAGATCGTCATCTATGAGTGAGCAATCATCATGACTATAACACGAGAATCAGCCAGTGATGGTGGACGTGCCTGTAAGCGAGTTTCAAATGCACCTGCATCACACAGCCAAAACACAGCCGACAGTACGACAAGTCGCATCAAGGTCTGCGTGCGCGTCCGACCAGAAAACGCAACAGAGTTGGATGGCAACCATCGTACGGTTGTTAACATCATTGGTGATAACTTGTTAATCTTCGACCCAAAGTCAGAGGAATCGCCAGATTATTACCATGGGAAGCGACAGAAGATGCGTGACATTTGCAAGAAGCCCAAGAAAGACATGCGTTTCGTGTTTGACCACGTCTTCGACGAACATTCATCAAATGAGGAGTTGTACTTGCATACAACGAAGGGTATACTCGATGGACTGCTGGATGGGTACAACTGTTCAGGTACGTTGTGAAACATGCAAATGCACACAAAAATAAGTACTAAGTATGTGGTGAAATAGGGATGGCAACGTATTATAATTTGGTAATACAAATATTTACAAATACAGTCAGAATTACATGGTGAATTGCTGTTGCATTTGCAATTAATTACAACTGCAGTTGACCCAGTAGCACTACCCCTGGTACTTGTACAGTGTTGCTTTGTGTATGACCTCAGGGGTTTACGGGAAGCAAGATCCTGTGTCCTATACTCATACTAGAAACAGTACCTGGATGCCGCAGGATGCGTGCAGAATAATCATTGCAAGCATATCAATGACATATAACAAAGATATATATATTGATTATGAATGTCTTTAACTTGGTAGTTTATTACCGAATCGATTCGTTTGGTATTTCTTTTCACGAGTCCTTCCAAATAATCATAAATATAGGCTTATGGTTCCCGATTCTGAAGGGTGCCAAATCCTCCCGTGTTGTGCCGTCCTGCGTGTAGTTTTGCAGAAGGGCTTCTAAGGACTGAATCGTGAACCAGAATACCATTTCAATCCATGCGCATGCCTGTTCAGGCTTCAGCGTTTGAGCGCAGTCGCTGTGCGTTTTAAGTCTTCCTACTGTATTAGAGCTATAGCGATGAAAAACAAAATGACTTACGAACATTGTTTTCTATAATTAACCGCTTGTTATCACCAAACAGACGGATTGTACGGCGACAATGGTAACAGTAGAGAATGCAAACACTCCAATCCCGACTCCCGTGGCTGATCGGGCCAGTCGCTCGTCCAACAATCGAACCGATTTGATACCTTCTCAGCGTGTTTATGCCACCATTCCATATTAAGATATACAGTACATTTTTATAAAATATTGATTTGAGGGCACTTTTGAGGCCTAAATAGCATTCTGGTTTGCGTCAACATGCAATTTATTAATATTGCTGGTTTCAAGTGTGGCGTGCAGTAACCCGCGATCGCAGCAGCGCACACTGAATCAAATCTGAGCGAGCGCTATTTGGGACATTATATTCCTGAAACGATGTGGAATGATGGAATAAACGCATTGAGGTATAACATTTAGGCCCAATTGTCATAATGCCGAAATCGGGGTGAGCCATGATTCTACAAAACGTCACAGTCTTAAATTAAGTATAGATCTACACAATAATGCGCAGTTCCATCTGCTGCCTATTGTCTATTCCAATGCTACTGCCATCACCACATTAGGTTTCCCGTCATCGAAACAAATTCAGGAGCCTTCCAAAGTGAGTCCTGGCTTTCTCGATATCCTTAGCTTAGCCTAAAGAGATCTCCCAATGTGACATTTACATGCAAGCCAGGGCATCTAGGCTCTAGCAGACTAGCATGCCCTCTCATAAGTGAGGAAGGCTGCTCTAACTTCCAAATCTACATTAATTATTAAGGGAAACATTAACAAATAAAACAGTATAGAAACAGTATATTGTAACAAAGCACATTATTTTATTGTTAAATTCTTGTTAGTATCAAACTAATAATAATTATAACCTGGTTTACATGGGTTGTATAATTTGTAATATTTAGAAAACAATACTTAAAATTAAAAAAGAGCAATAAATGGGGCCCTCGCTGCAGGCTTTGGAAAGAAGGCTGGGTGTCCCGAGGACCCTGAATGCAAACATCCAGGTAAACCCCTGTGATCTGATGCTAATGACTGTTTCTTGTCCTGCAGTGTTTGCATATGGAGCAACCGGTGCAGGGAAAACATTCACAATGCTGGGCAGCGAGTCGGAACCTGGCGTCATGTTCCACACAATGAGAGACCTCTATCAGCGCATCAGTGAACTAAAACCGGAGAAGATCTGTGAAGTCGCAGTCTCTTATCTTGAGGTATGTTTTTTGCACTTACAAATTCTTTTTCCAACCAAGAATGTAGACTTACACGTATGTGTACCAGCGTTCGAAATAGCACTTGTCCGTTTGTCCGGGACAAGTGATTTTTGGCCCGGACAAGTAAAATGACTTTACATGGTTATCCGGTGGACAAGTGAAAATTTACAGTAAATACGCGTGCAGCATTGCAAACTTTTTATTTTAGGAAATTAAAACGTAAATAAAGTTTGCTAGCAATCGCGCGCGTTACAATTTTGTTAGTGTGTCGGCGTCTTGTCGTTCCGCCAGTGTGTTGTACGTCAATGTTCGACCGAGTTTAGTGCCTGCGTTAACAGGGTCATCCGCTGAGCGCAACGAGCTAGGTCTGTCATACACGTAGGACAGACTTCGCTTCAGCCATCGTTGATCGAGGCTGTGTTTAACAAAATCGTTCAGTTTGGCCGACATACAACTTGCTTCCACTCACGGATCATATTTGATGAATTTTGAAAATAGTACACTTTGTATCGCTACCTGTTATTTGATCAATTGTATTGTTTTAACCATTATTACGCCTAACCCACGCGGACTCGGCAGTCTTTCAAGTCATCGAACGTTACTCGTTAGCCGATCCAGATCGGTGACAATTTTCAAAACTTGTAATTGGCTCTCTGGTAAATCTATGATGGTGGTTGATAGACGGAATATTAATGTCCTTTCAGCAGTGTTGTTGAATCTATGTAACATTAATTTTAACCATAAATTGCGAGTATTTGAAAGCGAATTATGCAAGACGCGGGGACGGGGTGCCAACCGCCGTTGACTTGTCAGCCTCCGCCAACTTCGGCGGTCTGCGCTCAGCAGCAACGTTACGACGTAACTAAATCTATAAATTATATTCCGCCTGGTAAATGTATTTCGGGCACCGTTAAAACTGTTTTATCATCATTGAAATGGTAATATAACATTTAGGAAAAATATGCGTTTGTTTGCTGAATTGAATATTATCTTCGTTTGTAAAATGCAGAACTTTGTTAATATTGAAGTTCGTAGAGGTTGAACAAAATAATACCAAATTATATAGTTTATTTTTATTTTAGTGACAACATTCCCTGGCTTTGAATTGCAACCTGATGGTGGAGCGGCATCTTCAATGACAAACTGGTGCCAACATTTTACAGCAGTGTTATATGTTGTAAATATGTATATATATATACATATATATATACACCATATTAAAAACAAACAGTTTTTATAACATTATAACAAATAGCAAGGAAAACAATTGTCTCATTCCTATCATCGTAATAATTATTTGTTATTAATAAAAGCGTTCATATCAGCATCACTAAAATATTGGTATGCATCATGTAACGTGTCTACTTTTAATATTCATGATGAATAATAATGATAATGGACCGGGAAATAGTTGCAAATATAATTTTGCAATTTCAAAATTTGCAGATTAAATCAAATTGTGTCTTTGATCACAAGTCACTCAGATGTACGTGCATCGAAACAGCAGGAACATTGTGCTGTTGTCATAAAAATAAGACAAACTTTTCAATGTTTTTTCCGAAGCTTCGATTTCCCTTGACAACCACTCGGACAAGCTAAAATTTTGGCGGACAAGTAGATTTCAAAACTTACTTGTCCGACGGACAAGTAAATATTCTGGCTTATTTCTATCGCTGTGTACTGAGTGAGCCATGTTACATTTTATATGACAATAAATTATGGTCATTACCGTAATGGTAAGGCTTTTACATTACGATCATCAAGATTGTCTTCTAAGGCATTTAACATTTTCTATGCTATTATATTATGTATACTAGAAAAATTCCCATGGTGTAACATTCAGGGAATTTCTATAAATTAAAGGCATTACTTTTCATCTTAGGGTTGCAGGTTAATCTCTGAGAGTTTAGCACCTGATGTGGAAGCCATCTAGGAAAAAACTTGAACACACAGAATCACAGACGCACACACGAACAAATCAAAACACAAAAATTAGCTTAACTTTGACCCATTTATGCAGGTGTACAATGAACAGATCCACGACCTCCTGGTGGCCGGACGAGGCTCGCTCCCTATCAGAGAAGATCCACAGAGAGGCGTGGTTGTCGCCGGTCTTACGCTACACAAGGTCAGTACTCTGTAGAGGTCACATGGTTCACCTTCACTGATTGTTACTTACATTCACAAATTAACACAACCAATAGTTGTCATAGTGTGACATTTTATTACATGTGCAGACAATATCCTTTAGCCCAATTCTAATACAAGGTGCCATTACGATTTCATAACTGTGCATATATGACGAAGATGGAACTGTTGTTTATGTTTTGAAAAGGCAAAATAGTAGTTGAACATACAACATTTTTGTTTTTTAATGTCTTCTCATTTGTTGTTGCAAATAGTTTTCATAACATTAATTATGTGTGTGCTAAAATATATAATGGAATATTTGCAATCTTTACAGCCTCCCCAATCAGTCTCAATGACTTGGAGTAGCACAAATACTGGGTTATGTCCCAATTATTTGTGCTATTCCACTGCAGTTCCAGTTTACCATCTCAGGTGATTAGAGGTGTACTGCAGACCACACATATATTCCGTTTTATGTACATAGTACATGTCTCGAATATATAACATAGAGGTTTGGTTATGCTTTGAAAATTATGTCAGTAAAGTTCATAATTATTTCTACAATGAATGTCGTTATGAGTCCAATGTAATTGTTGTTTACTTGTTGTTAGCCGAGGTCAGCTGATGAGTTACTGAACATGCTGAGATATGGCAACCAGAACCGCACGCAACATCCAACCGATGCCAATTCAGAGTCCTCAAGATCACACGCTGTCTTTCAAGTAAGCTTCATAGCATTGGCATTCCTCTCTTCCCATCGGCAGCTATTTGTACGGGGTGGTTAAACTTATATTTTCCCAAATGTACAACGATACATTTTAAGATGATAAACATACGGAAATACTTCTGAAAACATCCGTGTATATTTTTGTATATAACAATTATTTGTAAATGTTATTGAACATGTGTAAAAGTACTTTACATCTACACAGAGGAAGATGATCATGAAAGAAATTTATTTCTGACAATCGAAAACCAGGAACCCACATAAAACCTATTCCTGCTGTAAAAACTTACAAATTGATAGGATAAATGTTAATAGTGGAAAATAAGACCTACAGTACATGTTACAGATCAGTCTATCTCAAATCAATTTTCATGAAAAGGTGCTATGTATTGTGTACTTTGAAGTGCTGTTGAAACCAGGGTAGGTGTAAATGACCCTGAAAAGGATATCGGGGGGCTTATGTAGGGCGTTGGACAAGTTTCAATGATAATCAGTTGTGCATTCATGAAGGTAATTACCTGGGACAACTGTGAACACCAAGGAAGGTGCCAACAACATTGGAGACAACTTCCAGGCACTGAATTAGGGCTGTGGATAGGTGTCAAGAACAACTGGGTTGTATAGGTTGACTACTGATGAAAGTGACTGGTATCTCCACTCTGAATCACAATTATCAGCAAGTGAGATTGCAAATTGGAACAGTTAACTGTAACTACGTGTGAATATCGCTTTCCGTATTCTGTCTGTAGCGTTAATGGTATTAATAAAATTGTAATGTCAATCAAAACTTGCATACATTTTTATTATCTTATTTGTAGTACCAAGTCAAGTGATGTTTTATTACAGCTATATTTTTATTTTACAAACCTTACAAATATGTACAATGGAAATGTGTTTTTGGACATAATATCCTATGTACAAAATCTGCTTTCCCTACTTTGTATTTCATGCAGACAATTTTCCCATTATTGAAAAATCATAAACACAACGTATTCAAAACACTGATCATCATCGGGTCTTGGGATATAAGAACTGTTTGTAGCCCATGAATCCATGCATGCAAATTACATATATTTATCCTGCGTGGTCATCTGCAGGTGTTTGTACGACAACGAGACCGAACTGCGAACTTGTCGACAGACTTCCGCGTGGCAAAGCTGTCTCTGATCGACCTGGCAGGCTCAGAGCGAGCCACCGTCACAACTAACCGCGGCGCAAGATTCCGCGAGGGCGCCAACATTAACCGCTCCCTACTTGCTCTCGGGAACTGCATCAATGCTCTCGCAGAAGGAAAGGTGAGTAGTCTTAGACTAATGCTGTGTTCACTTTAAACCGGTTTATGACATACAATTGTTTGCAATGCCTGACGCCCTTTCTACAATTGTTCCAAGTTGTGTAATTGTTTAACTTGGTGTGAACACAACATTACTGTTTTGTTTCTACCGTGGTGTTATCTGCATTCTAATTAATTTTTCAAAATTTTTATATGTATATATGTCTGTTAATAAATATAAATTCTTTCTTGTAGCAATATTCAGTCATTTGGATCATTCAAGGCACTATACAACTCACCGCCTTGTAGACTTGTTCAGTCGCGCAGCAGCTAAACTTATCTGGACAGCATTCAGAACAGGGTGTTTTTTAATGTAAATTTTGAAATAGAGATGCAGACATGTACGTGTGGTTTTGTATTCAGAACAAAGGCCACGTGCCATACAGAAACAGCAAGTTGACAAGACTTCTGAAGGACTCACTTGGAGGCAACTGTAGGACAGTCATGATATCAGCCATCAGGTAAGTACAAGATACAAGTATGCAAGAATTATTTGGGATTTAAACCTTGTTGCATACATGTTATCTAATTTGTTGAGGACAGATTACATTAGAACTTGTCAAGCTCAGGTAACTTGTGTACTTATGTTTATTTACTAATATATTCTTGTATATACTAGTTATCTTACCAGTTAGGTAAGACAGTTAATTCCAACACCGTTTAGTAATATGACTTGTCTGACGTGAATGAACTACTTTCAGCCCCTCTTCCTTGTCATATGAAGACACCTACAACACACTCAAGTACGCAAACAGGGCCAAGAACATCAAGTCTAATGTAAGTGAACATGACACAGATCTTGTTCTATATAACAATGCCATGATTAGTCTAATTTTATTATAATTTGGTGTTTTCTGTTATATGTATGAAGCCTTCGGTAGGCTCTTGCAGT
Source organism: Escarpia spicata (assembly GCA_963995525.1). Classification (NCBI taxonomy): domain Eukaryota; kingdom Metazoa; phylum Annelida; class Polychaeta; order Sabellida; family Siboglinidae; genus Escarpia; species Escarpia spicata. The sequence continues at coordinate 34,702,343 of OZ023212.1, forward strand.
TTTTTAAAGTAAAATGTGTAGCTGTTTTAGAATTGGGAAATTATATGTAGATGTTTGGTTTATTTTTTGTGAAGGGTTGGCTGTGGTTATGATGCAGGCCCTTAACCAGTAATTATATTTTGCCAGTCTTGAATTTATTCAAAGTGTGCCTTTTAACACATGAACGGCTTGTGTGAAAACCATTCACCTAAATCACAGACATTATTGGCCAGTTTAGTGTTTTCAGTGACAAACCTGCATCATTTGAGCCATTTATTTAATTAATGCTGATCCATTTGATTTGTTTTGCTACCAGTTGTGCTAATGATAGTCATTAATGTGGGTCCCTAGACTTGAAACTATTAGTTGATCTAGTGGCCAGCTGGCCCCTTCTAAATTTCACCAGTCTCATCAGTTGTAATTACCCGTCTTGGCCAGTCATCTGCCAGTCTTGAAGATGGGCAGACGGGTCTCTAGCTAAGCTCCTGTTATGATGCAGTGGTGAAGGGTAGAATAAGGATTGTCTTTAAATATTGATGTGAGTCTTAGTAACTGATAAAATGAGAATATGTGCAGTAGAGAGGGTGGGGGGTAGAGAGTGAGAGTGAAAGAGGCTTCTTTGAGCTGATAAATTATGTAGTACATATATGAGACTTTAGGACAAGGAGAAATAGGTGTGCAGTGTATAAAATAATGTGTTAACACATACATTATGTGTTTCTGCAGTTGAAGAGAAATGTGATGAGTGTAGACTTCCATCTGAGTCAGTACACAAAGATAGTGTCCGACCTGAGACAAGAGGTGAGTGGTGTTTATCTATATTGTTTACATTATTTTCTTTACAAGGACGGCTTCCATATCAGTGACATTGTATTTTTTAATGGCAGTCTCCTTAATCGTATGAAAATTTGTTGGTTAATTATTTGTCTATCAAATGTGTAAATAACCAGATTTCATTTGGAGGGATAATAAAAGATTTGTATTTCTTACAAACCATCATGCAACATATTTTGTTGCTCAATCAAGTGCAATATTTTTCTGACATGTTTTTAAATCTGGTGTTTAATTGCATCATTGAATGTGTTTTTCATTATAATCTGTTATCTGACTATAATTAAGTTAGCTTATGTAAGTGGATATATTGGGTATCTCGGGAATCAAATTTTCAGTTGATGAAAACTAATGCAATTTTTTAGGAAATTCCCCATAGATTGATTTCTTACCAGCACAGGGTTCATATATGACTTTAGATGGATGTTTTTAATTTGTTTGCAACGATACATGTGACTTCTGCAGTTGTACCGAGCAACGTGTACTCTCACCGATCAGCTGAGGACGTTTGACATAACTTACAACAATCATAGAAAACACTTGCCAATTTACACAACGTTTGTTAAACATCAGAAAAGATAACTTGAAGAAGCCGTCTTCTGTGTGTGGATGTAGGCCATCCAAAGGAAGGGTATTGTGGCTAATTGATACAATGTGGATGTGTTGATAGGTTTGTGAGTTGAAGCAGAAGCTGCAGCAGTATGAAGAAGGTGGATCCACCAGCACATCAACCGCTGGACAGGGGTCAGTCAACAAACCTGAGCTGGACAGGTCAGTCACCATACATTGCAAATTAGAACTGGGACCAGGGGGTCCTGTAGTTCCAGGGGGTCCTCCACAGACATGCAAAATTGACCTATTGCCTAGCAACAAGTTCAGTCAAACCATCAAAAATGGATGTCATCAACAAAATTATGTTGGTCGTATAATGGAAGAAGAACACTTTGTTGTCCACTGGTCTGTATAAAGTTGTTTTAATGGCATCAAATGAAAACAGATCACGAGTCGTGTTGATATGAGACCGCAGCGTTTGGGCTATATGTTTGCAAATGTGTTACACAGCAGTGCATCCGTGTGTTGCAGACTACGCAGTCTGCTGACGGGTGTGTTTGAGGAGAGACGGAACATCCGGCGAGAGTTGATGGAGCTGGAGAGTTCTAGTCGCGACATCGTCTACAAGATCCACCGCAAGGAGTGCAGTCTCGCCAGACTCGAGGCCGTCATCATGGAGACGGCTGTACACGACAAGGTACGACAAATGAAAGCTTTACATTATGCTGTTTTTATATTGACATTTTATGTTGCAATTGTCCTACATACGGTGTGATTACATCAGGGTGAAATGCGTTTGCTGAGGCTGCAGAAACGGCAGAGCTAAACCTGAACCAAAACGTAAAACTTTTCAAAGACATCTGTGTCACTGCTGCATTTATTAGTTGATGTTTTAATGTTTTGGATTTTCCACACGTCATGACCTCAGAATGTAAATAAATTTGATAAATAAATGGGGGATTCAGACAGATGTATATTTTGTGCATGTTTATCTATTTACAGTTAATAAAGACATACATTTGCACACACTCGCACCCACACATATTCATGCATATTGTTTAGAAGAAGTTGAATTCAACAACTGTTGCCTGTGTGTCTGTAGCTGACGGCTCAGTTGCGTCGCAGCATTGGGGCTGCGAGACATCGCCATAGCAACATAGAGCGACGGAAGGTGGACGTAGAGGAACGGATGAAACGCAATGTGTCTCGCCTGCAGCAGGTCGAAGGTCAACTGACAGCTCTGGGTGATGGCAACTGTATGTCAGAGGTGGGTTGCTGTATACAAGCATGGTTGCGTTATACGTCAACTTTATTTACTACAAATTAATTTTTTTTTATTCATTTATTTATTTCTGCTCAGCTTTCTAATTGTCATTGTATGGGAAGGTTGACCTTTTAACAGCTTATCACATCAATGTGTATAATTTTCCTAAACTTTATATATATATATATAGTAATTTAAGATATGTTGAATGTTTCCTAAAGCAAACTAGATTTTATAGAAACACCAAGAAGTTAAGTAATTGCAAGGAGAGTTAAGTAGGCAGGACACAGTAACTATAATCGAGGTAGCGTATGTGTATACATGTATGTGTGCAGAAGCCAAGATGACATTTTCATCCTAAACAGCTTGCACCTCGGTGCCAAACTTTTAACTCCTCAGAAGCCTTCATTTTAAAAATTATATATTGGTTAAGGGTTCTTGCTGGCCTTAGGATTCATAAATCTATAATTGATAATGTTGAACATATTTATATGATTGTTCTGAGGTTGCAAGGACCGCTGATCAGTCGGGGAAGTTTTTCGTAATGCATTTAGAAGATGGTTGAAGGAGAAGAGGAACACTAAAATTAAGAGAGATCGGGAGAAAATAGCAGAATCGCGATAAGTAGAGATGACTCATCGATAGGGCAAAACAGATCAGATGGTGTCTCCCGATCATTCCCACCCTTGCAAGGGATCAAGGGTGGAACAAAGAAGATTTACATTTGGCTGCAGATTAGATTTTGGTTAGGTTGTGGATTTAGATGGCATTGATTCCTATAAATCACAAAAATCATTTACTTGTAGATTCTGACGTCGAGACTCGAGTCACATCACCAGCAGGTCGAGATGAGAGACATGAAGAGACAGGTGAAGTACCTCAAGAAACTGTGTCGTACGGAGCAGAGACAGGCACAGGACACGGAAAAGTAACTACTGCAGTCTTGTCTCACACATTTGTTATTTGTCATAGTTTTGCTGTTCTTGGGATAGATTACATTGTTTAAATGAATGTTGTACCTCGTTGGTTTGGCTCCAGCTGGGCAGATGTGTTTGTAATAAGATAAACAGTTATTCATGTGAACAAAAGGATGCTTTAGAAAAGTGGATGAATCCTGTTATCTAAACACATGAAATGTAATCAATTTAAGTTTGGGGATGTTGGAATGTTTCTTTGGATTTGGAGTTTTGACTTCATTTAGTTGCGATTTTATTCAGCTGTATTATACTACAATAAACATAGAAATGTTATTCTTAGACGCACTTGGTTGATCTTTCATTTTATGTTTCATCTGTTATATTCCCTGACATTCCAACACTGACTGCATTTTGAGATTAACCCTTGTCTTTACACAGACTTGTCCTGGCATTACTACAGACTGTCAGCAAACAGTACTTTGTGCTGAAAGGTCAAGGGTGCGTGACCTCTGAACTCACGGCCCAGTTCCAACATGTCCAGCAGTTGGCTGGAGGAGAGCGGGCAGTGGCATGGGCTGATCAGAGCGTTGATGCATCGACACTCGATGCCAGTAGTGTGGCGTCACATGGTGGCAGCGAATTTGACGTTAGTCGCCTGATCGAGTTTCCTGTGCTCAGCTGCGTTGGCTCTACACGTAAGCAAGCATCACACACAACAAATTTGTTGTGTAAGCACTGCGTGTAATGTGTTAGCATCTGAAGCCCTGGTAAATGCCAAGGATGCAGTTTTTCTTGTGTAATCTGTACAACCAATTAATTGGCATTATTTTGTGTGTTTCTTGCTTGTTTTGCATAAGATATATTAGTATTTCCTTCCTAAATCCTCGGCTGTCCCTCATTCTAATGACAACTTGTGCATTCCTGTTTATGAATTTGGATTCTGGAGGATTTTGGTGCTACAGAAATTTGAATTACATGAATTTATATTTTGAAATTCTAAAGATATATGTAAAAGTTAACTTGGACTATGTTGTAGCTTTGTTTGGGTGATTCTGATTATATTCAGCTGTCAATACAATATGAGATACAATTACAACACTTCTAATGGGCCAAAATCCTTGGAATGCAGTGCTGAGTGTCACATCCAAACCGCTGGGTCAGGCAGTCTGGTAAACAATGCAACATGTGTCAACATATGGCTTAAGTGTTATGGCTGTGGACACTCATAACACAAAGCATTCTGTCATATTGCAGCAAAGACCCCTCACTCAAGCGGTCTTGCAGCTGACCGGTGTGGCACCCCCGCTTGGACACCAATCACTCCCCGGTCAAGTCACACTCCCATCATGCCAGACTGTACGATGGCAACGCCTACTGTCACTACCTCGTCATCGTCGGTGTCACCACTCACTGGACACGAAAACAGTGTATTAGCAAACAATGTAGCTGCGCAAAGTAATGCAAAACTCGCCGTGCCTTGTGTCAATGCAATGACGCCATCAAATGACTTCAGTGGACGACTAAACGAAACAATCACAGTTGATGACGGTGTGTCGATACTTCCTCTGCCTATTAGTGACACGACCTTGTGGAGGCCAAGCGTGTCAGAAGGAGTCGACACAGCAGCGGTGACAAAGAGTCGACCTGTCATGACAGAGACTATGAACAAACCACATGTTGTGCGATCTATGGACTTTGCTAATGTCGACTCGCCCAGTCTTTGTGGTGAGTAGCTGATAGATCTGCTATGTCGTGGTTTGCTTAGGTCACAATCAAAAATATACGAATGATTAAGCTTTGGGTTTGCCAACAAACTTGGGCATTACTTGGGCAGCATGACATCTGCTAGATCAAACATTCCCGCATACAGTTGTGGCTTTAAATACTTTGCCTATTGTATTTGTCATAAAGAAAAAGTGTTGGGGACCAGAATTTCAACAAAATAAACAACAGAATGTCTGATCTCTCAACGTGTTTGGCAACTGGTTGGGAAATTAGTTGTCAGTTGACAATTAAATGGAAAGTTAATTTGGTTTTATTTCCAACGTATTTGCTTGATGCTGAACCTATATTGTCAGTGCCCATCAAACCAAGCTGTTTCTGAGTTTTTATAACAGCTTATAATTGTCAATGTCTGACAATGTATATCTATAAGAATTATTTCAATAGTGCATTATGACTGGCATTTTGAGTACACTACACACTAGTATAACATTATATTCTACTTGATCTTATATGTCCACTGCTACTTACAGATAAACTCAGCTATGCAGAAGTTGTCAAGTCCCCCGCGCTGCAGCCTGTGCTCAACTGTCGGTCGCCACTCATGGCCTGTGAGAATCTGCCAGCATTCTCAGCCAACAGAACTAACACAAAGAGGTATGCATGCATCGTCAACTGTCTATTTGTAATGAACATTGTAATTTTGTTGTTATTAAATTTTTATTGATTTTATTATGTATAATTAATTATATTCATTTTATAATTTCTAGAACGTTGCTCTTATTATATTTTAGAATAGTGCTTTTACAATTCTTAAAATTACTACTTTAAAGTCATCAATGGTGAAATACTGTGCAAGCGCCATGACTGCCTCTATGGCGGATACCAGCGCTGTATAAGTCTTCATTATTATTAATTTCACCAGGGGCCAGAAACATGAAACCTACTTAAAGTAACACAATTTCTTAGCATTACACATTTGCTTAAGCTCCTATGTTTGCTTATTTTAAAAAACCTGCATCATTTAGTAAGGCAGTCGTCTTAGTGTTAGGTAAACGTTCTTTGTCACACGTGAAACCGGCCTCTGGTGGGCTGTTTATACTCCTGGTAAATCCATGAACGCGTGGACACCCACTGGGAACTTGATGACGCCATTAATTGGAAAGCTAGTAAAAAATCTTAGCTGTGAAGCCACAATATATTTGTGAGCATAATTCTGATGTGTAACCCTATAGCATGATGGTATATATAAAAATTTATTACATGGTCAATATTACCTCCCAGTGTGATTAATATCTCAACAAATGTGTTACAAAATGCAGTGTTTCCCCTGGGTAAAATGATGGACGAGGTGGTAGGGGTGGGGTAGGCGAGCGCGAAGCGTTGCTAGGGGGGTCTGGAGATTTTGTTAGAGCTTGCTTTAAAATGATGTATTCTTAGGTATGTTTTAACCTTTACTCTTGAATATAGAGGTTAAGATATAAAACAAGACACTACTTGTAAATGTAGTAATCATGATTAACAGAAGTCAGTAATTACGAGTTTCATTGTGTTGAGGTGTGGTTTCTATTAGTAATAAGAAGAACGTTTCTCAAATTGTGTCCTTATAAAACAGTATAAGTTGTTTAGTATATCCAATTTCTGTGCAAACAGCATTGTCTAGCCCAAGTTATTGATAACCCGTTAGTATACATGGTTTTGAGTAATAGGCGTTTTTTATGAGATGTGAACTTCGGTGGTTTATATTCGTAAGTACTTCACTCAAATCAACTTTCCCAAAAGTTTGTTTGCACAACTTTTGTCAGAATAAGTATTATATATTTAGCACAAATATATCTTACGAATCACATTCCTTATTTTGCACACAAAAAAACGGCATAGAACATTAGACTAGTTGAATAGACTTGTGTTGAATCCGTACCCACCTCAATTTTGCCGTTATAACTTGAGTTTTGCCTAACTTTGATACCTGAGAGATAGTTCCATCATTCAACATTATCCTAGGCATACTTACCTTTAAGAATATTGCGTCTTACGCCCATTTGTGGCATAAATAGCGTCCCAGTTTGTATCAACATACGCTGCTATAGCCGTATAGGAACCTATCTCTCATTTTACGCGCCCTGAGCGGTAATGCACGGCAGCAGCGGCGCAGACTAGCGCAAACCGGGTTGCTATTTGAGCTTCAAGTGCCGACTAGTGATGTAGTGCCATCAGCCTGCACGTTTTTTACTCTCACCACCGTCATAAACCAAAATGCAGTTACTGTTTGGGCGCCATGTTACATGAATATCTAGGTTTCTAGTATGTTGAAACTTTTTGTGGAATATTCCGTGATTGAACATCTGACAAGTGATATCATTCACGTTGTCCAATGGTGTTAATTCCAAGAAGTAAATCCTAACCGGCCCTTAGCAATGTTAAGACGACTAAACGATGTTGCTACAAATATGCGATTTTGCAGGAATATAAGTGACTTGGTGGTGTCATTTTGCGCCGCTCGCCGACGCTGAATATATGGCGAAAGAACAAAAAAATGGGTGTACGAGGCGGCAATTTGGCCCCTATCAAAAGTTGCACAATCACCTGATTTCTAACAAAATAAACAATGTTATCATACAAAACTTATACCCCAGGGATATTACATAACATACATATTTTGTCACTATATATTTACGTGTTTTGAACAAATCTTAAATTCACTATGATAAAAGTCATTACGAGGCTAAAACGTGTACTCATTTGCCAAAATTACCAGGAGAAAAGTGTCCACTTTCATGTTTACACTGTCACTAGTGTACAATGTATTTTAAAGAACCTATTGTTTTTTTAGCACATCCAGTCTGTCCTTCTTCAAAGGGCACATGCCCAAGTGTCAACTGTTCAATGGCAACAAGACTAAAGTAGCCTCGACTGCGAGAGGGCGCAGTAAGTCTGCCATGAGTCGGTCGACCACAGCGTTACTCCACAAGATGGGGCTGCCATCAGCGGCTGACCGCGCCAACTCACAGCCATGGCCAAATAGTGTCCGACGCCCTAGCTACATGCAGACCACACAGGCGGCGTCCTACAAGAAACATAAAAGGTGAGGCTGTCTGTGTGTATGATAGAGAAACCTGACAAGAATTGCAGTAGAGAATGATCTGTGTGACGCTGTCAATACCTTTCCTGAGCTCTGTATGTGTGATAGTCGTCATTGGTCGATGAGAGCCTGAGCATGTTTATTACGGATTGAAGGTCGGCCACTTTAACATCAAGTTTCTATAGATCTGTTTGAGGTATGTTTTTTTTATTACAATATCATAATTCATGTATGTTAGTTGAACACAGTTTCAACTGGTTTAACCCATGATTTTAAATAACAACGTATTATATGTGTGGCGGCCTAGGAAAACCAGTCACATTGACAACAAATAATAAGTATTTTTATTCAAGAAATGGAAAGCAACACTATTTTTACTTCCAAAACAGTTTACTGTATTCAAATATTCCAACCAGAACCAAAGTTACAAGAATTTAAAGAGGGCCCCTATCAAAAATTAGTTCAGGAGACAAATCTGTTTTAAAGTCGAGAGTCATTATTCACATGAAAACAAAACTTCATGATGGTATAACAAAATATCTGCTGCTATTACCATATACAATCCTGTGAAGCAAATGTAGCTGTGTTTGTTATCTTTAGCTTACAGAAATAATTATTAAATTCTGATGGCTACTTTTAAAATTAAAAGACTTCAAAGAGGACACCCATCAAACATTATTGCAGGAAAAAAGTACTCATAGTGTCTGGAATCATCATAATTCATGTCAAAATAAAATCTTGCTGCAGTATTAATATTATATCAAAATATCCAGTGCTATCACCATGTCCAATGTAGTGAAGAAAATGTAACTACAGGTGTATATTATATGTATCTCAGCTTTGGAACACTAAAACTATTATCAAATTCTGATGGTTACTTTTAAAGTTACAATAATTTAAAGAGAGCACCCTTCAAAAATTGTTTAGTTTGTTAGCAAAAACGTATATTACTAATCAACACGCAAGAGGTAGCAAACTCTTCCATGAATATAAAGATCTAAATGTTGTTGCTTAGGTCTGAAGAGAGGCGTTTGTGTTCTCATCTTGCGCCTCGGGTCATCATAAACAGTTTGACTGTCACCATTGACAGATCCATTCACTTCCTCTGCCAGCTCCAGGTCAAAGTCGTCCTCGCTCGAATCAGACAAGTCCGAATCATTGTCATCATCGGGTGTGTCACAAAGTAGTCATTCACAAGTTCGTTGAGAACGTCCCCACTTGCAATATACTGCATGTTCACCAATGCCAATGCGTTGAAACACCGAGCAAGATCGTTCGACTTCGCCGTCTTCGGTCCATCCATGCCATGGTTATGGGCGTAGCCATCTTTGATTTTTCGAAGATCATAAACATGAAACGAAATTCGTCCCGTAGTCTGTATTTCCAATGAAATCCGGTTCGATAACACGTTAAACTGTTAAAAAATATGTACAGATATAAACTACAGCAACATCAAACTAAACTAATAATTAATCGAACTACACAAACAATTCCAATCCAACTTCCAAATAAAATTCCGTTAACTTTCACTGTGCACTCAATTTTCTTCCAACGTATTCATGCAAACTACTGCTAGGGAACTGCGTGCTGTAAATAGCTTTCAAACTGTATGTCATATATGGGCATGGGAACTTCTGTCCTAGGTTTTAAGCGTTCGCAAAATAGAGCGCTTTTAATTCTAAAACGCTGCAACCTAGGACGAACTTCACGGTTACAAAAACACAAAAAAGTACAACTTTCACTTAGGTAATCAGGAAACTACTTGGTGAACTTATAAATAAGTATGTTAGCTAAAAGATCGCAGCGAAATCTCAAAATCAACTCGATGACGCAAAATCAACTTTATGACGTGTTTGCAGGCAATTACGCCTGGCGACTTCCGACTGGTTTTCCTAGGCCGCCACACATATGGTGACAACCTGATGTAGGCCTGTGTGTATTCGAAGCACAATGGAAATGAAAAATATGTTAATTAGCAACATATTTTCGGTGCATTTCTTATTTGAAACATCAAAGTGAATTGTGTTTTTTAAACTAGTAATTCTGAGCAATTCAGCTTATATGGTAATTGGCAGTGTGGTATTTGGCACAAATGTCAATTACCTGTTTGGGGAGGTTAATACGTTCGAGGGTTAATAATATCACAAGTTCATGAGAATAAACCCACTTGCTGGAAGGCCAAACACATTACCTACATGCCAGTGTGTGTATTGATCAATAGCTGCACTGGCGACTCTTGGTCCGCTTTCAGGTTGAGCTTTTTTGTGAATGTCGTTAGATGTTTTCAAAGAATTTCTCTGCCATGAGGTTGCTGCGGGCTTAGATACTTTTACACAGCACTTGTTAATGGCTCTGGAAATAGCCCCTGCTATAAGTACTTGTCTTCTTGATTGCACTTTGGTTTATATAGTTCATGTCCTGTGAGTTTGATTTTAGTAGGTCTTACCTATCCCATAATTGTGGGTGGTCGTTAGACCACAATGGACGAAGATTTTGTAATGTCTCTTTTGTGGTCCTTTTCTGGCACTTGTGTTTCATAAGAATCGAGATATTGCCCGGTGTTGACAAGTGCACACTTTATGACTGGCAAATAATATCCAACTATGACCAACATTTGCGTATATTTATCTGCAATCGACCTTGTCTGTTCCTCGTTTTTAATATAATGATCTTAGCACTAGAATAAATACAGTAAAGGTATACTGCTCATCAAGTTGACTTTAATAAGCCTGAAACAATTTTAAATGAAAACGCCTATGAAACTTATAGAAAACACAGCTGTTTTTGAGACAAACAACTCTCTTCCAAGCACATGGAATTTGGGTGTGACTGGCCTTGTTTCCGCAGGTAAGACAGCAAGTGGGACAAAGTACAACTGTTTCAGAGAGCTTCCTGCTAATAAGTCACTGTCCAGAATACCATAGCCATGCCCACAAACTGTAAATAAATCGATGTGAAACACAAATGCAGACCTTGGCTGTTGTTGCGTTGTACTCAGCAGTAGGCTGAATACACGACACCTGGAATAGACTGGCACAACAAACATGAAGATTATCAACTGGTACTGTAAGCAGATTTTTTATTTATAAGTTGTTAAGTGAAAAAAATTACGGTAACTGAACAACGTAAAAAGATGCCACTTGCACTGCAGAAAGACCACAAAAATAGGTTTCACAAATCTTGTTTTTTTTTCATCAGGAAGTGTTGCATGTTGCGCTGAACCAACAGTCGTTTGTGGGCATGGCTAACACATCTTGGATGGCAACTATTACCACCCTGGCTTAAAATGATGATTGTGGGTAACAAAACAGATGTGGTAACTTTAAATAAAGGGACCTAGCACAGTTGCCCTGTGGTTGCACTCTCTAATATATTTTGTTACAATCTGCTAATAGTTTGTATGATTAGAAATGTGTGACATGTAAGTTACCAAGTATTGTTTCTATGTGTTCCAGAACCTGGTCGTCAGAGAACCTCACGTCCCTGGACCAACACAAGGGCCTTGCCAACCACCAACATGGCGGGGCCTCTCGTGTGCCTGTCGACAGCATTACTAAGAAACCCGCTAGATCAATGTAAGTTCGTTACAACAGTGCATTAGCTTTGTCTAGATTTGTACACATGCCATATTTGACATACCAAAGTTGCATTCCGGGATCATCCATTTTTTAAATACAAATTTCTACTGCATCAAGATGTCCCATGCACTATCATTTTATATTGCTCTTCTCAACTCCATTTAAGTGTTTTCCACATAGTACGCCATTTTATGATAAAGCTGTGCAAAAGACGAACAATTATATCCACACACCATACATTTACTATTCCACTGGCTGGACCTGGTGATTTCTCAGAAGCATAATTCATCAAATGCCACAGTGATATGTTTGGTAGCAAGTGTGATCAAGTAAGTTACTATTGTTCATGCAGTACATACACTTTTTTATAAACAGTTAAAAATGGTTTAACTCAGAATGCAACTTTATGTGTGCATGTCTTAACACGTACACACCCTCATTTTATATCTTGAAATGATGGTAATCCTACACTACAAATTTGGCCGTTTCTAGACTATTTTTACTTAATTTTGTTAACCCAAAACATTCATTACATCACATCATTGGCCTCCATTGTTACTGCTTATTTAATAAGTGCAGGGTGATATCAATGGCGGTTGGTACAATTCAAAATGTGATTTGAACTGCTAAAAGTATCCCAAAAGGTCTCCAATGTTTGAAAAATTACTTTTCATGTTACCAACTCCGAATGACATTCGCATTTAAACTTAACGAATAAAAACGGTGCCACCTGGTGCATGCTATAACAATATATTTTGTGACTCCAAAATTTATATAAAAAACTATGTGCAATTGTTTGTGTACAGTATTTACATTAAGTATTTGAATTGGGCTAGTTTTGTTTACCTGCGTTCAGGGTCTGTCCTTTAGCTCTAATGTAATACTTGCAACATAATTACTGTTCTCATATATGTTAATGATTTGTGCTTGTTCCAGGGCACTAATGCGGAGTCGATCAGCTGTGAATGTCTGCCGAAAGGGAATGGTCTTCTGAGCAATGGAGAAAAGACTTGTATTGAATATTCATATTTGAAGGACAATTATCTCATGAAACTCATGTTGTTTATTGTCATTGTAAATAGTTGTACAGTAGGTTGACTGGGCCCATTTCGGAAATCAGAAGGTATAGCATTAACATCTACCCGTTACTGTACGTCTCGCCGGCCCGCCGCAGCTTTTACACTGTATATTGTAGCTTAATTTATATCCCTTTTACCGTATTTTATATCCAGTATATTTTATAATTACAGTATTATCTTAGCATAACCATGGTAATGTGACACGTCATAAGAAAGGTTATCCTAGATTTTTAGATGAACTTTTTGCAAACATCCTTGTTATGGCTAATTGCTGAACAGGTAAATTGTATAATGCATTTTTAGGTTTTTACATACTTGGTTATCTTAAAATTGGCCAAAATGATGGCAGCTGCTTTGGTGGATATTATATTAGCTTGTGCGGGAACATTAGCAGTTCACTATGCAAGATGAACCAGTATAAACAGTACCACTATTAGTTGTTTTTTAAAGACTGGTGTTTTAGTGGAAACAAGGATGGATCAGAAATTAAATTAGACAGTTTTAGGAAGTAAAAGCAGTAGAGATATGAATAGCACCACGGCACAAGCTCAGCTTATTATCACCTTTATGTGCTGTATCTATCTAGTCATTTTATAAATGATGGTTGGTAGTTAACTTCATGTACAGGCTGTACTAGTGTTCTCAGTTATCTGCATCTCATATTGGTGTGCGATAATAAAACACCATACATGATGAATTCAATGGCTTTATTACAAAATAAAATCATCTTAACACTTTGTGGACTTTCATATTTTCTGTTGGTGTGAATGAATATGACCCAAACTTTTCCTCACTCACTCACTCACTCATCCCTTGACTGGGGTAATACGCTACAAATTGAACCTATAACACATGCTTAAAAACAGGCATAAGTTTATTTATAAAGTATCGACACATCACAGGAACAATGAAACAGATAATGACAATGATGGCTTCAAATGACAACAAGAACAGCCTTTACATAAAAGGCTACGACTGACTGAGCATTTAACTATTGTACATGATCAACATGACTTCTCTCGCTGAACGAGAACATACAATCCTGAGATCCTGTGTTGATAAACTAGTCGTCCCTATCTTCTGTGCTGACCTGTGTGATTTTGTGAAGTTTGAAAATAACTTTCTCCTCGAGTGTACAAAAAAGCTGCACCTTGTGACTAAACGGTTGCTCTGTTGTATGCACTTTCATGATGCTGTGAATGTCGTTAGATGTTTTCAAAGCAGTACTCTGGGATACATTTGCTTGGGTCTTTGATATTTGTACACAGCACTCGTAATGGCTTCAATCATCAATAAGATAAATAACTTAAGAATCTGAGAGTGCCAATATTCCACATGGATATGTTTGAAATGCTTACTCCAATCTAAGATAACACAGAATGTGCTGAATGTTAAATGGCTAAGCAATATTCACAATTGTCCACATCCACTGGGCAAACCTTCATGAGAGATTACATTTAAACCTGGCGCAAACCCTTTCTGTGGTGAACAGGAGACTAGTTTTCAACATGACATACAAAATAAAACCAGATTTTTATTGTACAGAAAAGGCTAATTTTGAAAAATGATTCATCCTCATGTGCCGTGGACGCTGCTGTTTATATCTGTTTTGGTACCCCCTGGTATATCGCAGTATCTTATCTCACTGCCTGCCAATTTCAACCAGTTTGTTTTTACCAATCGTAGCTGATATTACACATAATGTTCGGGGAGAAGTAATTAAACTATTTATTTGAATAAGCACTACCATTCAGCTGCATGTGAAAATGGTCGAATGAGTAATTATTCAAATTTCCTGTAACAGCTTTTTGATGCAAGGCGTGGGTGATTGTGTATCATGGTTCTCACAGCATGACTGGTGAAGACAAAGTTCTAGGATGAAATACAGCTTTACAATTAATTAAGCAAACTTCTGCACATTGCATACGATATCTGCCAGTGTGGGCTCTCTCTCTGGCTAGCGAGGATGAAATAACTAGTTGCATTTGTCAGTAACTTTATATTTGTCAGTATTCAGTTACAAAAAAAACTAGTCTTCTCTACTAGTCCTCTTACTTTATCCGGTAATGGCTTCGGCGAACCATGTGTGGCTTGGAGATCTATAAATTATACATACATCACATAATTGTTAAAATGATCCCTTCCCTATATGTGTGCAAGGTCTAACCTCATCCCCTGTAGCAGAAGCCTTATTCCCCTCCCCCTATGCATGCAATCACTGTTCTCCCTCTTTGCATATGTAATTAGCCTATCATGCACACGAGCCAAAAATTGCTGTCTAGTTAATGTCCCATAAATTGTTTTTATTTGGGCAGAAATGTAAACCTTGTAATCCCATCTTTCAATATCGGGTTTGTTTTCTTCGACAAACAATCCAAACTTAATCGGATACATGCATTTATGAACTCACAAATTAATAAAAAAAACAATTGTAGACAATGTGAGTAAAAATAACTTTTTAAAAGTTTGCTTAAATTTTAGTAATAAATACAAAACAAATGACGTATCATTTTAACTTTAAAAATGTACAAAACTAAATTTTTTGACTTAATAGCCAGTTTGCTGAGGCAGGTCACAAATATCCACTCGTGTTCAAGCACCTGCATCACAGCCACATGACACATGACGTCAATTGGTGGACGAGTCACTGTCTGAGTCAGTGTTGCTGCTGTCTGTGTCGGACTGACCCATGTTACACACCCTCTTGAGGGTGTTGGTCAGTGACCGTGTACTCGTGAGGGCAGCAGCCTGCTTCTTCAGCTCCTTGGTCATCTGGGGGGTCAGTCTTGACTGTGCTGACTTACTGTCCATGGTACTAAGTGACTGCGTCGACGTCACCAAGCTAATAGCGGTCATTGAGCTGGACGGGGCAGTTATGGTCACTACTGGAGTGGACGTCTGCTCTGGACAGGACGGCGTTGAGGTCAGGCTGAAACATGCAGATCATTCTGAATGGATGTCCGTTCAATGCATTTTTAAGGGATTCTGTTCAACATAATGAACTCATATTAATGAAGTTTAAATACTTAATGTATTATCACAAAAAGGCTTATTATGGAAATTTTGTTTTGAAGGATAATTTACATCCAAAAAGTTTAAACAACTTTATGGTAACAAAATTAGCATTTCTTCACAACATTTTTCTATGAAAGTATCCCTTTGTTGATTATTTAAATTGATAGATGGTTCTGATAAATAAACAAATGGTAAATGTACAATTCTTTGTGCACAAAGGTTTTTTCACAGACAAACATTTCATTGAAACAAACATTTATGATTGAAATAAGCAGTTTGAGAACAACACAGCTAAAATACATTTAGATAAACAACAGCCCAAATAAAAATACTATGTAAACACAACAAAATATTATTCATGTAATGTAATTACGTTGCATAATGCAGAATGTACAAATTAAAAAATAGGAGAACCACACATACAACTGAAGTGTCATATCACATCGGTTAGTTAAGGGTAGTCATTACTCGAAAACGGCCATAGGCCATATCTCTGTTAGTACTGAACATATCTTAGCCAAATGTGGAGTACTAATTAGTTAAATGAATAGTACATGATATGTGGAATGTGGGTTCATTTGCTTGCGCAGTGCCATGGCAATCAACATTTCTAGTGTGATAGAGGGGCATGCATCCTTGAAAATTATTCTCAGCTAACAACTGTATGTGTGGTCATGCAGTTGTCAAGAATCATTAGCTAGAATACTCCTTTGTGCAATAAGGTGGTTTTGGGCAAGGAAGTTTGGCTGCAATGACTGTTGTGAGATGGGACTTTAGGTTTGAGCTTTTTTCGTGATGTCTTGAAAAATGCTCAAACCTGAACAACAGTCACTGAAGTCAGATATCCTTGCCCAAAACCACCTTATTGCACAAAGGAGTATTCTAGCTAATGATTCTTGATAGTTCTATACATTCACTTTTTTAATCAGTGCTCCAAATCTGGTTATGATATGTTCAATATTAAGAGATGTGGCATATTGGTTATATGGGCATTTTTTCGAGTAGTGGCTACCCTTAACATGTGAAATGAAACATCTGACACAACAAATCACGACATGACAGCAAATAACTGAACTCACACCTGAACAAATGAAATATACCAAAGTTAAGACATTCAAGCATTTAGACATCAATGAGTGTAACACAAGGGTAACATTGCACAAAATAATTTATTTTTATATAGCCCCTGATCCAATTCTTGTGCTGAGGCACTTAACAATGTTTCATAACATTTAAATATAATGTAAACTATTTAAAATAATTGTTTGATGAATATAAATGATTATATTGATAAAGGCACAAATAAAGTGTTATAAAAAATGTATTACTATAATTTAAGAAAAGATGACCTGCCAATGTCTATTAATATTACAATGTTACTAAACTATCCTGTCTACTCACAAAATAATAATGTTCATACATTAGCATGCCGACACACAGTTTAGTACTAATATACACATATCCTTGCTAATCAGGGGAGGTAGGTGACTGCATTACCCCTGGCAGATATCCTATGCAATGTGCGAAAGTTCTCAATATTAGTTTATTTCATCCTAGAACTTTCTGATTTCACCGGCTGTGTTCTGAAAATCATAATGCATAAATAACCCTGCCCCACATCAAAAAACAGTTAAAGGAAATTTTCAATACAGGTGTAATTACCCATTTGACCATTCTCACGAGCAGCTGAGTGATAATGTGTATTCAAATAAATACTTCCACTCCCAAACATTACATGTATGTAATTAATATCACTCACGATTGGCTAAATCCAAACTGGCTAAAATTGGCAGGCAACGAGATGATTGGAAAACAGGTTAAGCCTTACTTCCACATTGCAACAAAGTGATATGCCAGGGGGTATGAGACATATATAATCAGCAACACCACCCGGTGTGCGAGGATGGTAAATGGGTGGAGAATGAAACACTAGGGAAATAGGATCAATGGCAGAAACAAACCAAAGACAAAAATCAATGAAAAATACCAATGCCAGTCTCCCTTGGACTTACGGACAAAGAGAAGTGCAACACTCGTGCCAACGCACACACACACAGTGTTAGTAGACTATCATGCCAACTCACTGTATAATGTTAGCAGACTAGAGGGTGGGTTTAGAGCTGTGCCAGGGAACGGTATATAGGTGGTATTGGGGCAGTCGGCTACAACAAGAACGCAAGTCAACCATCTCTCATTTGAAATCACTTAAAGCTTATTCCAAAAATAAATTTGTCACTAGTCCAGTTTTAGACTAATGTTGTGGCAAAATCGCACCTACCCAGTATCGACTACATATATGTTTGTACCAATCTGAAGCTAGTTTTTATTAAAATTGTTGGAAATGGTGTTAAATTTTGGTTTGACCAAACAGAAACTCTACAAAAAACAGTGACATCACACCTTTTGTTATCTTGTCATATCTATTCAGTTTTGCAAGCCACCAGATTTAATAATCAAGGTAAATTCTTTTAATGATTTTAACAAAAGTATGCTTTATTTTATTAAACCAGTTGCATATATTATTTTAGCTATTCATACGCTATAGAGATAGGAACATCAACAAACCTTCTTCGTGATGCGCTAAGTGTAGGGAGGAAGCACCTTTAAAATAGGACACCAACAACCACAATGACACATCTACACAGAATTGACTGCTCTTATTGAAAACAATTGAACAGTTGCGTGGTAGTAATGATAAGTAACATGGCTTGAAAGTTGGATAATCTGAACTTTGAAATGGTCAAACTCAAAGAATAATTAGTAGCTGTTAGCAGCGTAGTACTAAAGTTTAGTAGGGGTTATGCAATCTACTGATGAAAATATGTTAATTATAGAAATGGGAGTGTTTCTAAGTTTGAACGATAACTCACGTGGATTTCTCAGATGGTTCCCATAATTTCTCCTTGTTTGGCAGTTTACCTGAAATGACAGAAGATGGTCTAGAATTGTTTACAACTCCATTTCCATAGATATTTATCTACCGTTACGATTATGTGAAATCGCATCAATCAAATGTTGGTAAAAATATTCTATTGTGCACTTTTGTTATTATCTTGATCTTACTGCAACAATAAAATCATAGACGAGAGCAGTGCCCACCGATCCACTTGTTCAGAGCAACGCTTTTTGAGAGAGCCATGAGGAAGCCATAGAATGTCACCCTGGTGGCAGTCGAGAGAATCTCCTTCAACATCGACTGGGGAAGTGCGCTACAACAAGAGGTAATATTTTTTATTCGGTCACTTGTAAATTTGTTTATTTTATACTCTGCAATAGAGTGAATCTTAAATACTGCATAGTTATTTTTTTAGTATTTTACATTTAATTATGTATTTATTTGTTTATATGTTTATTTCAGAGTAACATGGTATTTTCCTTTGCACAGGAAGGTGAAGTAGGGAGAGGGAGGGAATGAGGGAGGGAGGGAAAGAGGCAGAGTGGGAGGGAGGGAGGGTGGGAGGTAGATAGGGAGGGAGGGAGGAAAAGAGGGAGGGAAGATGGAAGGAGAAGGGATGATTGTATGGATGGAAGGGAGGGAAAGATGGAGGTACGGTCAGACAGAGCATCAAGGAAGGAGGGTGCATGTGTGATGGAGTGAACAAAGGAATGAAAAACAAAAGGATAGATGGAATGGGTGAAAGAGGGAATGAGGGTGGGAGGGAAGGAGGGAGGAAGGGAAGGAGAGAGCGAGGGAAGAAAGGATAGCAAATTATAAGATTTCCACTACTCACTTTGGCATGAGTTTCTCACACACTGGCACCAGCAATCGGTAAAACTGCATTGAATCGACACCCTCATGTCGCACGCCTGATTGCTCCCCCTCGCTGTTCCTTGGGGACGGTGCAGCAGCCAACTTCTCTGACGTTGGCACAATGACTGCTCCCGGAGGATTCAGTGGGTTTTTTACGAGATCCTTGTACACCTCCGCACAACTACTTAGGAACTCTGTCACAGAGGGAGGCGTTATTGCTAGTTTTGTGTCTTTCACAGTAGTGCAGTGTACTTTGTAAAAGGTAACATCTTATATAGCACAGTATCCAGTCCTTAAGACTGCTCAGCGCGCTTCATACTTTACTACCTGGGCTGCAATTAGTGCGTTAAAGACTATTAATACACAAATATCCACCACTGTCTGTAGCCAGGTACTCATTCGTATAGCTGAGTAAACTGGAGCAATGTAGAGCGAACGAACTTGCCAAGATTAAAAACGGCAGCACAGGATTCAAACCCGGGTTCTCTCGATTGAGAGTCCGATGCTGTAGCCACTGCGCTCCATAATGGCTCTGAAGAGTATGCGCCATACATTTGACATGGGATACATTTGATATGTATTCTAGTGCATCTTTCAAACTAAAAAACTTACTTTCATATAATGATACAGACAAAGTATGTCCAGACTACTGCACGCTATGCACTGGAAATATATTTGTGTGGATATAACATGTGTACACCATACTGAAGTGATTTTGTCCATGCAAAGTAGTATTTAATGTTTTGTTTTTTCATTCAAATTTTGTGACTTAAACATGGCCTGAAGCTTCACGTACACTGTATTGTCAATTAAAATGTAACATACTGTTGAAAATGTTTTAAAATATTGGTAGTTTTTTACTCCAGAATAAGTCCATAAACATAAAATATAATAATTTGTTGAAAACTGACAGATTTGTTCAACATTACCAGAACATTTGATTTTATAATTAGTATTTGTGAAACATCACAGTCCTGAGATGAACATTGAAAGCTGTTCTCTGCTTACCATTGAAACAAAACTGAACTTGGAAGGCATAGAGGAAATCAGGAAATGACATGAGACAGTCCATGGCATCATCCATCAGGATAATTCTGAAACAGATAATAAATACCCGGTATGTGAAGGGTTTCATTTTCAGGGCAAGACATAATAAATGCCAATTCAGGTTACATTTATATCTGGGCAATATTTTAGAATTGTAACATATTACAAATATGCTGGCCATTGCGATCAGTCACTATGGTTTTGTATTCTGAAGATATTCAAATATCATGTACAAGTTAGCATAAATGCCCTGAGAATGAAGCACAGAAGTAAGTTTTTGTCAAAAATAAAAACCAAATATTGTGTTTTGTCCTGAAACCCTTCATATCTACTTACCTGTGAATATCACCGATACCTTTACAGATCTATAATTTTATGGGGTCACAAGGGGGGACAAGCTTGGTCCCCCATTACTTTCCATGCTAAAATGTAGTGAAAACTTTTCAACTGGAAATCCTGATCTAAAAATACACCATTGTCTCTGAGTAAAAACATTGTGTGGCTCTTTATATCAGCGAAGTTGTGAGATGGCGAATACCAACATATTTACTTATTGGATTTGACAGATTATCTACTGAATTGTATTAGAGAGATCATATGAACTGGATTAGACAGATCAGCTGTTCAATTATGGCACAGGTGTAATATGACAACACTAAAGAAACAACATTAATTATTTATAACAGAGGCATGTACAAAAACAACAAAGTTATTAATTTATAACAATATATTATATATGTTACAGCGAAATTAATCAAGTAATGACAGAGCAACAGTGTTATTAATTTATAGATGATTGATATCACCTATGTTACAGTGAAGTGACGCCAATTTAGGACAAAGTATGTTGAGACTTATCAAGTGGCCACTGGGACAACTAGCAATGTAACACTAGTGGTGCAGTAAAGCAGACAAATGCTAAAGCAACATCAGCACGGAAGTACAACAGAAATCCAAAGTAATGGAACTAGCGGATGTGAGCATTTGTATAATGTATTTACTTATATTTTTATTATGTTTTATTACATACAACAGGGCTCGACATTAATGCATACAACAGGGCTCGACATTAATGCATACAACAGGGCTCGACATTAATGCATACAACAGGGCTCGACATTAATGCATACAACAGGGCTCGACATTAATGCATACAACAGGGCTCGACATTAATGCATACAACAGGGCTCGACATTAATGCATACAACAGGGCTCGACATTAATGCATACAACAGGGCTCGACATTAATGCATACAACAGGGCTGACATTAATACATACAACAGGGCTCGACATTAATACTTGTCCGGGACAATTACCAATGTCGGACAAGTACATTGTCCAGGACACTTGTCCGATGGGACAACAAATTGATCGAGTCACAATATTAACAGGGCTTGAAGGTGCTACTACCTCGGTGCATTTGCGGGTATAATCTTACTCCTGCTACTAGATAAATTGCTTTTGTTGCAGTGTGCAATTTAGAACTTTGTCCATTAATTATTGTCCTGCCCGTGGGCGACTGACATTTGGGTCCTTGTGTTGATATATTAATGGGCATTAGTCATCAAACAAATTGTGCATGATGCCATTTTAACCCCTTGCTCTGCCCCTGTTTAAGGTCTGCTGCTCTATTGCTGACAAAATATTGATAAATTGTAGCAAGTGAATGTTGACTTTGTGTAAAGGCTAAAGTTGTATGTATGAAGTCCTATGTAGGCACCCCTGTACTGTCCACCCTTATATCACTTGGTGACTTGGGCAACCAGTTACAGAAAAGGGCAACTCTTAACTAACTAGCTAGTTTTTTATTTGTTTAAAGTTTAAACTGTGAAATAATGTGATATATATATAGAGGTGAATGTTCCCTATGTGACTACTGTATGGACATACATTCTTTCAAAATAAATGTGTATAATTTCATAAAAGCATTCACTTACTTAAATAATTGTTATGGTTGTAAATATCAACAAAATATCAGGTAGCATGCATGGCTAGGTCCAATTACATAACTGTACCTGGAATTTATTAGAAACAGTATTCGTATTATTAGCAGAGATGATAATTCAAACATTGTACGGAGTGTTGATATAAAATTGTGTTCAGTAAAATGCCACGACATGCTTAGCTTTGCATTTTAACTAGTTACATGGAGGCAGTCTGTTCCAAGTTTTAAATTTATTAATTAATATAATGTTCTTATGACTACACTGTATATTAACTATGCTGAAGGTATACTGCTTGCCAAGTTTTTGTGTTTAGTAAGCCTGTAACAACGTTCGTAATTTGGAAGGTACAACCCCAGAGCCAGTTATAGCAATAACACTGGCATTTTATATTTAAAGCAATTTTTTTGGTGGGACAAGTAAATTTCTGTTGGGACAAGTAAACATGAATTAGTACTTGTCCTACTGGACAAGTGCATTATGGGAGTTAATGTCAAGCCCTGTACAGTATATATTTTGTCTATACATATTAATTATGGTAGAACATTTTAATGATTTTTTCAAATTTTTAGATTTTAACAAGATTTAACAAGATTGCCACCCAAGTAATTAACTCTAGATGGCAGGTGGACAAGGAAGCCCTTTGGCTTATCAATAATAATAAGAACTGTTATATAGCGCCATAAATCTAGATAAATCCATTCGGAGGCGCTTAGAATACATAATTATATATATGTGCGTGTGTATATATTTATATATGCAGAACATTAATAAGTTACATAAAATTAATAATATTAAATTAGTTAAAATAAATGACAATATATACACAAATAAAATAAAAAGTTATAGCTAAAGATAATTGTTAAAATTAAAGGTATATTGATAATAAATCAGTAAAGATTGTGTAAAATTTGTTTTAAAACATATACAAGATAATAAATAATTAAAAATTAATAAATAAACTAACTGGTGGCGCCTGTGTTGCATAAGCAACCCGTCAAGTCTTTTGAAAGTCACAAGCAACAGGTTGTCTTCATCTCGCTTGGAAGTGAATTCCACAGTCGTGAAGCAGACACCAAGAAAGTTCTGTTGCCATATCGGCTGCGAGATGGTGGCACGTACAAGTCATTGTTTGTAGTTGAACGCAACACTCTTTGTTCATGGAGTAGGTCGGTGACGTAAGCTGGTGCCAGTCCGTGTTGAGCACGAAACATCAATAGCAGAATTGCATAATGAATGCGTTGCTTCACGGAAAGCCAGTGCAGTTTCTTGAGTACCGGTGTGATATGGTCCCATCTGTGGAAGCAAACCACCAGCTGAGCAGCAGCATTTTGCACTCTTTACAGCTTGTTGATTAGGTAGTCGGGGATGTCATATAGCAGACAGTTCGCATAGTCAATTCTCGATATAACAAGAGAGTACATAAGACAGATTGCGGCTTTCTGTGTTAGGCACGATCGGATCGACACAATGTTCCTCAGATGATAGTAGGTTATGCAGCAGATGTGCTTTACATGACTGACCATCGACATTTCCGAGTCGAATACAACGCCGATGTTTCTGGCAGTAGGACTTGGCGTTATGTTGTAGTCGCCAATTTTGATCATGGTGATGTTGTGTTTAGCTTGATTGTTTCATGATGCTAACACAAATGCGACCATTTTGTTATCATTCACCTTTAGTCGATTATCGACCATCCACACGCGGACGTCGTTGATGCAGTGAGACAACATTCTGTTGGTTTTGGTCATCTCAAAAATGATGTATAGCCAGGTATCGTCCAAGTATAGATGGAAGCCCAGGTTGTGTCTTCTGATGATATCACCGATAGGTGCTGTGTACGCAGAGAACAACAGGGGCCCCAGCACCGATCCTTGTGGGACGTCACAAGCGTCGCTGGTTTTGCTGGAAGCACCACCTGGTATATTTACTGACTGCGACCGGTCAGTTAGATATGATCGCATCCATACCAGCACGGAACCAGCCATTCTGAAGCGGTTTTAATCGCCTGAGCAGAATTTCATGGTCAACTGTGTCGAAGGCGGCCAACATGTCGCACCTCGAGGATGTCTTTATGTACCAGAACTAGCGCAGTTTCCGTGGAGTGATGCGATTTGTAGATTGGTATCGTTCAAGAAGATTGTTATCAGTCATGTGGTCGATCAGACAGCGTGCAACGTACCTTTTGAGTAGTTTTGACACAAAAGGGCAGTTTGATATTGGTCTATAACTGTCCATACTGTTCTGATCGAGATTTGCCTTCTTAAGCACAGAGGTGACGTTGGCATGTTTCAGGCAGCATGGAACAACACCAGATGCTATAAATGAGTTGACGAGTTGCGTCAGGAACGGTACTAAATTGTCTCTGACTTCTTTCAGCAGCCGTGTTGATAGGGGATCCAGTGCGCACGATGTTGTTGGTGACTTGTTGGGCAGATTGCGGATGTCTGATGTAGTCGCAATCGGAAGTGAGTGAAGTTGTGACACGCAGGGTGCTGGATGGCGGTCTGTGGTCGTGGTGGATGTGAGTGTAGACTGGATATGTAACGCCACACGAATCGATTTTGCAGAGAAGTTTGAGAAACTAGTTGCGAGATCGTGGATGTTGTCGTTAGCTGGTAGATATTGGGACTTTCTTCGCTGCAGCTGTCTGTTTAGCAGACAATACAGTCGCCTGTTGTCGCTCTCATACTGTTCTATCTCAGAAGCATAGTAGTCAGACTTGGCTTCTTTGATTGTCCTCTTTACCTGTGCACACTGTGTCTTATACATTTCGCGATGCACTTGAAGTGACGTGTGGTGCCATTTCCGTTCATAATGTCGTCAAATTTGCTTAGCTTTGATCACCTTCTCGTTGTACCAAGGTACGAGTGGACGATCAGCGATACGACACATCTGTAGCTTCTCGATAAGTTTGGTCAATACCATATTGTAGTGATCTGCAAGTTCAGTCGTTGTTTGTAAGACAGACGGAATTGTGGTCAGAAGCGACGACGCTATGTCATTACGAAATGCAGCCTTGTCAATGTTTTTGTACTTTCAGTCTGTGATCAAGAGTCCAACCCTTTTATCTATTTATGTCCCGCCCTTTTGAGGTGTGTCGATTTCTCCTTTGTGAAAATGAGAACGTTCTTATATCTAATTTACACTGCTCCTTTACTAATGTAACTTCGTGTCCTCTAGTTTTTCTATCTTTCTTAACTGAGAAACAAATATTTCTATCAATATTTTCATAACCATTCAATATTTTAAACACTTCTATCTGATCTCCTCTCAATCTCCTGGTCTCTAGTGTTGTTAAACCACATTCTTTTAGGTGTATTTCATAACGAAGATCCCTCAGTTTTGGTTTAATTTTAGTCACTCTCCTCTGTACTCTTTCTAGCATATCTATGTCCCTCTTGTCATATGGCCTCCACGCTTGTATACAATATTCTAAATGAGGCCTAACTATTGTTTTGTACAGCGGATTTAATCCAAGGATTTGATTTCCTTTTGAAGCTGCAATTCCGCACTGCTCTGAAACCTTCATATCAGCACTAATGGTTAATGGTCCTTTTTTTACAGTAGTATTTAGTACAGAACCTCCCATTGTTTACTGTACATCTTCCGATTTCCAATTTGAAGCCTCCCCATCAACTACTACTCGTTGTCTTCTGTCAATCAGCCATTTTTCTATCCAGTTAATTAAACCATTTCCTATACCATGGGCCTTTAGTTTAGGCAGTAATCTTTGATGTGGTACTTTGTCGAAAGCTTTTTGAAAATCTAAGTAGATGATATCTACTGGTGATCCCTCATCTACCCACTTAGTGATGTCTTCCATAAAACATAACATATTTGTTAAGCATGACCTCGCTTTTAGAAACCCATGTTGAAATGGGTTTATCAAGTTATGTTTAACAAAAAAATCCACCAGGTGATATTTAATTAGTCTTTCTAATACCCGGGGTAATTTGCAAATCGCCAATATTAAACTCCGACTTGTTTTTAAACCTTTTTTAAATAACGGTATAATATTTGCTTCTTTCCATTCTAAAGGAACCACTCCCTCTTCTAAAAACAAACTGAACACTGTTGCAAGTTGCTAATTTGTTCTACAATTTCCAATAGTAGTTTGGGCGGAATCCCATCAACTCCAAGTGATTTATTATCCTTCATAGCCCTTATTTTCTTTGCTACCATTTCTGGGGTTACAACTGTCTTAAATAGTCTGATTCTGCCCCCTTGAACTTAGCTTCTGGCACTGGCAGTGAACTAATATATTCCATGGTAAACACTGAACTCAAATACTCATTCAGGTCTTCTGCCATTAAGAATCCATCAGATATTATATTTCCAACACTATCTTCTATAGGACCGACCTTATCCTGAACATTCTGTTTGCTTCGAACATAAGCATAAAAACTTTTGCTGTCATGTTTTATATTACAAGCAAATTTTTTTTCATAGCTTCTCTGTTGTAGTCTTCATAATTTCCAGTACGTCTATATGACTTCCACATAATCTGTTTGTACTTAATTTTTCTAATGGCTTCTGTTAATAAGTGTTTCTTTTTGGACCATTTCCTTTGTTTTTTAAGGGAAAAAATGTATCGATGATGCACTCAATTTCACTCTTAAAGATAATCCAGCATTCTGTTGCTGTCTTATTCTTCAGTGTGTTATTCCAGTCTATCTTTGCTAAATATTTTCTCATGTCCTTATATATTCCTTAGAACTTTTAAAATATTTGACATAATCATCTTTTTGTTATAAAAAAAACTTAGGATTAGATACATTAAGAAAATATATGTATATTTTTTATGGGTGGCTCCTATGATAACGATCAGTTCTGATCTTAGTAGGAGTCTCCCATCCCAGAACTACTTTTTTTTCTTTCTTTTTTGGAAAATGTTTTTTTATGGGCCTCAAGGGAGCTCTGTGCAATTGGAGGTTTTGGCCCCCTAAACTACCCTCTCTAGATCCACCCCTGCATAAGACAGGTAAGTCAAGATGACGGAGAATGCGGACTACCTGGCAGTCTTCTGGACGGGTGTGAATGGGAAGTCAAGGCAGAGGAGACACAGGAGGGAATGGTACTCCCGGATCCCCAGCAGGTCTACAACATAAATTCATAAAAAGGTAAAAGTAAGTTCTTATATAACGCAGTATCCAGTAATTAGGACTGCCAAAAGTGCTATATACTTTACTCCCTGGCAAACTTGTTCAATTAAACACCATCTTAAATTCTCCGAGAATCATTCAGCCACATTGCAATTAATGCACAAAGACTATTCGTACACAAATATCCACCACTGTCTATAGCCAGGTACTCATTAATTTAGCTGAGTGAACATTCATACAACCATTAATGACTGCAACTGGTATTTGCTGCGCACAGTCAATATCAAAACATGACAATACTTTTGTATTACACTTATGTTAAATCATATATTTCATTGAAAGCATCCTGTATGTATGCATTATGTTTCTAATTGACTTATAATAATTATTAAATTGAAATATGATTCTTATATTTTAATTGCACTATTTAAAAATATATATTACATTGTCATTTAAAGTAGCATGCACTTTAGAGCATGTGCTTATTTAGCAACTTTATAATTTGTATTTTATGTGCTGTAAATAGTCATGAACAATTTAAAATTGGATTTGGTGCTACATAAATAAAATACATTATATTACTTTGCTGTAAAATTTTTAGAACTGAACTTTTCAGTTTTTCCCACAACTAAAACTTGCTTAATTTTTTCCAAATGACACGGAAATGTTGCTTAGTAAAATTACATTTCATATCTCTTGATACATTGAAAATGTACACATCAGATTGCATAGTGTGAAATGAGAAACGATAAACATGAAACAGTTGGTTTGTGACATCAAATACAACTACCACCCAGTTTTCCTCTCACAAAATCCACCGACGTCATATTCTGAACAAACATTAAAACATAATTAAAGCAAAAAAACAAATATAGATTCTTCAAATGTTTGTCAGACCATTTTGTTGTCCTCTCAGTATACTGTAAACGTATTTCCATAGAAACAGTATTTGATTCAACACTAGTGACAGTGACTCATTGATCACAGATGAATTCGATTCAACATACCGCCCTTGCGACCAATGTTCTGGAAACATTTCCAGAAAGTTCTGACAAATGACGAGCGATTGTGCGGTGTGGCACTGATGAATGCATATTCCCGAAACAGGGTATGGTTGCCCAACTTCACACTGTTGAAACTGCAATATATATCACACATTTGGTCAATTTAACATTTAATGTGCCAGGTCAGGTCTGATCAGAAGATCAGAAAATTGCGACATTTTCAAAATTACATTGAGAGTTTTGCTGATGAACTTGTGGTTATGGTCATAAGTTATGTGAATTTCAATAATGGTAGATACACAAGATACATTGTGCGACACATTTGAGAAGAACCTGATGTGTCAGCATTTTAAGTTGTTGTAACCTAAACAGCAGCCAATGAAATGCTTAATTATTGTTATGCATGGCCAACCTCTACAAACAAAAATCCTAATGTCACATGACTCTGAATAACAACCAAAGCGAAAAAGACACAACTGATCAACTCACTAATCGCTGAAGAACTTTGAAGGGCTGACATTGGGGTTGTCTTCTTTGTGATTTAGTAGTTGCAAGACAGCATCTTCCAGGTAGGTCAACACATTGTGTTTATCTGAAACAATATACTGCCCGATAAAAGTGGTATTTACGTGGCCCTTGTTGTACAGGTTCCATGATGTAGCATCCCCGATTGTCAGAAACACGAGAGCCTGGATACAAAGCTTCCAGGTGTTGTGACGAAGATGATTATGACTGCATGATTACCTTGATTAATAACCATTTACATCCACTCCAGAGTTAACTCATCAAATAAGGGTAAACTGTTTTAGTTTATAAATATGAATCATTTGAACCAATTCATGCAATAAAATGGAATTGTAAACAGTAATGTTTAGACCCTGAGTTTAAATCCCATAATAGTATATATATATTTTTAAATTAATGGTTTAATTTTCTAAGGATATCTATTTTATGTAAAACAGACAAATATTTATTTCATCAAAAAGCAAAGCACTTATTGCATAATATTAATTGTACATAAATACAGGCTTTATTGAAGTGGTGTCATTTCACATAACAACTATCAATCTATATTATTATGTGTCTGAGATCAGACTCTTCCTGTCTAGATATGTAGTTCACTTAACTGAGTGGAAATCACCTAAAGCTAAGTCTAATCCTTAATAAATACCTGGTATGTGAAGGGTTTCATTTTCATTTAAGCTTCTCTTTGCTAACCGGCTCTGTAGCAGGGCACCAACTGTGCAATGGGTGCATAGACCATAGCCTCAGGCTCAGGGCCAGGCATAGCCATAGGCATAGCTGTCACATGTACAACTGACAAGTGAATTAAAAACTGCCTGTGTGATTTTTGATCAGTCAAAGCAAAGGTCAAATCACAAGTGGGTGATTATTTTGTAACTTCACACTCACAGCTGGTTCAAAGTTCTCTGGACCGCCTGAAATGTCACCGGTCAGTTCCGGTCAGATTGCGCGAAACCTGAAAACGCGTGATTCTGTGAGTGTGGCCATTTTATAATTATTCAAACTGCACGCCAGCAGTGCCAGCACGGGCCACGATCATGGCGCACCACGTACACGCCACGGACCCGGTCCCACAGATGGATACCCCTACAGATTACTACCTGGGCACTGTCAATGTAATACCATACCTAAATATGTCTCCGCTGACACGGAAAACCTGCTATCTTTATCCATTTAATAAAGCAAAACACCAGCGGTTACAAAACCATGGTAACTAGGTAAACAAACTCCCGCTTATCAGCGATCTGCACATCTGTCTGTCTGTTCGTCGCAAGAGGAGCTGAGCAACATCTAGTTGGACAAAGTTTCGAATTTTATGCGAATCAAATATGTCGTAAACATCGCAGTAGGGAAGAAAGGATTACTTTTATATAATTCACTTGTTCAATAGCGAGTATATAATGACAATGCCCTATCTAGTATCTTCGCACGCATTCTTTTTGTTATTTTGATCATACAATCCTACAAAAACAAATCTACCTGTGTGGCAAAATGTTATGTCGGGGCATTTGTTTATGGCGGCGTTTGTTTATTTATAGTTAGCGCATGCGTCGCGTATACGACAAGGTGTAACATGCGCGCGCGCGATGCGCGCATACCTTGCACGCACCATACAACGAACCGATCAGATCTAATGAATATTCAGTAGCTCTAGAACCACGCAGACATAGCCACTAGGGGGCGGTGTCAACTGAAAACAAGAGAGCGTGGGCCAGCTACGGTAGTGTGCTTCGTTTACGGAGGCAGGAGTTCCTCTATAGGGGAAACTCCCGTTAAAGAGCTACAACGTCGTTCGGAATGACACAATTACGGCTACCATAATCAGATGGAAGATGACACTTCTCATACATTTGTTGGTAGCGGCAATCGCGATAATAGGTGAGTACGATTTGCCACAATTTCCAGGGACAAGCCTAATTACCGGTGTACGGTCCAGCGTAGAGCAGTATTCACGGGTCGTTGAGGCGGTCAAGTGGCAGACGGGCCGTTCTACTTGCGAAGGGCTGGATGTCTAGTCTCGTAGTCTCAACGTGGTTTAATAGGCTCATCTGTCCGTGTTTCTTGTTTTTAGCAGTGAATTAGTGGGACTAACTACTACGCCTCGTTTTATTTTGATGGGCTTTCTTGCCCCTGGCCTAAGTCCGAGTAGGCTTCGGTTGTCGCCTAGGCTTCACTGCCAGACACTGGTAGTGTGGATGATTGTGTAGTGGAGAGGTTCTCATCATCACTGTAATCTTGAAGACAGCTAGAGTTGAGGAGGTAATACCGTATGACAGATCAAACAGGCGAATGTTCAAGCAAGGATTTCGCATATATATATACGCTGTGCTATAGTACCGGCAATGATCCAGCAGGCAGAAAATTTATTGTTGAGGTTATTTGGAACAATATTTAAAATAATTCAAATGCAATAAGCACACCCAATGAACCATATATGGCATCATTGTTATAGGTGAATTACAAAAGTTACTCAATAACAGTCATGAATGCATTAATATTTAAATTTATGAATGTTTTTTTGATGAAACCTCTGTAACATCAATCGCCCATTGAGTTAAGTAATTTCACCAAATGATAGAAAATAAACGTGCTTATACTAAATTATTGGGGCACATTTCTTCAGCTCTTTATGCCAGTTTACGGCAACATGTAGATGGCATGTCAAAGTATACACACGCGTAACGGTTATTGATTGTCAGTTTAAAATCTCAAGTTATAGGTTCTGATACATATTTGTATCGGAAGTGTGAAAATGATGAATGTATGTGAGATAATCAGATACGTTGGGCCTACTTCCTATGCCGAAGCATTGGTATATGCCTACAACTACAAGCTTAGCTATTCTTCCATTATAGAGTTGTCTCATGGTTTATAAGATTTATATTCTCAAAACAGTCATGTCCAGAGCTATACAACACTTCTCAGTCCTCATTAATTTTAATTCTAGAAGCCCATGATGAGGCTGGCCTCGATTTAGTTCCTTCTTCCATCATTGATCCCATTTCACTGCCCTCTTTTCTATCTGGTTTTAGGAAGTCCTGCTTTATTTCCAGAGTTTCTTTTTCTTGAGTTAACAAGTCAATGTTTTATTTCTCAAAGGAAGGACCCTTGTGAGGATATTTTAATCTAACTAAGGAGGATATAAGTGGACTACTGGTGTAACATATTTTGCCCTGTCCCTGCATATCTTCCCCATGTTGGACATCTCCCCCTCTGTAAACAATTTAGCATGCTGAACAATAGAAGGATTAGGCAGTGCAGTGCCTGTGTTTTCATATAGAGCTGGCTGATCATTGTATTATTATACAATTCCGAAATAAAACACTTTACCTTGCCTGATCCTGAAGTTTAATTGTACTTCAATTGACCATGGTATTTACAACATGTATACAACTATATGATTGTATATGAAATGCCTAATAAGACAAACTGTATGGTTACAATGGTAGGAAAACAGGACTGATCAGATGACTACTCTGGAACCTTTCAGGAATTTATAATTTGTACAATTATATTTTCAAAAAGTCATGGTGTCAATTCCATTTCTAGTTAACTAGAAATTCAATTCCAATTCTACCTTGCAAAAATTCAATACCAATTCCAAATGATCAATTCCAACTTTTAATATCCTAGGCTAAGAAAAAAACTTCAAATCATAGTGACATTTTATCGACTGTTAATCCAGTGAAGAGATTGGAGTCTTTGATGTATCTTAGTAGTATCTGCTCAGAACACAGCAGTGAGCATATTTTACTCCTTATCCCTTGCTACTACTGCATTGTCTCACAGAGAAGTTATTTATTGCCTCTATTGTTCTTGTTCTCATTGTTTCAATGACAGAATAGGTAGTGTCTGTGCTGTAATGTTGACAGTTTCCTGGCTGTAACTAGATCCAGGGGGATATAGCAGACATATATGATTTAATAGCAAATTTAAGGAGTGAAGATTAACACTATTAAATCTCTAATTTTAACAAAACCAATTCCATAACAGTTTCAGTTCCAAACAAAATCAATTCCAACTAACTGCCAACAGTTAAATCAAATTCCGGAATTGGAATTGAGGGTCAGTTCTAATTCTGGAATGGTATTTATGCCGTGCCTGTTTTTAACAATGCATTTTTGCCCAAGATCAGTGTTTGATCAAAGTTAAGTTACAAAGTTACATACCTTCCCACCGCAACAAGAGATTCCACAATGACCAAGGACCATATATAGAAAGTTTGGTTTTATTAATATAAGTAAACAAGTGAGATCATATCATTGGTCTGTGAATATCCCATGTTGCCATCCACAGCATTGATTAATCGTGCCAAAACTGGTAGCATCCGTGAATCATATTTCTATTAAGAGAACATTCAGCATTCCTTTTGGTCAAAATACTTTCCAAAAATAATCCCAAATAGCAGCGTTATCAGCACAGAAATATACCCTGTTGTTCACGCCCAGACCCTTGCTGGAGATAACATCCAACAGATAATATTATGTGTAACACGCTTTGTGGAATGATGTTCATTCACATTTTTGCTGTTGGTATGTTGAATAATCGCATCCCGACAAGAGGATCTAGTGCAGTGTATAACTGTTTCTTCACCTATATATAACCGTCACTATTTCCAGCCATGGTTTGATAAGGGCACTAACAGGAGAGCCACTCAAGGCAGTACTAAGGTTGTTGTTAATTTGTTGCTAGTTATATAAAAATGAAGTGCATAAAAAAGTGATTGAATTTTTATCAGGTAGTGGCGTCAGTGCTGGTGTGGATTGTGTCAGACCAAAAACAATTAGTTACAAAAAAGCTCATGAATTATTATCGGACTGCTTGTTGATAACTTGTTGTGATAACCCATATATGACTCAGTTTGTTAGACACTCGCAGTGTCGGCATCTTGATAACCCTAGATGGTAGGATAACGTAAGCATGTGGTCTGGCATTTTCTAACTCTGACTCTGTATTCCCGGGATAGAAATCATTATAAAACAACTCTTTGACCAGTTTCATTCATTAGCAATTTACCTAGTGACAACTATAGTTTTATGCAGTTAGAACTGTAGCTGAAACTTTCCGATTTATTACTATTCAGTTGGTTTTAGTTACTATCCTGTTGGTTTGGTTAGTGTGTCATATGTGTGTACATTGTATTGGATACTTTATATTAGTTATATATCTGATTGATTTTGCACAATATTGTATTTTAGAATGACTAGTTTTATGTTGAAATCACCAAGAACACATTGCACTCATACTAAATTAATGAAACACAAGTGCACTAACTTTCATTAGGAATACTTGGAACCATATTAAAACAGTATCATGTGAATGTGATGTTGATGCAACTTCAAATGAGAGTACTTAAAAATAATTATGGCACTGCTTGTCATGGCCATTGATTACATATCATGATCATTAAAAAAGTCATGGCATTGTTTGTCATGACATTTCTTTTACATTTATTTTACAATATTTTTTTTTTTTTAAATTCAGGTTAAAAAAAAAAAAATTCTATATATAGTGTCTATATCGTCACTAGTCTGAGCTCAGAGGCACAATATACAAGGATCATAAGGCAGAATCATGTTCAAACAAGGACATGCAAGAGTCGTCATTAGCATATGGGAGTAAAGGGCCTGCTGAAGGTTTATAGTAGGAATGCAATTTGAAACAAATAAGTCTTGAGCCCCTACAATGAACCAAGATCAGGGATACCACCTACCATCCACCATCTACAACCAGATCATTCTGCCAAAATCTGAGCTGCATCACATGACATTAGTGCATGATCGAGATCGGCTGTAGATGGATCGAAAGCAAGTTTAAACTGTAGTTCCAATGTAAGTTTAATTCTTGCTATTAAAACAAATCTTGAGTTTTTATAAAAAGTTGAAATAGTTTCAGATGATTTTTAATGTGATATGGAGTTGATTCCAGATTTTGGGTGCAGCTACAGAGGAAGCACGTTTGCCATTGTTAAGTTTAGCCTTAGGAACAAAAAGTTGTTGTCGTGAAATAGACGATCTGAGTTTCCTGGAGATATCGGAAAAACCTATGTAACAGACCAACCAAAGAAGTGTTGTATAGAAAGACCAAGGTATGTAAAATGATAATTTCCATCCCTGTCCTTCTGACTTGTGCCTATAGATGTTTAAAGCTCAATACTGCTGACATTTTTGGACAATGAGTGAAAATGGCGAGATGTTGGCAGACTTCTGCACATTTAACAACATGATCATTGGCGGTAGCGTATTCCTGCACAGCAGAATTCACAAAGCTACATGGATATCGCCAAACCACCGAAGAGAAAACCAAATCGACCACATCTGAATAGGAAGAAAGTTCAGAAGATCACTGCAGGATGTGCGGGTACACAGAGACACAGCCTCAGACCACCACCTGGTGCTGGCCAGACTGAAGATGAAGCTGAAGATGAGAGACGTAAACAGGAGCACCAGAACAAGATACAGTGTGGACTTCCTAAAGGACAGTCACATCAGAGACATTCTGACACACAATCAGCAACAAATAGGAAGTCTTACAAGACCTTCTTGAAGACGAAAACATGGACGTAGACACCCAGTGGCAAAAGATGAAGGAAATGTGGACCAGCACATGCAGTGAAGTCCTGGGAAAGACAAAATACCAACAGAAGGAGTGGATCTCTGCTGACACTATCAACAAAGTGCAAGTGAGGTAGGAAAAGAAAGGTGCAATTAACAACAGCTGAACTAGAGCACCGAAAGCAGCAGCCCAGGAACAGTATGCAGGGCAGAGGGGTCAAAAAAAGCGTAAAAACAGACAAGAAAAACTTCATGGACAGCCTTGCCAAGGAAGCAGATGATGCTGCAGCTCATGGGAACATGAAACAACTGCATGACACAACAAGAAAGTTAGCAGGAAAGTACAAGCACGTAGACAGGCCAATCAAAGACAAGAACGGCAACATACTTACCAGTGATGAAGATCAGTTGGATGAGATGGAGGGAACATTTTGATGAACCGCTGAACCGACCATCACCACAGAACCCACCAGATATCCCACCAGCTGAAGAACTACTCCAGATAAACTGTGAAAAACCAAGCAAGGCAGAGATCGAGAAAGCCTTCCATCACCTGAAGAGAGGGAAAGCTTCCGGCCCAGATAAAATTCCTGCTGAGGAAATCAAAGCAGACATAGAGACATCCACAGAGATGCTGCATGATCTGATTGTGAAGATATGGGAACAAGAACAAATACCAACTGAATGGAAAGAATGATACCTGGTGAAACTCCCAAAGAAAGAAAACCTGCAGGAATGCAAGAACCACAGAGGGATAATGCACCTGTCAGTGCCAGGAAAGATCCTCAACAGAGTCATCTTGGACAGACTGGAAACAGCAGTGGACGCCAAACTCAAGAGATCACCAGGCAGGCTTCCGTAAAGACAGATCATGCACCGACCAAATAGCTACACTCTGAATCATAGTTGAACAATCAATGGAATGGAACTCATCCCTGTACATAAACTTTGTAGACTATGAGAAGGCATTTGATAGCCTCATCAGGGAGACGCTGTGGAAGCTCCTGCGACACTACGGGATACCAGAGACATTAATTTCTCTGATACAAAGTAACTATGAAGGCATGGCATGTAAGGTTATTCATGCAGGACAACTCACAGACTCATTTATGGTGAAGACAGGAGTGAGGCAAGGCTGCCTACTGTTACCATTCCTCTTCCTGCTTGCCATAGATTGGATTATGAAAAAAGAAAACAGAAAACAGAAGAACCGGTATCCAGTGGACACCTTGGTGCCAGTTGGAGGACCTGGACTTTGCAGATGACCTAGCTCTCCTGTCCCACAGTCACCAACAGATGACCTCGCTCTCCTGTCCCATAGTCACCAACAGATGACCTTGCTCTCCTGTCCCATAGTCACCAACAGATGACCTCATTCTCCTGTCCCACAGTCACCAACAGATGACCTCGCTCTCCTGTCCCATAGTCACCAACAGATGACCTCACTCTCCTGTCCCACAGTCACCAACAGATGACCTCGCTCTCCTGTCCCACAGTCACCAACAGATGACCTCACTCTCCTGTCCCACAGTCACCAACAGATGACCGCTCTCCTGTCCCACAGTCACCAACAGATGACCTCACTCTCCTGTCCCACAGTCACCAACAGATGACCTTGCTCTCCTGTCCCACAGTCACCAACAGATGACCTCGCTCTCCTGTCCCATAGTCACCAACAGATGACCTTGCTCTCCTGTCCCACAGTCACCAACAGATGACCTCGCTCTCCTGTCCCACAGTCACCAACAGATGACCTCGCTCTCCTGTCCCATAGTCACCAACAGATGACCTTGCTCTCCTGTCCCATAGTCACCAACAGATGACCTCGCTCTCCTGTCCCACAGTCACCAACAGATGACCTCGCTCTCCTGTCCCATAGTCACCAACAGATGACCTCGCTCTCCTGTCCCACAGTCACCAACAGATGACCTCACTCTCCTGTCCCACAGTCACCAACAGATGACCTCGCTCTCCTGTCCTACAGTCACCAACAGATGACCTCGCTCTCCTGTCCCACAGTCACCAACAGATGACCTCGCTCTCCTGTCCCACAGTCACCAACAGATGACCTTGCTCTTCTGTCCCACAGTCACCAACAGATGACCTCGCTCTCCTGTCCCATAGTCACCAACAGATGACCTCGCTCTCCTGTCCCACAGTCACCAACAGATGACCTCGCTCTCCTGTCCCACAGTCACCAACAGATGACCTCGCTCTCCTGTCCCACAGTCACCAACAGATGACCTTGCTCTTCTGTCCCACAGTCACCAACAGATGCAGGAGAAAACAGAGCTTCTAAACACAGTGTCAACACAGACAGGACTCCGCATCAACAGAAGCTAGACAAAGATCATGAAAACCAACATGAAGGATAACAGCCCAGTCATATTAGGAGGGGAACCACTGGAAGAAACCGACTCCTTCACATACCTGGGAAGTGTAATTAACAAGAGTGGAGGCACAGAAGAAGACGTCAAAGCAAGGATACACAAAGCAAGAGTGGCATTTCTCATTTTGAGAAACATTTGGAAGGCAAAACAAATCAAGCTTAACACCAAATTGAGGATATTCAACTCAAATGTCAAGTTAGTGTTACGCTATGGCTCTGAGACATGGCGAATTACACAGAAAACACAAAAAAATATACAGACCTTCATCAACAAATGCAGAATCATACACCTAAAGTGGTCAGACGAGGTACCCAACACTACACTATGGGAAACAACTACCAATAGAAAACGAAATAAAGGAGTATAATGGATGTGGATAGGGCATACACTAAGGAAACCTGCAATAAACATCACACGACAAGAAACACCTGTCACAGTGTCAGAGAGACACGGAAAGCGAAAGAAAGCAGAAACCTGGAAAGAAATTGAGAAAATGGCATAAAACTGACAACAGTGGAGACCATGGTTGATGGCCTATGCTCCCAGCGAGCAAACAGGCCTAAAGAAAAAAGAAAAGACTGCTGACTTTTTTGACAGTTCATTTTATTTGAGGACATTTTATTGCACATCTTACTTTGTATATAGACATTTTACTTTATATATACTATATATATATATATATATATAATATTATTATTAAAAAAAAATATATATATATATATAATTATTATTTTGAGAGCATGTATCAGTATTTTATATATATATTTATGTGTGTGGGTATTTATGTAATATGTATAGGTATGCATATATGTAAATATAGTAATAATTAGTATAATTTATAACTTTATTTAATTTTAATCTTTAGCTGAGTTTTAATATAACTAACTTAATTTGTTTTACATTTATCTGTAGTTCCTTTTTTGCAGTTTTTAGTATATAATTATATACATTGAATCGCTTGATTGAATTTAGATTGTACAGCACTTTGAGCGGTTTATGGAAATTGCGCTCTACAAGAATTAAATATTATTACTAGAGGTAGCAAGGTGAACTATTGATGTCCAGACACTTGTCTGTGTAGAATCAATGTCCTCCACACACCTCCTACTGTGGATCTGCAGGTCCCCTTAGGACTCTTCTGACATACTCTCCCCCTCCTGCTAGGCCCCATGTGTATGTGTGTACCCAGGTACTCAGCAACATTGATTTCTTCCCCTGGCCCACGGCCACCACTGATGGTGGCACCTGGCAATCACTTAATGGTCCATCAATGCCAGTTTCACTCAGGGAGAACATTCATTGCAGCCAGGGCATCATCTCCTCTCCATCTCTGTCATTCACTCAACTACTGCAAGTTGTTTTCGCTGACCTTGGTGAAAGCTGAACACTAAACATTTGTAATAAGTTATTTTTTTAGTGGAATACTTTTATTCAAGTGTATTTATTATATTTATTATGCGCATAAAAATGGGCAGTGTTTAAATTAATGTTTGTTATAGATATTGATAATAATTATTTAATGTGTTAAATAAAATTATTATATTAGGTTGTACAAAATTATATAGTAAACAGATAAACAGCATGTAATATTTATTGTTGTAAATGTCATTTCAGTAATTAATAATAAGACAGTATGCGAATTAATGTGAAATTGTATAACATGAATGTGCATAATTAAATGTATTGTTGTTTGATATATAATTAAATACTATTATACACTATTTGAAATTAAAATACAACTTTTTATTTATATATTAAAATACAACTTTTATAATGCACAACTTGTATTTTATTTCATAACTATATATTATATATATATATATATATATATATACACACATAGGTATATATTATATACAGTGTGTATATATATATACATATTAGGTTTCTTATTCAATGTATTCATCCTATGTATACCCACACTCATGTAGATTTTATTTATTCAGGCATGTACTTAAGTAGTTAGGTATCCACATACGTGTGTCAGTACAATCATATGCAGCATATTACACATACTGTGTACACATATCTACCAGCTGGGCTTTCTACCCATGGTTTTCATCAACACTAGACTTCTGAAGTGTTTTGCAGTGCCATTTCTCTATTCGCAATCCCGGATATGCCTTGAATGCTTCCACTTAGAGTCGCCAGTGTAAGCCCTATCTTTTTCAGAAGCTTAGACCGATTTGTGGTTTACTTGAACCTCTAGTATTCACGGATACTCTGTTGATTAGAGTATCTTTTACTTCAGGTGTTTAGTACACAATTGGTTACACACAAGTAAGATTCAATTGTAGCGTCATTGACATTCTTTTAATTATGTCATTAAAAATTGTTAAGTTCTTGAACAGATTAAGAATTTTTGTTGAACCTTTAAGTAAGTGTTTAGAAACATGCAAGATTTGACAAGATTGCTGCCCGAAGTGATACGTTCCAGATGGCAAGTAGGCAAGCAATCAAATGTTTTTATTAACACATTTCAATTACACATGCCCACACTTATCAGATATATGTCAATTTTATTTGTAAACATTCTGCTAACATTAACACAATTAGTAGATAATTTGTTCAATTAGTTTTTTATCCTCTGGGAAAAAGAATACTTTCTTATATCCAATTTACATTCTTTTTATTATAATGTTGGTTATGCAACTTTCTGAGCCATTTTACTAAAGATTCATTCAAAACTTTTATTCTAAGTATTTTATTCTGACTTCTTGTTTTTATGGCTGCTGGTTAAAAACTGCTGAAACTTGGCATGAACGTACAGATGTTAGTATCATGCAATTTAATGGACTCTGAGCCACTGACATTGACACTGATTGGTATTATTAATGTCCTAGACATGAGTGGGGTAATATAGTAGATTGTCACTCAACTGACTTGCTTCTTATCTTTGTTCAGGCGCACTGTCGGTGCCTTTGTAGTCTTGCCGCTAAGAAAAGACATAGGTAAAAAGGGATGCCTTCTGAAGATTTCAAATTTATTACGGTTTAGTTGTGTTCTGTAATCAGTAACTGCTGCTCAATGAGGCTTGTTTGCTATAGGTTGGTCAACACGCAGCTGTTCTCCTTTAAAGATATCAGCATCGCCATGGCTTTAATGAGGAATAGCACATAGGTGATGGGAGATTGTCTGTAATGATACAACCAGAATTATAATCTGTTCTGTAGTAATTAATGTGGTCAAAAGGTCACCTATTATTTGTTGTCAATTAGAGGTTCTTTGAAGTTTCCTTTGAGCATTGTTTCCATATTGACAATAATTATTGTGGTTGTGCAAATTGATTCCGTTCGTGGAATTGACAGAGCACAATTGTAGTGGAAGGTTTATAAGACAATCGTTGCACTAGTTTGGTCAGATTGTATGACAACTTCCAACAATATTTATGTACAGACTGTAATAATATGTACCATGAGGTATGTACCATAGTAATACAGATAATTTATTGTCTGTTTCCAGTCCATAATCTGAATGAATTTTTTAAAATAAAACATTCACATCCATCTTTGAACAGGTTCATACACATTTCATACAAAAGTTGAACCATCTAACATCCACTATTACATGCTCATTTAGAAATTGATTTTTGTGTGAAATCATTGGACAAAGTATTACATTATTTTACGCCATTCAAATTGCAAACAATGTTTCAGGCTTATTAAACACAATTTGTCAGGCAGAATACTTTCACCACATTTATTCTTGTATTAGAACATTATACTGAACAGATAAGGAACAGACGAGGTTGATTTAAACTATTCAATTTCACACATCGATAAATGTTATTCGCAATGGGCTAAATCAACCAAGAAAGGCATTTTAAGTAGACATTATTACACTCATTGGTGTTATATGCTAACACTAAGAGCTGACAACATTCTGTACATCTTAAAATATGATACACAAATTTCTGTGTTTAGAATTATTAATTTTTTTTATTTACTGCAACCATTTAAAATTTAACAGAGTAGGACATTTCTGTTTCCACTCTGTCTGTTTCTCACACACATTCCGAGACATAGAGACCTTCACTCCATATAAGTAATCACTACTGAGCTACTTAGATGTATCTTATTTCCTTTTGACAGTCAACACACTTTTTAGTTCACCGCTGCCTTTTACACTGCCATTCTTTCACATCCAACTGTACCTGTCTACGTATCTTGCTTGTATCAGTCTTGCAGGTAATCACCTACTGCCAGCCTATTTAAGATGTGAAGCCCCTAATTTTCCCGAGACACCCACTTCTTCAAAGTTCATGCCACATTGATTATACCATGCTCCAGTGGCAGATTTGTTAAAATATCAGGTTAAACGGTTAAAATGTTTCACCTCCGTGGGAGAGACCAGCAAAATTGGTGAACCATACAATTTGGGTGCTGAATACAACAGTATGATTATAAATGTTTTTTACTCAGAAGTATTAACAGTTTGCTGATATTCTCTGAGAAATGTACACCGTATGATGCTTGACTATATTAATTAATATTTTTATTAATTATATTTTATGTTTAATTAAACAGTTTTAAAATGTTATCCATAATACTTTGTTGTTAAATTAAAAAGTTGGTACCTGGTAATACAAAGTGATCCTTGTTACAACATTATTATGACACTAGACTTATATATGTGCCAAGCGCTCAAATGTGATCCTTGTTACAACATTATTATGACACTAGACTTATATATGTGCCAAGTGCTCAAATGTGATCCTTGTTACAACATCATTATGACACTAGACTTATATATGTGCCAAGTGCTCAAATGTGATCCTTGTTACAACATTATTATGAAACTAGACTTATATATGTGCCAAGCGCTCAAATGTGATCCTTGTTACAACATCATTATGACACTAGACTTATATATGTGCCAAGTGCTCAAATGTGATCCTTGTTACAACATCATTATGACACTAGACTCATATATGTGTCAAGTGCTCAAATGTGATCCTTGTTACAACATTATTATGACACTAGACTTATATATGTGCCAAGCGCTCAAATGTGATCCTTGTTACAACATTATTATGACACTAGACTTATACATGTGCCAAGCGCTCAAATGTGATCCTTGTTACAACATTATTATGACACTAGACTTATATATGTGCCAAGCGCTCAAATGTGATCCTTGTTACAACATTATTATGACACTAGACTTATATATGTGCCAAGCGCTCAAATGTGATCCTTGTTACAACATTATTATGACACTAGACATATACATGTGCCAAGCGCTCAAATGTGATCCTTGTTACAACATTATTATGACACTAGACTTATATATGTGCCAAGTGCTCAAATGTGATCCTTGTTACAACATTATTATGACACTAGACTTATATATGTGCCAAGTGCTCAAATGTGATCCTTGTTACAACATCATTATGACACTAGACTCATATATGTGTCAAGTGCTCAAATGTGATCCTTGTTACAACATTATTATGACACTAGACTTATATATGTGCCAAGCGCTCAAATGTGATCCTTGTTACAACATTATTATGACACAGGACTTATATATGTGCCAAGTGCTCAAATGTGATCCTTGTTACAACATTATTATGACACTAGACTTATATATGTGCCAAGTGCTCAAATGTGATCCTTGTTACAACATCATTATGACACTAGACTTATACATGTGCCAAGCGCTCAAATGTGATCCTTGTTACAACATTATTATGACACTAGACTCATATATGTGTCAAGTGCTCAAATGTGATCCTTGTTACAACATTATTATGACATTAGACTTATATATGTGCCAAGCGCTCAAATGTGATCCTTGTTACAACATTATTATGACACTAGACTTATACATGTGCCAAGCGCTCAAATGTGATCCTTGTTACAACATTATTATGACACTAGACTTATATATGTGCCAAGCGCTCAAATGTGATCCTTGTTACAACATTATTATGACACTAGACTTATATATGTGCCAAGTGCTCAAATGTGATCCTTGTTACAACATTATTATGACACTTGACTTATATATGTGCCAAGTGCTCAAATGTGATCCTTATTACAACATTATTATGACACTAGACTTATATATGTGTCAAGTGCTCAAATGTGATCCTTGTTACAACAATATTATGAAACTAGACTTATATATGTGCCAATCGCTCAGATGTGATCCTTGTTACAACAGTATTATGACACTAGACATATATGTGCCAAGTGCTCAAATGTGATCCTTGTTACAACATTATTATGACACTAGACTTATATATGTGCCAAGCGCTAAAATGTGATCCTTGTTACAACATTATTATGACACTAGACTTATATATGTGCCAAGCGCTCAAATGTGATCCTTGTTACAACATCATTATGACACTAGACTTATATATGTGCCAAGTGCTCAAATGTGATCCTTGTTACAACATCATTATGACACTAGACTCAT
Source organism: Escarpia spicata (assembly GCA_963995525.1). Taxonomy (NCBI): domain Eukaryota; kingdom Metazoa; phylum Annelida; class Polychaeta; order Sabellida; family Siboglinidae; genus Escarpia; species Escarpia spicata. The sequence goes on from OZ023212.1 coordinate 34,747,108, forward strand.
ATATGTGTCAAGTGCTCAAATGTGATCCTTGTTACAACATTATTATGACACTAGACTTATATATGTGCCAAGCGCTCAAATGTGATCCTTGTTACAACATTATTATGACACTAGACTTATACATGTGCCAAGCGCTCAAATGTGATCCTTGTTACAACATTATTATGACACTAGACTTATATATGTGCCAAGTGCTCAAATGTGATCCTTGTTACAACATTATTATGACACTAGACTTATATATGTGCCAAGTGCTCAAATGTGATCCTTGTTACAACATTATTATGACACTAGACTTATATATGTGCCAAGCACTCAGATGTGATCCTTGTTACAACATTATTATGACACTAGACATATATGTGCCAAGTGCTCAAATGTGATCCTTGTTACAACATTATTATGACACTAGACTTATATATGTGCCAAGCGCTAAAATGTGATCCTTGTTACAACATTATTATGACACTAGACTTATATATGTGCCAAGCACTCAAATGTGATCCTTGTTACAACATCATTATGACACTAGACTTAGATATGTGCCAAGTGCTCAAATGTGATCCTTGTTACAACATTATTATGACACTAGACTTATATATGTACCAAGTGCTCAAATGGGATTTATAATTACTGTTTTTGCCCTATGAATTAAACAGGTTATAATTAGCAATCCTAAGTTACACATCCATTCTTTTGTGGTTAATTTATAACCATATTATATTCAGTAGCAATGACCTTTGAGTAAGTGGAACTTTTATTTGTTAATTTTGTTTAAATAAATAAATAAATAAGTCAAAGTTCTTCAGTACACCAGTCTCCAGCTTATGCCAGTAATTGCACTCACAAATAAAAAACAATTAAACATTACATGGTGTATGAATAAATACTAATATAAATAATGTAAAATATCACCATGCAACACATACAATTTTAAAAGTCTTCCATGGCAATGATTAGAATTCAGTTCATTTAACTGTTAACATCGTTATTTAAAAAACTTATATCTGTATTACAAAACAATTTTAGGCCCCATCATCTGCTTTTACTGGGATACTTGACTAGTGCATTATTAATGGCTATTGATTTATTATCGTTATATATTTTTTATTAGTAAGCACAGGCCTACATCTTTTAATGGATTTCATAAGAGTGTTTTGTGTGTGCTGTCATTGCCATACCCCCTGCTGCATGCCTGTTGCTTTGCTGGTGATGTTGTCTGACAGAAGATGGGGAGGGTTAATTATAAATGTCAGTCACTGAGGTGAAAACTGAAGCCAGACATGCAATGGAGCCAGCAAATGTGTCTGGAAAATACTGTTTACTCCATAGCTGAGCCAGGGATGTTCTTTCAGTGTTAGGGTTACCCCTTATTTTCGGAAATGACCATAGAAAAAATGGAGTATTAATTAGGTGCAACCCCATGGGATGGATAAGATATACAGTGGGTTTTGGGTGAGCCTTCCTGATACAGGGAAGGGATTCTTATGACCCTGCACAAATCCCCTCTTTGCGATGGGTTGGGGTTGGCAAGGGAATATTTGCTCTGTGTACCTGAGAAGTTAGGGGATAAAGTTCCCTTTGGGCATCAGGACAAAACTCCATTTTTAGAGGGGTAGGATATTTGTAAGTGCAATTTTAAATAAAACAATTGCATAAAATGATATTGTTGCAGTACTGGTACTTAAAATGTCAATGTAATAACATCAAACATTAATATATAATTTTAATTAGTAGAGCATTTGTAATACCAAAAAAGTGAAATATAATTTCCAAACTTGTACAAATCTAACTAAGTATTTTTAACTACCCATTGAAGGATTGCGCCAAGGGGTTATTCCTTAATTATATCCTACACTGAAATACTTCCCTAGCTGGAGGAGAAATTTTCCCGAGGCATTGTTGGATCAGTCTAGTCCATGGAACCTTGTAAACTGTTATGTTAGCTGTGTCGGGCACCGTGAGAACATACCGACTTTTCACTCATGAGAAACTCTCCGTATTGTACGGAATATAATCCTATGTGCGTGTTACATGTATTGTCCCTTACTGAGTTTAGGCCTCCCATTTAATGGAGATTTGACTTGGGAAGATCTTGCTGAGATGTCTGCGACATCTGATATTATTATTGCTGTCATAGAAAAAGTTGTGTTTACTGGATAAATCAAATGTCAACAGTTGGTGTCAGATGCATAAAATGTTATTGTGCTGGTAATCTATGTTTGCAGATAAATAGTTTTTATCATTTAAATATAATTGTCTTATCCAATATATAACGAGGCATGGATTTAAGTACTTGTGAACTGAGTGATGTGGTTTGTTTACTGCATGCCCTCTAAATTTACTTTTTTCAAATCCAGAATGTAATGACATACAAACTTGGGCTTAGATACACTTAAGTGATGTAACGTTTTTGAGTGTTCTTCTTTTTTTAATTTATAATTTTTAATTTATGCCCTATTTTGCATGTAAAGGATACCACGAAAACTACTCGAAATGGTGACTGTGACGGTCCATTTATCCAGGACAAGGTCATGTCATGGATCTACCTTCGATAGACATCCAGCTTGTTATATGCCCAAATCTGGGACAACGTCATGACTAAACCACAGACAATACACACTAATTACATGATCGTAATTGTGAATAATTGGTAATTCAACTTGATCTTCTTCCATCAATGAAGTAGAAATAAGGTAATTGTATTTGTGCTCACATGCTTTTCTAGATACTTATGTTGGAGTGCTTTATTTGACAATGTCTTCTGTACGGTATAGCATACCGATACTTGAGTGCTTTTGACTGTTGTCTCATACGAAAACCTCAGTTGGAGTCTAGAGTTTCTTGCTTTTATCGCTGTGTGGGTTATGTTTTGTTTTTTCTAGTCTTCTCCAAGAGAGGATGGTTTAGTTAGCTGTGCTTCTGGTCATGACTGATATAGTTTCACTGACAAATGATGTCTATGATGGGGTGGGGCCTGTTGTGTTTTTACTAGAGCTCCATAATGTTGGCTTCATCAATGACTGTTTTCTTTTTTAATTATATAAATAACTTAACGAGTAATTGCCTTATCACTGGGAGAGGCCCAGTTGTTTTTAGAGGTCCCAAGGGTGGTTTCATTTTCTTTGCTTCTGGTTACAAATGATTGAATTTACTTGGGAAATAACGCTCTTATCTATGTTACCAATATCTTATTTCTTGTGTGTTTACTAACGCTCTCCAAGGGTGGTATTGTTTTCTGTGCTTCAGGACATGAATGCAACTGGTTAGATTGTAAAGCACTGCTTGTAACTGCTAGTGCATATTGTAGCTTGTGTTTAAAAGTGATATACTACTAAATAGCACAGATCTGGGTACATTTTGCATATAATTGTATGTACTTAATGTTGTTAAATAAATGGGATGTTACAGTGTTTTAATTTAAGCTTTTGTGAACAGTTAATCTACTGATATTTTCTACTGTAAGTTGAATATGAGGTACCTGCTGTTATAGTCCAGCTACCTTTAAACAGGGTTTCCTCTGATAGTTTTAGGATCATCTGAATGAACTCAACAACTCCAGGGAGATAATTATCACCTTGTCACATCTCAACTACCAGCTGTGGCTATTTATACACAATAAACTGTTGATTTTCTTGACCACAAAGTCATTCTAGCATCACTCACTCTCGGACAAAGTTTGCTTTATAGAGCAGTAAATGGCCATTGCTACATTACTGTTGATCAACTGACATTCCTGTACCATATCATTTTGTTTATAGGTCAACTTCAGAATCAGTATAACTATTTTCTGTCAGTTGCTAATAACTATTGCTATTGTGTTCTGATTGCAAAAATAATCTATAAATCTGTGACACACCAGAGCAGAGTAGTGCTGTTTGTGAACTTTGTACCCATGCCATAGTCAATTATCTGAGCTGTTTATGCTCTGCAGACAGGCCAGTCAAATGTTATGAAAATATTCATGTGTATGTAATTGAACGTGTTCATGTGTAACATTTGCTAGCTTAAAGGTAAAGCCTGGATGGCAGTCATAATAATGCCATCACATAATGAATGCCAACTTGATATCTACACAACAGACTAAACAGAGTGTTTTTGCGAGTAATAAAGATGCCAATGAGCATTATGATTGCATTGTATCGATGACGTGACAGTTCCTGGTTATTCAGGTCTTGACTTAGATCCAGCATTGTATGACAGGATAATTTTTTGTAAATAAACTTTTGCAACATCTTCGGCAATTGCAGACTATATTTATACATTATATAATATATATATATAAATACAATTAATGTATCCGTATAATACTTACTAGTTTTATTATGGGCCTAATGAAGCATAACATCATGTGCATGCCATTAAAATTATGATTGCTCAAAGTTGACCTCTGCTGTCTAATTGAACACACCATTGTCCGTAATGGATGCATTACGGGTGTATGCACAGAATACAATATCACCTGTGCACTTGCTCTATGGGGCAGCATACACAAAATACCGTGTTATCATTGCTATAGAATGGTGTTATTTGGTATACCTAATAACATATTATTAGTGGTGCAGAACTGAAGTTTATATAACGAGGTAGCCCAGGTTTTAGAATGTTGAAGGAAGGCATATATGCTAGTCTACTTCAGAATTAGATCTAGGACTGATTAGAGTAATGATTTGATTATCTATTTTACTATGTAACACACAGACTGATCTTGGTAAAAATTGGCTTGCTAACAATGTGGCAACCTCAAAGGGGTATTGTTATTTGTGACAGCCTCTTCAAAAAATACTTATATTTGATTGATGTTAATATCTAATTACACAAACCTCTATAGTAGTTATATTAAATTGTAGTCACTATTCATTATGTATCATCACCATAATTGAAAATAATCTGTTGTGCACAATTGGCATCCCCAAAGAAAGAAGTAGGTTAGATTAAGTAATGATTTTGATTTGATTTATCCTTTTTAAGTACTTTGTTGGGTAAGGCAATTCTGATGCACAGTTTTAAATACCAATACTTGAGTAGAGTTTACTGTTCTCTCAGTACATAACCTGAGGGGGAACTTGTGGTCACTCTTATTACACAGTGTGTTTTTGTGATAATCCAAAGTTGGCTAAGCTTTCTATGCTTCTAGAACACCATTCTTGCTAAGGTTATTGTGTTTGACTTTCTGGAGACATCATCCCCAAATGTGATAAGAACACAAATTATGGCTTTTGGGGATAAACACTGTAATTTGGAGACCAGACCTGAAGAAATAAAGAGAGAAAACAGATCATTGTATTTGTGACACTCCAAAGATGTCTATGTTTATAAAATACCATTCCTGCTAAGATCAGCTTGTTTTTCTTGGAGGCAGCATCCCAAAATTTGATTAAAAAAGTACTGCCTTGTACAAGATACGTTATTGCATTCCTCAGAAGAGAAGTTTAACATGTGGTCTGTTATAAAAAAAGTACATAAAACAAAGACAATCGCAGTAAAATAAACATAATGTTTCTACACAGTCGTCCCCATCCTCTCACCCGTACAGAGAAGATGACGGTGGTGACCAGGAGGAAATACCTCTTTGGTTAACAATTTCATAACCTGATAAAAGTTTTACAATAAATATCCATTTTAAAATCAAACAAACCAATGCCTTTGGGGATAAGAACTGATCATGGCCACCCCATACCTGAAGAGATCTACCACAAGAAAACAGATCAGTGTTTGCATGGTCTTGTACCTGGAGTTCGGTCGAGGACACCGATTAGTGTATTTAGCATTGAGAAGTCAACAAGCTGCGTTGTCTTCACAAAGGATCCAACACATGACATATGGCGAGGACACTCTTGGCGTCTTCTTACACACCTGTCTGTGACGTTGAGTGTCACTCATCAGAGTCCTTTGAAGTTTCGACATCAAAGGGACCCTCTGCCACAGGTGATGTTTTAGTGGAAAATAAGCTCGTGCAAAATTATGGTACTCCTGTCGAATACACCAAGTGTCAAAGAAGAGCCGAAACCACAGCCCTCCCACAATGCATTTCTCCAGGGGCACAGGGGGGTGAAAATACAACATAAAGTAGAAATGTCTGCAGAATCAAATTTCCTTCCGTTCAACGAGTGCTCGCACAATAAAACAACGACTAAAAATAGACACACCGCTTACTGTTTAGTTCATGAAGTTCTTAGAATTGTTTTGAAGTAACGAGTGACACCTTACTATGCTGGGTGTGGGACTGATGCTATCTTTACAGATAGTTTGTTTAAAGTTAATCCCTTGAATTGTCTTCAATAAATGGCTGCGGCATGAGGGGATGGACAAAGGAATGATACACCTCAAAGATGTTCGTGTAATACAACACCATAGTCAACATTTTATGAAGCTTGTTATCCGTCGGTTGATTACGATCAGTTAGTATGATAAAAACAGGCTTATGCATTGCTGCCTTGTAACGTATAATTCATGCGTGCCATGAATGATTGACATTTTTTAACAGTGATCATCTACCCCTCTGGGGTAGCTTTTTATAAAGCCAAATGGAGGGCTGAAATTTTAAACCAAAATTACACTCTTCGGATCATCCAGAATATCTGTGTCTTTGTGTGATATCAATCTTCAAAGAGTTTCCAAATGTCATAAGTGCACATCAGTTAAATGGTTCACCTGTTAAATGATGACAGTGAATTTATTAACTGATTTATGTAATAAAATGTATATGTATGAAAAATTTTGTTAAACTTGTTTTTTTAATAAATATTGTGTTCTGGTGACATTAATCCTGCAGTGAGTGGATCGTACCATGTAAAGGTACTCAGTAATGTAACCCATATAAAAGTACTCAGTAACGTAACCCATGTAAAGGTACTCAGTAATGTAACATCAGTTGTTGGTGCTTGAAACTGCTACTTGTCCTAGAATTGGCCAGGAATTTAGCTCATTACCGTGATCTAAGGAGTCGGAACGACAAGACACATACAGGTTTATTGGCTCAAGAAAAAACGATTCCTTCAGGTTATTTATAGCCGTTGTGGTATTTATACTTCGGGTTCAAAACAGGCACATCTAATTTGACATTAAACATTAGTCAGCCAACCACCACCAACATTGACATTTTATGTCCTGGCAGCAGAAATCAGATGTTTTTTTTCTCGCTCGGTTGCCATGATGATGATACCGCATTTCCTGGAAGTTCCAGGAAGACTGGCAGACAGTTATGTGGGCAGTCTCCTGTATAAACCAGCCCCAGAAGGTCAGTGGTACTAAGCATCCGGCAAAAGTTTTGTGTTTCCACCCTCAGTCCTGCCCCTGATTCCCTTTGCACCTCGGAGGAAATGCATTTATTCTGTCCGCAAATTCTTGTCACTTATTATCTGATGTTGGTCAATGGGGTCGAACTCTATTGGATACCACCATTTATCACCAGATGTCTCTGTTTGTTGTTGCCTCTGTCCCCAGTGGCCGTTCTTAGGTCCTCTGGTTTGTCGCCAAAATTAAAGTGAACCTTGATGCCTGGGAGGAGATACATTCACCCTACCCAAAAGTTAGCGTACTAACGTATACATTGCAAGTCGGGAATATAACATAGATTTCAGCCTCGAAAAAAGTGACTTGTCTGCCCCTGCTGTCTGTAGCTGCAATTAAGCACTGGCGTACGTGAGAAATCACGCTGGTTGAGACGTCGAGAAACTTAAAGCGTGATGTATGACAAGATGGGGCCTGTGTCTCATTTGCATGGTTTGATGGCTGTCTCCCGCAGGCTGCGGAACCCATCACATACTTCAGCACCGCCTCGTTGTCGCCATGGGAATCCTCTTATGCAAGTGTCCGTCGGCACTTTTTTGTTGCTTGGTTTTTCCCGGGAAATCTGGCTCACATCAGTGTAGACCTTGCCGAGATTCCCAGCATTTCTATGTTGATTGTGATTTATTTGTATAATTTGTATATATGTTTGTATTTATTATTGTCTTCTTCTCCATCTTGCTTTCCTCTCTTTCTCAGTTTACTTTCTGTCTGTGTCTGTCTGTCTGTCTGTCTGTCTGTCTGTCTGTCTGTCTGTCTCTCTCTCTCTCTATATATATATATATATATATATATATATAATTGCCATTCATGCCTTCATCTCATGATCGCTCAACCTGTTTAATCTTTAAAAAATTAAGGAGTCAGCATCTTTTATGTAAAAGAAGAACATTGCATTTGATATCATGCTGTCACAATCATTTGAAGTTATTGATTCGTGATCTTTTTCCTGTTAGTAATTAATGTCGTAGTTTGTCAATATGTGTCACGGTGATTAATCACACGTAATTTAATACACTTGATCTGCTTCTGTCACTAGGTGGCACTACATGCACTGTTGTTATGCTAGCCAATCACAATATGCCTACAGGTGGCGCAGTATGTCGTCACAATGACACTGACCAGGCACATATTTGAGTATTTTGTAGCTGTTGAGCTGTCTAAGCCAGATCAATTGGATAATCTGTATATTCTAATAAAATAACTTCCAATGCATTTGGATTATGTCGTTCAAGCAAATTACAGTAAACATATTGAAATGTAAAGTATTAATACCACCCTCACTTCAGACTTTATTGACAAAGAGCAGACCAACAATAAGAAACAGTAAACAGCAAAATCAATAATTCATTTGAATTGGTGGCACGGCGTCTAAGTGAAAATGCACATCTTGAAAAGTTGAAGCTGAAGTCATGTTGATAAAATTCCGTTGAGATAAACAACGTTGATGAAAACAGACCTGAGAAACGCCTTCTGTGGATGGCGATACATTGTCGATTGATGTGAAAATGCAACGCTTCGGCATCTGTTACTTGGATCGCCATCTGCTGGTGTGCATGGAACTAGATACTTTTGGACCTACTGCAGTAGAAGATGCAAATCTGTCAACGTTCCATCTGTTTCCTTGCATCATTAAACTGTCTGGTTGATCACTTTCTCCCTAGAATGCCCACTATTTGGCGCAAACAGTGGCAGTAAATAACTGCGCTGGACGTTTCGTAATGTACAGGTTACCAATGGTTTTGCACACCCTACTCTACATAGCTGGGCTAATGATTAATGATGGCTATGATAGCCGGAGAAGTGATGATATGGTTCTGGACTTGACCATTCTGATAAATATTGTGCTGGAGGATACCAGAAAACCTTTGTTGCCAATAATTATATTGAATTTAATAGTTTTTAACTAATTGCAAAACAGGTTATCTGGGGTTCCTTGGCATATCTGAAAAATGAAGGAGACTAATCAAGAAAGGTGGTTGATGTGTAGGGAGGGTGTGTAAAGGTGGTTGATGTGTAGGGAGGGTGTGTAAAGGTGGTTGATGTGTAGGGAGGGTGTGTAAAGGTGGTTGATGTGTAGGGAGGGTGTGTAAAGGTGGTTGATGTGTAGGGAGGGTGTGTAAAGGTGGTTGATGTGTAGGGAGGGTGTGTAAAGGTGGTTGATGTGTAGGGAGGGTGTGTAAAGGTGGTTGATGTGTAGGGAGGGTGTGTAAAGGTGGTTGATGTGAAGGGAGGGTGTGTAAAGGTGGTTGATGTGTAGGGAGGGTGTGTAAAGGTGGCTAACTTGAATTTGATTCGATGTGGGATAGTGATGGTGAGAAATGAGGGGCCTTGAGAACCATGCGTGCTTAACAATTCTGTACATGTGGGAATTTAGATAAGTCCTTTTTAGCAATATTGTTTAGCAGTAAGTTGCAGTAGTCAAGTCAACTACTAATCAGAGCTACAGATAGATATTGTTTAGTAGTAAATATTATAACATTATTTTAAATTAAAAATTTCAAATGTGTACCAAAGAAAGTCTGATTTTGTGTGTGTAAAACTATTTGCACACATGCACGCACGCACGCACGCACGCACGCACGCACACACACACACACGATGTTGCCCCTGTGAAATTACACACCGACACGGAGAAATGTCCAGTTTATTTCTGCCACCATGGCATTCTCTTGCACCTGTAGTTATGTTGCCCAGGGTCAGTCTGAGCTTGACCTGTGGTCAGTGTGAGTTAACTGGACCTTTAGACCACCTGGTCATTGTCGCCGATAGAGTTCTCTCTCCTTGGTCTAATTCACAATGTCTACATTCATCACTTCTGGTCACAAAGCTTCTGTCACCACTTGTCTCTGGACAGTGACTTATACATCAGCGCTGGTAACCGAGACCCCCTATAGAAGACACCATCTGTATTTTTCCACCTGCAAACATTACGATGCTTTGTGACTCGACCAAAGCACTGACGTTAATTGCTTGCCAAATGGTCTTGACTTCCGCATGTGTGCTGTGAATGATTCCACGGATTCACTCATGCATGATATTTAAAGTTGTGCTCGGTATGTTGTGACTGAAGTATGATATATGTTATATAACACAGACTGCAAGATTTATCAGTTGTGGATGGAATATAATTACTACCTTTTCTATTATAATGATTGGTGACTTTGGCATGTATTTGCTATTTTGTCTGTTATAATTATTATTGCTGACTTTGACAGATTGTATAACCACATTTGAAATATCCAATATGCAAAACTATGACAGGACACTATGTCATGCCAAGGCTGTATTTATATTATTTTTATTACATGAAAGAATGATAATATACATGTGATTTTCGAGAATTATTTTCACAGTGATGAAACATGTCTTAAACTTAAAAGGGAATACATTTAATGAAAATTATGTCAAGCAACTGTAGCAATGATCCATGTGGAAGGATTCTAACTTGGTTCCATATGAATCCTATTTTGTGGAAATTTTTTTTTAGCACGTTTCATGAAAGTGAAGATAGTTTAAAGGTTTTCTTCTGGTCTGACATAAACATTGAAAAACATATATAATTTACCAATATCATAATACAATTTTGTGCCCATCACTGAAAACCAAAAATAGCAGTCTGTCAAAATGGTGGTCTGTGTCCTTTCCTCTAAGGTGGGTGTATTTCCTGGCACATAGCTATAGGTGCATCTGGTATGGTACTTCAGCCATCAGCTCAGCTGTGCTTTGGCACTTAATCTTATCTGGGACTTAATCCAACCTGAGTTCTAATAGCCATCTCTCCATCAACATCTATTAAATCTGATCTGCAGTGATTCTGCATCAGCCCCCCTGTGGCTAACTCTCACACTGAGACATGCAGGATCCATAACAAGGCTGAAGGGATAGAGAGTCCTTTTGTCTCCATAAAACCAAAATAGCTGGACACATATCACCCAAATATATACATGTGGCACAATGATTAATTACCCCTGTGATCCTCAGGGGAAGAAGGGATTAGTGCACTTAGGCTTGCTTTTGGATGAAGGAAATGGGTCCTAGGGCAACTGGAGGGGGAAATTTACCAGGCTTCTGTTTCAAGTGTTATCTTAATTCCAAATGGTTTGAAGAATTTATGATTTCAGAATATTCTCTGCCCATTTCAGATTTCAACCTAATATTGCAGTGTTGCATGCAATGGGGTTAGGTGTATGTTAAAATATGGCCCGAAAATAAGCCCAAAAATATCAGTATAATGGCCCTAAGGTTCTGAATGTTCAGATGAATACTGCATGCTCGGGAGCACAGGACCAAAATAACCCTACCTGAAAACCCAATGTCGTACCTCCCACCCAGCCTTACTTATAATTAATAATTAATATCATAGGATGTGGGGTCATGATATCCTGAAGAATTAATACTTCTCTGGTGATTTTGGTGAACATGATATAGGGACAAATCACAGCAACCTTAGTGGGTCCATGGGTGTTTGTTCACCCTTTTTGGAGGACTGTCACCCTTACACAACATTTTTGAATTTTGTTTGGTGTTATTGTTAATCGGCCTTCAGCACCCCTGTTCCAGTCAAGTATCGCAATCTACAAAATAGACGTACATCGATACAAATTCTACAGAAATGTACACGGCATAGAAAGTTTATATTCTTTGATAGCTGTAAGTATGTCATTGATTTTATACTTGGGTATGAATGCAAGTAAATATGTACTATCACGATTTATCCATTTGAAACAAACCCAGTGACCCATATAAAAAACCGACCCAGCCCAAATCCCCAAAACCTGTATCGCCGATGGGAAACTTGCACACTGTGGTAGGTTGGGGATGATTTAGTCTCCCATCTGAAGAGTATTTCCGATTCCCCTACTGCAATTTGTTATGAAATGCAAGGGGTGGACCACCATGCTAGGATCGAACCCAAGAACCCATTGATTAAGAGGTATGCCCCAAACTTTTGAGTCACCACACTGATGTACTCATTACCCCATCTCTGGTTCAGTCTGGTGCTTCTAGGTTTGTAGCATTGCATAAGATTGAAACAGGACTGTAGGCCTCTAAATAGACTGTCAAGCAGATTTGAACGATTTTATAATAGGTGCCATTTTAGATTAGATCTGTTAGAGAATTTGTTTGACAGGTTAATCGGTATGGACGGTAGTGTTTATATTCATCATAATCACTTTGTGTAAGACAAGTGTAAATACATTAACCCTTTTAATGCTACATAAATAAGTTTCATAAGTATAAAGCTAAGTACCACAGATTGCCAAATAACTAGGTTTTCTTGATGTATACAAACTTCACTAACATGCCATGGATGTAGAATGTCAGTGTTAAGATTTGTTAATGATAATAATAATTAACCTCTTTAGCGTGTATATCCTTGAGGAAACTAGCGCTCGTTAAGAAATATCATGGATAGGGGGTGTGCAGAAATCATCAACACACTGAGGAATTGCTAAGGATCTAGAATGGAAATGCAATTTTTAATAAATATTCAGGTTTTTTGTGGAAGATGGCTACAGTTTGAGATGATTAATGTGATAGTGAGTTTGTTTCAGTTTTGGGCACAAGTATAGAAAAAGTCAAGTATTCATTTGATAACTACTTCACTCACTAAAGTATCTCTGTAGCTCTGTGGTGCTAGTTGGAATCAATCTGATATACGATAAGTGTCCTACTCCTAATATGAAATTTGACAAGTGTTGCTGAAACTTACACCTACTAATTGGTCTGGGCTGTCAGCATTCAAACTGAGGCAATTAATTATACATAGTCTGATCAAATTTATCATAAAATCTTGACATCGGACTTCAGTATAAGCCAAGTGTTCTATTCCAACAGCTTAACAGCCAACAAGAATTTTTATGAACCACAGTTTCTTTTGAAATTGTTAATGATTCAAGTTGAATTGCATGAATGGCAGCGGCCTACTTGGCAGGCCAATGAAGTTGTCGCTATTATTTAAGTTGTCGTAATTTGTTATTCCCACCTGTGCTGGGCCCTGTGGAAATATCCTTGTTTTTATTCATTGTTTGCATATTTGTAAAGATTACTTTTGTCCACTCTGGACCGCCTGTTAGTTTCCCTCTGGTAATGGTCAAATTATATTCTTAAATTGTCACATTTGGATGGTGTAGCTACTAGAATATAATTATACAGTTTATATACTGTATAACATACATGTGCCCTTTTAGAAAGTGCCATTTACAGGTTGTTTATAAACTAAACATTTTGTCCACTATTTCTGTGATGGTAACATTTTCAAATGCGAATGCAATTTTAGGCTTATTAAACACAATTTAATGGACACTGCATCTTCAACATATTTATTCCAGTATTAAGAACAATTTACAATTATAATTCTAAATGAGGAACGGATCTTTAAAAAAATACTTGCCATTGAAAATTAGCGAATCCAACACCTCCACCAGAAGGCATTTATACCATCTCCTAGTCATACCTAGTCATCAGAAGTGAAGATGGCCTAAAGACACTGTGTATGCAATGAACTTTGTGCTTGATCAGAATCCGTCAGCAATGTCAGAAGCCATCAGCAATGTCTGACCACTACTCCATGGAGAGGTATTAGCCTTGTCGCGTTCTTCTGTGCTGTCTGTTTCAATTGACATTTTACCGGAGATTGAATTCCCACGTGTGTGTCGTAACAGTAAAATCCAACACCCTCTCTCTTCTGCAAGGACTGCCTATTTCTTTCCTTCACTATGGAATCATGTGAAATGTTTGTTGATCCCAAGTTGCAAATGCACTGTAAGTCGTATTGTCAGCAAATACATCCATTTTGATTTTCAGATTTTTTTGTAATTTATGCAAAATATTCTGGCAGAATTTTTTCACAAATCATTCATGTAGTTGTAGAATAATAAATATATTCTTTAATAATATTGGATTTGTCTCTAGAGTATATGTGTAAACTATTTAATGTGGACCTTTTGACAGCAGACAGTTTTATTATTACTATGGCACATTTTCAGATCCCATGGAAACATCAAATACAATGTCAACATGACATGATGGATGCCATTTTAACTGTATGGTTATAAATATACTTTATGCAAGCACCAACACAAGTCATGAATAGCGATGAAAGAAGGCCAAATGAATGACGTTTATTAGAGATTAAGTTAAAGAGAGAGAAATGTGGGCTCTACATCCCAAGGCCAGGCCTGTGACTGAGCCAATACTAGTCTCCTGTCCAACTGTATGGTTATAAATGTACTTTTTTGTCACGTATAGAAACTTTCGCACCAGAATTAATATTTTGTGTAGGATTTGACAAAGGTGTGGAGATTTGCGATGGAATGTGTTTTATAAAACTGTTATAATAATTTATATAGGTCTTGTAAAACTGAGTTCACATTCCATATCCGGGCAATAAACCTAAAAACTTAATATTTGGGACAGTTCATTTACTTGTTTGCACTAAGATTCTGATAAAAAGTTTGGTTTGTAGCTGAGCAACAGTTTATCACCTTGCATGCATAAATATTTCCGATTGTTTGCTTTTTATCTCACATAAATTTCTTGGAAAATCTGTGGGAACACATATGAATAATACATGAGGAACTCTAATGGATAACCTCAATAAAATAGGTACGTGTATATTATTTAGATGAACATCTCATGGTGACATGGTGTAATCGTTATTTCATGAAACCCTGGACATTGATGGAATTCTCAAAAAGGGGCATATGAATATTAGCCAGAAAGTAGGAATGATATTTGTACATATTGATGTTCAGGATAAGATAATGTCTGCATATCTCAAAATATAAGTTAATTTTTCATCATTGTATCGATCAGTATTCAAGTAACTTACAAATATCTTTTTAAAATGTGTTTGAGAAACTAATAATATGATATTTGGTGATTCTGATTTTATATTGGTACATTCTGTTTGCCAACAAATGCGAACATTATGTATGGTAAATATATAAACCATTAATACATTCGGTTTAATAGTTTTGTAATTTGACTGTCTTTGATAATTCAGTCACAACACAAGTGCAGCTGATTTTGGACTTGTTACAGAGCATTTGAATATAGACCATACTTTCATATTTCAATGTCAATCCCTTTTCTCTGTCTGGCCAATTTATGGTAAATTGATGGTAATCAGTTCCTCTATTTTCAGCTTCAACTAGCACCTAACTATTTCAGCTGTATTTTTAACTTGTTGGTATGTTCATTGTTTTTTTGACTTGATAGTTAACACGTATTGTCAACCCGGAACCTTCTGAAAGTGCGGTGACTTGGGCAACCACAAGAGACTTGGTTCTGTCATTCCGCATTATATTAAAACATTCCTGCTTGTTTAGTTCTAACACAATTTTCTGACAGGCCAGATATTGCAAGATTGACTGAGTGCTAATTATTTCTTTTTCATAATATTTGCTTAGCCTGTCCATTGGGGTTTTATGTTGCATAGGCAGAGAGACTAGCAATTTTTGAACCTTATTTGCATCCTAAATAATGTCCCATAGTCTTATCCTTGAAGACACAGGCATATTCTTGGTAATGCCACAGGAATCTGCTGGGCATGATCAGAATAAATAATAATATTTTTGAAGCACCATAATCACAAAGTCATGATGCCCATATATGGGGTTGTACAATAGTCTAAAAATATAAACTAACCGGTAAAACTATTCATACATGTTGTGGTAAAAGATAATAATTATAGAAAACATTAAAATAGTTTAAGGTATATCTAAAGTATAAAAAATATAAAACATTAAATAGTCAATCTAAGATATAAAACATAAATCTACAACTTAAACTATGCATGTGTGTTATGATAAAAAGTATAATAAATAAATAAACTCATTAAAATTTGTTGGCATATATTCCTGATCTAATAGAAACTTGCCGCAATTAATTCACACACAGCATCGAACAAAGCAGATAAGATAACAAAAAAATTGAATATGCTTATGAGCTCTGCATTCTGTTGTACATGAACATGTTCACGGTTCACCAAAAACACTTCATAATTCATATCCCAACCATTATAAATGGAACAACTGGGGGTAACCGTGGTTTCCCCCTGTCGTGTTCACATGAACGAACCAATGCATACGCCTGCAAGTGTGCCCCAGGCTTTCTATTGAATCACACAGAAACGTACACAGAGTCACCTGTTATTAAAGCATCGCAAGCTGCATTTAAAAGCCAACATATTTTCCTGCCTTGTTCAGCCAGCCATATCCAGTCAGGTGTTAGGTGCATCAGCGATATCCCTGCACAAATATTTTCAGAACATTTCCAGATATTTGCAGATAGACACAAGAAAGTAAATGGGATTTTGTACTCATGCCAGTACAAATATCTGACTTAGCGCAATGATAATTCATAGTGTTGTTACCAGGGGTGTCATGTAACGAAGTAAAACTACTTTGTTACTCTACTTGAGTAGTTTTTTCAAGTAACGGAGAGTAACGAAGTACTATTTATATTAACTACTTCTACTTGTAGCAAAGTAGTTTTATCCAACGTAACGCTACTTTTTACTTCGTTAGTTTCATTTACTTCGCGATATATTTTCGTTAACTTTTCTTTCTGAACTACGACTACGTCGACCTGTTGGCATTCCGCCCGTCGACAACATTTCATTAAACGTATTTAATTACAAGAAATTAGAGCGTTGGTAAACTTGACTTGTGTTAGTATGGTCAAATCATTAGGAACAGTAAATGTGGTGGGAGGCATTGTTTGTTTTGCGCCGACATCAATCGAATCGTTTCCCTTCTGACAGTGGTGGCTTCTGCGAATAGGCGCCTTCTGCTGGTTCGCCTAGCTTCGGCGACTTGTAAAGTGCAATTGAAATTCACACCTTGCATAATAATGGGATTGATATGTTTAATGCAGCGCAGTAGGGAAGATCAGTATGCTAAAACTGCGCAAATATGATCTTTTTGTTGCGATAAACGCAAATTTGCTTGGTGCGCCAAACTTTGAATTCGTCAACCGCATATGAAACGGCGAATCGATCGCAGTATTATTCGGCACGGTAAATGTGCATTCTAAATTGGTGTTTTGGTATTGATTGAACGACGAAGTTAAGCCAGCTATGAGCGTATTTATTATAGTTTTGCAATCTTTGGTCAACCTTAGTACTGCATTTGTGAACTCAACTGCGTGTTCAGCTGCTGAGGTTTCATTATGTCATCGGTACCATATTATCGTTCAGTTCACGTACCGTGGACTGTTAATTCGTAATCTATTTTAAAACTCTACAACATATATTAATTTTATTCAGATCAACATTCAACAGTGTACGTATGACATTTAAACATAATACACACTGACGTTGGCTGGCATCTTAATAAGCTTCATGAACTGCGTAATTATAGATAGCGCGGCCTGCACAATAACTGATTTCGACTTGGGCTTCGACGACATTCTTGGTCAGTTGGTGCAGCGACCGTGGCTGTCGTCGTAGCTAGCGCCTATGGTGGCAGATACCGCAACACATTTCCGTGCCCCACTGTCGAATTTGCAAAAACAAAATATAGTTTTCTATAGAACATTATTCATATACATAATTCATATATGTTGGAGTTATAAACAGTAATTATTTTCAGTCTGTCTTCATTTTTTTGTTCGCCGATGCAGTAATTATTGTTGGTTACTTGCCTGACAAAACATCTTACAGTTCTACTTTTACTTCAACTACTTTTGGAAAGTAGTTTTACTTTTTACTCAAGTAGGATTTTTAGACGCTATTTTTACTTCTACTCAAGTAGTTCTGATCTGAATTACTTTTACTTCTACTCAAGTATAAAATTTAAGTAATTCAGTCACCCCTGGTTGTTACTGCACGTAGCATCATAAAATTAAAAAAATTCATTGGCATTTGACTTGTGAGCGGTTGACTGGCTGGTCTAATATTTCTTTCACCAGTACAAGTCACTATAATGTTTGAAAACAGATATGGTATTTTAGTGTATTTTATGACAGTAAAACATGCTGGCATTGTAGCCTGTTATTAGCTTCTCAAAGTTTCTTTTTGGTAAAGATATTGGTTTACTTGGCGTTTTCCCATGGGTTTTCTTCTTGGGCCTTTTTCTGTAGCTATTCATTTGAAACCGTGGGATGAAGTATGTTCAGATTTAGCACACACAAATGTCTTGTTGTCGACTAAAGCTGACATTCCATAGCCGTGAAATACAACATTTGATTTTGAAATTGTTTTAGTAAGGCTATGGTGCAGATTTCCTGAGTGCAATTTTATTTTATACTATTTTTTATTTTGGGACATGTGCAGCCGTATCCCATAATGACTCCAGTTTTGATATGGTTTTGTTTCAAAAGGAAAATTCTACAGTAATTATACAATACGTATCTTCTTTATTGGTAGGTACATTTCCAGTAAAACCTGGTGATTTTGTTGGATGCAGGAATATTTCTTACTCTGATATGTGGCAACACACGATCGGAATTAGGGCGGAATAACAATGCTATTCCACCTAATTCCGATCAAATGTTGCTATGTGTCAGGAATGTTACAGGTCGACTAACCAATGAAAAATGTTCTGCAGATTCATATAGATTTTATGTAGAATCTTGCATCAAAAAACCGATTTCACCAAAAATGTGACAGGTTTAGCAGACATGATGAATTGTGTAATGAGTGTGCTAACTATAACTACAGAATTTCTGTTTTTAAGCCCTTCTTACAGCAGTAAGCCTATACCATGTGTGTTTAGTTCCAAAATGAAAATAAAGTTAGGCATATCCTTGTCTCGGATGCTACTGTGTACCTGGTACTTGGAGTTAGACTCCATCTAAACAAACACATCCATCACTGTGTTATTTATTGGATCAGTAAGGGACTGACAAGTGCAGACAGGGGCTGTGATTGGTTTGTTAGCCTGATAGAGACACCATAGAGATAAGTCATCCAAACAGGTGGACAGAGCCACAATAGGTGAGAGTGTTGATAGATCCATGACTTGATCAAGGGAGTGTATCAGCTGAATAGATACAGGACATGTGTTGACAGTATGACCCATCCAAATCACTTCATTACAGCTCTGTTTGCATTCTCCTATTTCAAAACAATCTCCTTCATGGGTCACTCCCTCATCAAATGTCTAAGTTTCGCCCAGCAAGGTTCATGTTCAATGAGGTTAAAACATGTAGGGTGTGAATAGTTATTTATTTAGTGTTACGCCCAGTTGGTGTATTAAAGGTATGACGTCCATCCTTCATTCAGTCACATTTGTAATTTATATATTAGTCTTAGTACTAGAGTAAATACGTTGAAGGTATACTGCCCACCAAACTGCATTTAATAAGCCTGGCACAGTGTTTTCAATTTGAAAGATGCTCCCACAAAACGTTGAAATTGTTAACAAAATATTAAGTTTTATACAATAGCACTTATTGCTGATTGACCCTTATTGCTTTGAAGTTGGCTAGTTCCCATGCTTCTGTTCAAATTTGGACTAATAAAACTGATTCAGCGAATTTCCTACTAATAATTAACAAACCAGACAACCTCTTGTAAAAGAATGCATGCTTTTGTTAATTCATCAAACGAATTCACTTGCTTATTAGCTCAGCTATCGTGTGAAAGTATTAAAAGAATTAAGTTAGAAATAAAGTAAGTAGACATGGATAATTTTTTCTGATTTATGACCAGAAGTAGTCAAATATAATTAAATAGTTTGTCTGATGGTTTCATCCACACTAAAAAACTAATTGTATGGAAACTTGGTGTGCTATAGTCTAAACTAGTTCAGATGGCATACACATTATAATCACCTTACATAATACCAAGTCTTGTCAAACATAAAACACACTTTTTTGCCAGTTACAGAGTACACTTGTTGTGCATAAGCGGGTACTTGTTTATTTTCACTTCTCACATGGTTAAGCCCAGACTTAGTCAGCTCCCATGGCTTGATTGCACTCACCCAGTCACACAACATGTTGTTATTGCTGCAGACTCACTGATATGAAGCTGAATCAAACTGAAGTTTTCAGTGGAAACTGAACCACCACTTTCCGGGCAAAACGCAATATATGAATCCATTTTTTTTTTTTGAGATAAACTCCTCCTGTGCTACATCCGTAGAACATAAATGAAAATTTGTATGTGATATTGGAATATGTCAAGAATACAAAATCGTAATGATCGATAACAAGGGCGAAAAACTATTTTGGATTTTTTTTAAATTACAAAATTTCGCCCAGTTAAAATATCACCTTGCTATGCTGTAGTAACTTAGAATATTAAGAGTCTTAAGACTGATCTGAGCTTAACGCTACATGATTCTACAGGTCTGAAATAACTTTACATGGAAGTATTTAACCAATTAACACAACAATTTATGACATGAGGGGTGCAAATTTTACAAAGGGGGCGAGTACCGGGTATTCTATTGTGAAATCCACACTGGAGTTGTTTATTTCATATGAAATATTCACCTCACTGGTGATAATTTAGGAGGGATTTAATATATTCCACTGTGTAATGCACACCAGGGTGTTTATTTCATATGAAATAGTTACCTGGGATTGAATATTTTGGGGGGATATCATCTCACACCTGTGTGCAGAGGAAATATAATCTCACATCTACTGTGTTAGATGACAGCGGTGATGTTCCGTACATTTTTTAATCAGCACTGAACATTGTCATTGTTTCTATAATGAGAACATATTGTCTGTGTTCTTTGTGCTTATTATAGCCTTGCTGTGAGTATCGTGTTGTATCCTGCCATATTTATTGATTGCAGTGATGTAACCGATGTCATTCTCTTCTCATCAAATTGACAGCAGCTCTAGTGAACCAGTGAGCACAGATGGTTTTCACAGCCATTGTCATTATGTCATTGATATGCTGAACAAGTCTAGTCAAAATTGAAAACTTCTAGCTCGCAAAACACATGCATGATAGATATCCATCAATATATTAGAACAGTAGCAAGAATTAAACTCTTCAAAAACTGCATTATTTCACTGCCATTTGTTGCTTTCCATTAGTCAATGACAAAATGATACGTGAAACATAACTTTTACAAATTCCTCGAAAATTGTACAAAACTGAAAAAATTTGTTTGAATTCGAATGAAATTTGAACTATAAATAGTATGGCGAATGTCACTATTGACGGGAAATGTGTTCAGTCATGTAATGCAGGCATTACATTCTACCACCAAACCTGCTAGTACAGTTAATCAACAGCACTCGGTTTGTATCAAATGGTTTTCTTCAAAATTAATAAATTGCAATTTTCTCGTACTGAGACCAAGACCAGTGGCAGTAGGTCCACAGCTGCTACAGTTAATGTGACTTCCCCTTCATAGGACAATGTTTAAAGTGGCTGCTGGTGTATTCTGTGTGATAATGCTTTATCCTCTCCGCGCATCTGTCCCAACTGTCCAACATGTAATCTTGTCACGCAGAATGTAGCCTCAAGGGTTTGCTGGTGTCATTTGCGATGTACTTTGTTGCTTGGCTGTCTGGCCCACTAGAAGCAACTGTGGCTGAGTCCATTGTAGGTGACAGTTCCACAGACAGTATTGATTTTACAGGTGGTTTTTCAATTAATCAGCGCTCAAGAATCTTAACAAATAACCCTTGCACCTTGTCACACGGCACAGCTGAATTTGTATGCATATAGAGTGTATGAAAAATAATGTTGCCATAGCAGTATCCTAATATTATTAATAATGTTGTGTTGTTGATATTTCAAGTGAAATAAGGAATCACCATTCAGACCACATTTACCTATTTCGGAGTTTCTTCTTGCATCTGAGTTTCTACTTGACATCATCAGGTGTCAAGCAGATTGTCTTGACACAATCACTGTTTGAGTTTAACTGCTTGCACAGGTCTGTGACAGAGACAATTACACTGTTGACACGTAATGGACAATGGAAAGGAATGTTGACCATCCAGTCAAATAGAGGCAGACCGCTATTTCCTTACAATGCGGACATAAACTACCAGTTGGCACTCTCAGCCAATTTTGTGAAAGAAGTGTCCTGGAGCCCGTGTATTTTAATTAATGATCTTATGTTGTAATGGGCATTGTAAAAACATTTAATTCGCTAGAAAATTTCTTCTGTCCGTATTACATACATACAATATCAGACTCTCAATAGAGAGAACACGGGTTCAAATCCTGTGCCGCCGTTTCGAACCTTGGGCAAGTTTGTTCACTCTACATTGCTCTAGTTCACTCAGCTGTGTAAATAAGTACCTGGCTATAGACAATAACGGATATCTGTGTAGAAATAGTCTTCGTGCATTTGTTTGTAACATGGATGAACGCTTCCCAGAGAAGTCAAGCTGGTGTTTAATTTAACGCAGAAATAAAATAGTGATCTGTGCCCATCCAGGGTAGTAAACATATCATTACAATGATGTGCCTGTATGTCTCATGAGTGCTTCTTAATGGACAATAATTCACAAAATCTTACATCATGTGGCATGCACGTAGACATGATCATGTTAGTATATTAAATTAACTATATTAATATTTACGTCAATCTTGTTAATACCTTCATATTGTCAGTGTAATGATAATTGGATCCGTTTAGTCAGTGTTTATAGCCATTTGGTAAATGTCATCGAAGTACCATTGTGATAATAAGCAGGCTCGTAGAAAGACTTGTAATTTGGCAGGTAAGGTCTACTATCATGCAGCCATGCCCTGAAGAATGCGGTTGGATTTTTGATGTTGAGATATGACATCAAAAACATTACCTGTAATCATATAGTCCATGCTTCAACACAAAACCTTGACTGCAAAGTAATCACCAGACACTGAGTTTGCAGGTGTCTTTTGCAGAAAGAATGGGAAGATTCATTCTGTGCAAGATCTAAATGGTGTAGCTTAAGAGGCAAAAACTACATTTTATATATAATATATTATAGCTGTCAATATAAATGAGCATGACTGATTTATATGACCTTTAATAATGAAATTCAAAAAACATTGATTAACAACATATAAAAAAAAAAATGTTTTATGGGTGTCATTTTATGCATTCTCTATCTACATTTTTTATAAAATAAATGTCACCATATAACATTTGACGTCATGCTTCAAGGAAAAATTAATTCAGTAAGAATTAAATTATTGAGAAAAAAATGATCTCATGGGTGCTTTATCATGCATTCTATGGTAACTTTTTGTGTCAAATGTAACCATGTAGTGGCCATGCTTCAAAGGATTGGATTAAAAAGACTGAAACTAGTGACAAATGAATGTCTCAAGGGTGCAATTTTATGCATCTTCTTGCAAATGTTTATACAATAAATGTAAGCATGTATCCTTTGGAGCTATGCTTCAAGGAATGTTTCAGTAAATTATTTAAAATTGGAGTTGGAGGTCTCCAGCGTGCCGTTTTATGCATATTTTAGAACGTTTTATAATAAAATAAATGTGGCACATAAACTTTGGAACCACATTTCAAGGAATGGATTCAAAAAGAAAGAAATTATTGAAAAATGGAGGTCCAATATGCCATTTTATGCATTCTATAATAACTTTTTATAATAAAATAAATGTTGCTGTGTAGCCTTTGCAGTCATGTTTGAAGGACATTGAATAGGCAGAAAATTATTCAAACAAGGAATATTGGTGATACGTGGCAAAAACATTTTCCCGAAGCAGGATATTTAGCTCGTCGGCATATATATAAATAACCGCCCATTCATAAACATTTCTAGTCAAGTGTAACCACAGGTGTAAAATGTACATTTAAAAGGTTACATTTCATTAGATTTGTAAAGGTACATATCATGTTTAACAAGAGTGTGACATATGAATTTTATGCGTGAATTAATAGCTGAATTATGGGGGCCATATAACTTGTCAACATTAACAGCCGGCACATGTCAGAAAAAATGGCATCTGCCACTTGTGCACTAAACGGCCATATTTCACAATCCACTTGAGCAATAATTTAGAGCTCAAGTTTCATATCATCCACATGGGCAAGTATCGGTTACATCTTTTTTTGTGTTCCATTAGTCAATGACAAAATGATGTATGAAAGATATATTTACAACTTCCTCAAAAATTGTAGAAAACTGAAACAAAATTCCTTTGAATTCCATTGAAATTTGAACTATAAATTGTATGGCGAATTGTGAATATTGATGGGAAATGTGTTCAGTCGTGTAATGTGTTCAGTCGTGTAATGTGTTCAGTCGTGTAATGTGTTCAGTCATGTAATGCAGGCAAAATTACCTTGTGGAACTGTAAATGCTATTCATTTTTTTAACGTTAACCCTCTCGAACATTCCGTAACTCAACAGATGTTGACAAAACAACTAGATGTAGACTGCTCGATCTGTACTGAAAACATATGACCTTGTGAATTACACCAAGGTCGATGCAATTCTTTAGATTAGTTCAAGCACAAATTGTGTTCTGTTCTTTCTAATGAAGTCGTAGTTACTCTAAATTAATTTATCAATTCCTTGAAAACAAACATAAGTACCAATTATGTTTGATTATCTCCACTTCTTTTTTTCCCGTTTTTTAGACATGCAAATGTCGTTTTATAATTGGTTTGTTAGACATGGTATCTGTCGGCAATTTTCACTGAACAGACAGAGGAAATGTACGTCTACAAAATCAATATTCTGTTTTATGTACTGTTTTTTATGTGGCGCACACAGTTCTGATTTCCATCCTGTTTGAAAGAGTTCTGGTCTGGAAAATTGATTAACATTGAGCTTTGCATTTAAAAGCCACCCAGCGAACAGAAAATGTAGCACTTGACATTTGTTACTAAATAAAGTGCCATCGTGCTAAAACTAAATCCACAAATCTACAAAATTGATATTTATATTTTTACTCATTTCTATCACTGCCATTGATCTTGATCAAATCCTATTTGAAAATTAGCAGGTGCTAGAGTATTTATTATTACTGACTGACATGGAAACAAGAGGAGAATAACATTTGATTACACAGAGGACAAAGAAATCTATTACATTTGCTGGTATACAAATTGTTACATGAAGCACATACCACTAAAGTCAATATCAAAGGGTGTGGTAAGAGCCTTTTCAGGTTGGATATTATCCAGAGCCTATTTGGGTTGTGTTACAACCTTTGTGCTGCTATCTTTTGTTAGTTAGCAAGAACACAACCATGTGGTTTTCTTCAGTAGATCCGGAGTTGTATAGCTGGACGATACAGCTGGTTCTGTTGTGTGTTTAACTAAACAACCTTTCAGGGGGATATAATTGAAAGATGAGATGTTTCTCTGCAGGTGTTTTTGTCCTCATGTCTCTGGTTTGTGCAGTGTGGGATACAGATGAAAACATGGAGGACAGGGAGCATTCATTATGCAGTGGCACTGTCACAGCGGGTGATACAACAGTTGTACAAACAGAAGGAGCACTTGTTGTGGAAGCAACAGTGAGACTGAATCACTCTTTAATTGGAAATCGTGGGTCTGTGTATTGTGTGCACAGGATGTCCTGGATATTCCGCCCATGATGGATGATGCGAGATGATTGCGTCTTCCCCAAATGATGACAGAGATAGCACAGGTGGCGGCATGACGACAATTACTTGGCACTGTGGCAGTCATAATCAAAGAGAGATGTTTCTGTCTAGGTTAGCTGTGGTGGGGGAAAGTTGTGGTCTGTCACCAGATACTGGGCGGGTGAAATTGGGGATGAGTTTTCTAGGGTGATGAGGGAAAAGAGTGATGGGTTTTGGAGGGTTTGAATTAGTTTTGGCAGTTTTTAAAATTAATTTTCTAAGACGTTTGTTATAATTAACTCATTTTTGATCAAGAATGGAAGGAATAAATGAAGGAAAGAAGGAAGGAAAAAGGAATTAGGAAGGTGATAGTTAGGTATGGTGTCAAATGAAAGGCTATTTATGGTGTACATGCTACCTGAAAAAGTAAGCATAAATCAATGGGTAAGAATGTACTCAGACAGTATATATTCTCAAAAGTAAGTTTTTTCATCAAACATGAATATGATTAATGAGGAATAAAACAAAAACACAGTGCAATGTGTTTTTTATGTAGGGGTAAACATGTACGTATTTATCATACAAAACATGCCAGGTTTGGCTTGCTATGTATGGAAATATAGAACTACTATCATTTGTGTGAACTGCACACATTGAAAATGTTACATTTTTAACACAGTCACACCACAAAACATTACATGCTAACATGATGCAAACCGTATGCCTGGATTACGTCTGATATCCTCCTGACTCTAAATTCAGTGCATTTAAAGCCATTCACATTCATGCATAATATCGCGTCGGCACGGCGACGTGGATCTCTGCATAAATGACCACCTGAACAGGATAGTGGCATTACTGACAGATGACTTGGCTTTCAACATCCCCTTTGTCACATGAAATGATGCTCTCTGTAAATTAAACATTGCTCCAGTCACCACTTGAGTCAGGTGAAACAATTGTTATTATCCGTTAAGTGTCGTCCTTAACTGGTAATATATGGCTGGAGTTTGCACAATCGCCATTTGCAGTTGTTGTTTGCACCTTTCATTTTTGTTAGCCGAGACCAGAAACATTGAGACCTGAAATGTTACGAATGCGGTGAATAATTTATGCTAGTGTAAGAGGATCCAGGGTTGCTGGCTACAGCTACAAGTGGCGGTGCCCCATGTTTTGTTCATAATACTATTGCGTTTTTGTTTTATTGACTGCTGTGCCTGTGTGGTAGGCCAGTGAAGGTTATGCACCCAGGGAATGGTGTGTTTCTGTGCCTTGTTTATGGGAGGCGTGTTTCTGTGCCTTGTTTATGGGAAGGGGACACATGGGTGGGGTTTCCCAGCTGTGGTTTGTTTTGTCTGCTGAGAGCTGAACAGAAGCCTCTGGCAACAATCAACACCTTTGATATGGTCCACTCAAGAGTCATGTTGAGTCATAGCCCTTCAGGGAGGAATCCAACAACAGTGGCGGAGTGGGGAAAGGTTAGGGTAGCTGGCAATGTGAGTGGGTAGAAGGGTGGGAGCGTGGGCGGGTGGGTGAGAGGTGAAGGCAGCCCCTGGGTTGGAGGGGGGTGAAATGAACCCCATTTAGTTGTATGCAGGGTGTGAGGGTGTTGTTGATAATTGTTTGGGTTTTCTTCAACTCGAACATTGTACAGCAGTTTTAAATAATTTTGTTATTCTTTATCAAACTAATTAACTGATATATTTCTTACAATCAAATATTATGTCATATTTTAGTAAATTTTATTACTATTTATTCTGCTATCTTACACACATGCATACACACACACACACACACACACACACACACACACACACACACACACACACACACACACACACACACACACACACACACACACACACACAATATTACATAGTTACTCTCCTTGTATATGCGCCATGTTTTAAACAAATTTATTATCATTTACTTAACTAATCATGCAGTTTTAGCACTTATGTAAACAATATGAATAAGGTAAAACAGCACAATACAACATTTAAACATAAACCTGTTAAAAGTAATTAATATATAAAAAATGTAAATAAGTAAAAAACAATGCTTTACATATTTCGAGTATGCAGCCTTGCTCAACCAATCCCCACATATACCATGACATGTTCTTTGTGGATAAATAATTATCTATTTCCAAAAAATTCAGGAAATGTCGAATTGGCTACAATATCTGCAGTAATCTCTCATGATATCGTCATCCTCTCTCACTTTTGTTTTTCTCTCACGATATCATTATTCAGTCTCATTAACCAGGTTTCCATAATCTGTCAAAATCAGCTGCTTTGTATTGTTAGCCAACAGTTACACTTCAGTGTCTGAAACCCAAAGCAGCTTTTTCATTCTACCTGTCTGAGAGAAATGAGACCTCCCAACAGCAGGTGTTTTTTTTTACGTCTTATGCCAAGGGCGGTGTTTTTGTTCGTGTCTTACATCCAATAAAAAGCATCCTGCCTTGAAGGCATCAGTGTTGTGTAAGACAGACAGCTGTGATGTGACAGTGGGTCATAGACTGTGGTAATCAGTCACTTTGTAATTGTATATCTTATGTGTCTGTATTCAAGAAAATCAGCCAGGGAGAATATTCTCATGATGAGGGAGCAGTCAGTGATTGGGTTCCATTAAAAGGAAGTTTTTATGGGTATTCTTATGGTTTTTAATGTGTATGAAAAATGGTTATTAGGTAGAAATGGGAGGATTGTTCAGTTGTGAGCAGCCATTTAAATATACTGGTTTTCATAGTTTTAATAAATTGTGGTCAAGAATAGGATAGTTATGTCATGGAAAGAATGTAATTAAAATTAATACTCTGTGTGTGTTGCCATTAAAAACTGTACCAATATTAATATTATCAGTCAGCTTGAGTCGAGCAATCAATAACATTTATCCAATCAAGCAATCAATAACTTTTTATTCAAATACACCAGTTTGTAAAATTTAAACAAACTTGAGAGAGATAAATGAAAGGCTTTAGTAGAGTAAATATATATAATAATTCAGCTTGTGAGATGATTCCAGATTCTGTTACATTCATTTTGAGAAAATAGAACAGTGACTTCTGAAGTAGAAATGTAAATGTATAAAGCTTCATCTAATCACAGTGACGATACGTTTCCCGCACCTACAGTTGATAGATGCTGTGTTATTCTGGCGCAGGTGATGTTCAGTGTTGGTGCAACAAGGTGTAGTTTTTTGTTTTTAGCTGATGTGTGTACATTATGTGTGTGTACAGTATGTGTGTGTACAGATGTGTGTGTGAGTGTATGTACGTTAAGCTTTTCTTCCTAGATGCTTTCCATATCAGGCACTAAACTTTCGGTGATTCATCAACGATCCCTAGAAAGAAAAAGTGTTACTATTATAAAAAAAATTCCCCATTGGTTAAGAGTTCTTACTGGTTAAGGGTTCGTACCAGATATTATATGATTGTTCCCTATTGGTTAAGGGTTCTTACTGGTTAGGGGTTCGTACCAGAAGTTAGATGATTGTTCCCCATTGGCTAAGGGTTCTTACTGGTTAGAGGTTCGTACCAGATGTTAGATGATTGTTCCCCATTGGCTAAGGGTTCTTACTGGTTAAGGGTTCGTACCAGATGTTAGATGATTGTTCCCCATTGGCTAAGGGTTCTTACTGGTTAGAGGTTCGTACCAGATGTTAGATGATTGTTCCCTATTGGTTAAGGGTTCTTACTGGTTAGGGGTTCGTACCAGATGTTAGATGATTGTTCCCTATTGGTTAAGGGTTCTTACTGGTTAAGGGTTCGTACCAGATGTTAGATGATTGTTCCCCATTGGTTAAGGATTCTTACTGGTTAAAGGTTCGTATCAGATGTTAGATGATTGTTCCCCATTGGTTAAGGGTTCTTACTGGTTAAGGGTTCGTACCAGATGTTAGATGATTGTTCCCCATTGGTTAAGGGTTCTTACTGGTTAAGGGTTCGTACCAGATGTTAGATGATTGTTCCCCATTGGCTAAGGGTTCTTACTGGTTAGAGGTTTGTACCAGATGTTAGATGATTGTTCCCTATTGGTTAAGGGTTCTTACTGGTTAAGGGTTCGTACCAGATGTTAGATGATTGTTCCCCATTGGTTAAGGATTCTTACTGGTTAAGGGTTCGTACCAGATGTTAGATGATTGTTCC
Source organism: Escarpia spicata (assembly GCA_963995525.1). Classification (NCBI taxonomy): domain Eukaryota; kingdom Metazoa; phylum Annelida; class Polychaeta; order Sabellida; family Siboglinidae; genus Escarpia; species Escarpia spicata. The sequence continues at coordinate 34,777,032 of OZ023212.1, forward strand.
CCATTGGCTAAGGATTCTTACTGGTTAAAGGTTCGTACCAGATGTTAGATGATTGTTCCCCATTGGTTAAGGGTTCCTACTGGTTAAGGGTTCGTACCAGATGTTAGAAGATTGTTCCCCATTGGTTAAGGGTTCCTACTGGTTAAGGGTTCGTACCAGATGTTAGAAGATTGTCCACAATGTGACACCTCCACAACCAATCAGTGACCGACTGGGTTATGTAGCTTGGAATAATCGCAGAACACATGTAACATTGTGAACAATGGTTACAAATTGTGTAATCTTAGACACATTTTCAGTATGACCACTTTGGGAAACCATCTCCTACACCTATGTAAGTAGTGTCATCGTTTGGATGGGTACTTTGCTAATGTTTGTGATGTTTGTTTGTTCAGCATTGTTTTTGTACAGTTGAAGTTCATGTGTAAATAACTTTCTTTATGTCTTCAATCTTTTCTAATCAACTGCTGGATGAGGATCCTGACAACATTTTATTCTGAGTTTGCTGTATTACCTGTATAATCCTTCTGTGTGTAACATACTCCTAGTGTTATCTTAGCATTTTTTCTACACAAAATATACAAATTATTCTATTCTGTTAATACAGTGAAATGTACCTTAGCAGACACCTGTTGTAATGAAAACCTGTTTACAATGAAGACTTTTGAAAGTCTGAATGTCAAGTTTTTATTGTCTGCTGTCTGATCATAGTGGTAGTGTGGCAACAGTGAACACATTGTGCAGTCCCAATGGTGTCCCCTATGGACATATTTTACTGTAGTTTATATCCATGTGCTATCAGCCATTTTATTAACAATTTTATTTATTGCCCTTCATTTTGCTGCTTTACCAGTTCTGTATCCTACACTTTAATTAATAATGATTACCGTCTTTAACAGTGATTTGGTATACCAAAACCTATCAATACCAGGATGTGCCTTTTGTTGGTGTATCACGGAATAGTGTCCTTGGTGATAAGATGGCAGCTTTTCACATTTTGAAAAAGCTCCGTATGTTTAACAACATAATCTATAATTATAATGATGGAGTTTCCTTATGACATTTTTATCTTACTGATTGGAATACTGAAACATCTTACAAATTTGTTTCTATATTAATTATTTTCATGTCTTCTTTCACACTGATTCAATCATCATATTCAAGCTTCGTATTGAGTAGCATTTACATCCACCTTGTCCTCTTGGCATGTGTCCAGCTATTTGGTCAAGTGTCCAGCGGTCTGGTCAAGCATATGCAGGTGTGAAATGTAGAGATCTTCACATCTCAATAGGAGAATAACTCACCTCCACTCCACTGGCCTTAACCTACAATTCTAGCACTCCATGATCAAGATCCTATACTTGCTGCATGTGATGCGCAATATCTCGGTGGTAGACTGTCAGACTCTCCATGGAGAGGACAAGGGTTCAAGTCCACCTGTGGCTGTATCGAAAGTTGGGCAATTTTGTTCATCTCACTTTGCCTCATCTCACTCAGCTGTTGAAACGCTGTATGTGAGTCTTGTTTCACATTTAGTGGACTTTTCGGTGACATTGTAGATAATCAACATTTCAAAACAAAGTAAGTTTTTCTGCCATCAGTAATAAGTGTCAGGTACTTGTGGGGGCAGTTGAGTGAACTGAGGCAGGAAGCACGGCCAGAAGTAGTCGTCCTCCAGTACAGGAGAGTCTCTTGAACCCATGACCTATGCTCAAACCGTGGGGATAGATCATTATTATCGAGGCCAAATAACATGCCATTGATTTTAAAACAGCATACTTTTCAGGATTTCTTGTAAGGTGAACTGTTTTATGAATGGGGAAATGACAATGTTTGATGAATACAATACTTGTATAATGCTTTTAGGTAGTTAGATTTAAATTTCTACTAGACATGCAAGTTAGTAGAGGAAGTGATGCAGTATGGGTAACATCATTCAGTCCACATCGGCCCAGTTATTCTGTTCTATAAAATGAGAATCAAGTTGTGAACACTGGTGGAACTGGGTGAACTGAGTTTGCTTGCAGTAATTGTTGAGTGGCTGAGTTGTTTCCGAGCAAATTCAGCAGGTTTGTTGATAGTGATCTCAAATTAAAATCCATCATTACAACTGTTAAACTTATGGACCTTTTTCAAAACACAAAAAGCTGCCATATGGATCACCGAGGACACTATTTCTGTGACACACAAACGAAAGTGACCCGGTGGCGCACTCTGGTGTCGACAGGTTTCACTATACAAAATCACTGTTGAAGATTGAATTCAATTTTAAATAGCAAAATCAGGCTTATGATCTCATAAAATGTTAGTGAAATGGTCCCCAGATACACAAAGACATACCATTAATATATTTAGTTCAAGGTACACTGCCTTTAAATCACCAGACATTTCCCTTAGTTCAGTTCTGCAGACATATAATCACTGGAAAAAATGCCACAGGAAGATTTTTTTATGTCATGATCTTTCTGTAATGAATCTGCAGCCCGTTACCATGACGATATCTTGCTTAAAGCTTGCTTGCTCATAAACTTGTGATGAAGAGGTTCAAACCCCCCATGAGAGACGGAGGGATGACAGCTGCATCATGGGAGGGTCATAGGTCAAATAGGGTGTAAGGTAGGGGTCTGGAAATGCTGTCAAGGGTTGTGATGTATTGGCCACCTGGATATATGGAAAGTGTTTTAGAAACAGTCGTGAGGTGGTACTAACAGGATGTGTATTCAGGCATAAATGGTTGAGTAATATACATAGTCTCTTCGCTGCTGGCTACATTCAGTGTGTTAACTGTCCTCTTAACTGTTGGTCTAGTAATGTCTAGTAATCATAGTAGGTACTTTAAATAGTTTTAGTTAAACTAGATTGGCAACTTTTTTTATATACAAAATCAGATGAGATACTTTTGCAAGTTTAACAGCCATATATATTATACATATACATATATATATATATATAATATATATATATAGGTATAGGAATCTGGCTTACAGATTATAAAGATTTTATACAAATCATTAGTACCAAAATAATTATTGATATTATTAATTATAGGATAGTGAATTTTCTAGGAACAAATCAGATAATATTTAATTGCTTTGATGATTGTGTAGACTATAATGTTAAAATGGCAATTAGCACAATGCGTTGACATTGGTGTTGATTTGTGCCCTTACGCTGAAAACATCCATGTAACAAATCTCCAGATTTTTTCTTAATAATTGGGCAATGCTGAGAAACTGTTATCGAGATATTCCTGAAACTTATCCATCCAGTGAGATCGAGTAAACAAACTCAATAAGATTACTGACACCAGGAACAGGACTTGAATACTAGTCCTCATGATTAAGTATACTATTCTACCCCTAGGTTATTGCACCATCCATGTAACGCTAACGCCAGAGCACTTAGGGCAAGGGGGACAGCATCAAGTTGGCCATAGATATGTCAGCAATAGTGCCAGACCTCAAGATATGTCAGCAATAGTGCCAGACCTCAAGATATGTCGGCAATAGTGCCAGACCTCATCCAGAGAAACGTCATGGCTGGCAGTGAATGATACTCCCACCCAGTTATTTATAGCATCCACATCTCTTGCAGGTGTGATTTGTATCTTGATACTTTCTCTGGTATTTGTTCTTCTGTTGACATCTTGACATCGGTGTCACGTTTGGAATGCTTGCAAGAGGTCTTTATGCGATGTTTTTATTCTGCTACAAGTTGTGTGATCACTGTGATCACGGTGATCACGGTGATTCATGCTGTATTTATGTGATCACTATGGACTATGTCAATGTGCGCCTATTGTGGATTTGTGGTACTGGGAGGAGGGCATTAAAGTTGTAATATGATAGGGATAATAGTGTTTCAGAAGTAGGTGACATTTTTACTAAGTATAGGCTATTGAAAGGTCCAAATGTAGCTGTGTAGTAGATTTTAAATGTTTGTTTTACAAAATGCTTTACAAGATGAAACAGTATCAAGGGAATTTGAACAAACCAATAAGTTGAGTTCATGTTTTTACACAAATATGTTCCTATTCATAATCATGTTTAAATTGTAAATTATATGTTGCATTATATAATTGTCACCACCGCCACCCAGGCTTTTACCACAACCACAACCACCGCCATCAATACCACTACAATTCTCACCACCATCACCACCATCACCACCATCACCACCACCATTAACTTCACCTCCACCACAACCACTACAACCACCACCACTGCAATCACCACAACCACTAACTTCACCTCCACCACAACCACAACAACCTCCACCACAACCACCACCATCACCACCATCATCACCATCATCACCACCAACACCACCATCACCAGCATCACCACCATCACCACCACCAACACCAACACCACCACAACCACTAACTTCACCTCCACCACAACCACCACCACTACAACCACCATCATCACCACCATCACCACTAACTTCACTTCCTCCACCACCACCAGTGTCCACCACCATCACTACCACCATCAACACCAGTACCATCACCACCATCCCACAGCTACTATCACCACCACAATACAGTGCTGCCTTCATCACCAATACAACACAACCACACGACCACCACCATGACACCCGTCAACAACCAAATCAGTCCTTTTACACTTTTTATTATTGTTAACCATCCGTTGTTGCAGGTGTGGACACGGAGCTGCCGTGTGTGTGCCCCAAGAACCTCTTCCAGTGCCTGCCGACTAGGAAGGCTGAGTGCACCTGTATCCCCAAATACTGGGTGTGTGACAGGGACAACGACTGCGAGAAGGGAAATGACGAGGAGAACTGCGGTAAATCTTCATTGCCAGTCACTTATCTCACACAGAACTACATCAACATACCGTATTCGTTCTAGTAAGCGTACATGCCCTAATTAGCGTACACCCCCTTTTAGCAGCATCTGACTCTGTGACAGCGTTCCCCAATGCCAACTTTGACTGTTGAATCCATCATTGTTATTTAATTCCCACCAGAGTGACACTAGACTCAAAGCTCAGTGATGACAATGTATTGCGAGGTTCCGGTAAATGATCAGACTTAACAATGTTCTGGTCTCCTGTTGCTCATATGTGGATACACAAATCATACGCCAGTCACGTCTGCTGACATGGCCATACCCCAGCACTCCAAGAACCAAAGAAAATATGTCTACTCCCCCGTATGCTTATTGGAACACCATATTTAACATATTTTTGTGTCACAAATATTTTAACATACTGTACACTTAATAGAATGAATACAGGAAATTATGTCCATAGTAGAAAAAACGAGGAAAAATAATATTAAAAACGTTGTACCAATACTGTTTGTACATATTTACAGGAGCAGAGTACAGAGGTGTATAAAAAAACTGTTATGCTATGGTTGCTACTGGTAACGGTTGCTAGTGGTGACAGTGGTGAAATCCGGTAAATTGTTGCTAATGGCAACACTAATTAAACTGGTGTCTGCTGGTGGCAGCAGTCCTAGAGGACTGAGGGAACAACGTTAGTTAGAACAAAAAGAATAACTGTAAAATATTTGTGTTCATCAAGTGAGTGTAGTCAGAACATCGTAATAACATCCAGTGACATCCACTCGACTTCATGTCCAAGTTTTTAGTTATTACGTTCAAGCACTTACTAAGTTAGAGTGATTTGGTGCCATAGTTCGCAAACAGCTACTCAGTTTTACCATTGTTCAGATATTTCTGGTAATTAGTAAGTGATGGTTGTTTACCAATGCAAAATCAACATAAATAATTCGTTAAATTCAGCGACAACCTCAACTAACCTGGACAGAAAACACTTCTGATCCAGTATCAAGGACACTGGAGAGGTCCAAATTGAATGCATGTTTACATATGTGTTTGTAATCAGGTGTAAGCTATTACATTGTAAATGTAATTATTGTCCTAATCAACAAATAGCATGCCAAATTATTATCATTACATATCATAATAATGTTTGGGGGGCCATAGATTATGTCCTGCTCAGTGTTGGGAGTGTGTGGGTGTTGGGTACAAGGGAGTGGGGTGGGGTGTCTTGGTAATCATTATGTAATGATTACAAAAGGTAAATTAACTAATTCTTATGTTGATTTTAATAATCATAGTTTTGTTTGCTATTATTATTATTAGCATCATTAATTACTACACAAAGTTAATAACTACTATTATTAACTACTACATTCCTACATTTCTGGATGTGGACCATAAATTAATTCAGACATGCAGTCAATTTAAAATAGATGCATAAATTTTAGGGTATGATTGTCGAGGGACTTTCTCAAGATGAACACGGCAAAATTCTTAAACAAATATTTTAGTATGGATGTAACAATTTAAACAAATAATGTAACCTACTTTATGAATGTCCCTTTATGAACCTTGTAATATTACTTACAAGACCAATATTAAAACCAGGTTTTACCACTTTTTTTTTTTTTTCATTTGTAGAAAAGTGCCTGTTCATTTTAGTGGGGGATATGTCCAGGGGGTAAAATGACAGAGGGAAATGCCCAAGGGGAAATATCCTATACCCTGTTCAGACTGTTTCAAATGGTGCACCTTAATGGAATAAAGTTAAACACAACAGTGCTGAATGACAATTGTAGCAATGGTATAGCAGAGACTAGTGAATGACGATTTTAGCGGCGGGTGCCGAATGACGATTGTAACGTTAATGAGGCAAGCGGATCATGAATAGGAGGGTGGTTATCTGCAATCTGTGGCAGAGATCTGCACCCTGGTGCCAGGTAACCAGCCTGTACATACATATCGGCGAGAACTACAGATGTATCTGCATGTCCGATAAATGATAAGCTCATAGTGGTGGCAAAAACGCCACAGCATTGTCAACAGAAAGTGTGTTTCTTCAACGGAGGCGCTGCCTATAAGAAAGAGGGTAGGCTCGACAGATACCCCGATCGTAGGTGTCTGCTGATGGTGCTGCCCTGTTATTAACCCTCTTCACCTGCGCGAACCCGACACTGTCTCTTAAAAACCCCTCTCATTTCACCGGGGCGCCAAATTAGCTGAGAGGTGCACCTCCTGTCTGTGTGCGATAAAGGGTGAATTGTCCAGCATTGGGGAGAGTTATGTTCCACGTGTGAATATTTAGGGTTTGGAGAAGGGTAGTTTGAAGTGGGTATGCGATCCTCGCATAGATAAGTATCAGCGAGGGCGCCATGTAATACTGATGCTGCATGGGTAATTTTATTTTTCTAGTAACTTGCTAGGGGTGAATGGCCAAGTATGCATGTGTCTGACATGATCAAGTATTTTCACGCCAGCTTGTTTTTATTCTTGTTTGTTTTAAGCGAGTTATATGTGGTAGGCTACTGTACAGGTAAGCCCTTGAAAGTGAGAGCAGACTATCTATGTTTAAAAGTTGGAGTTAGACCACTTTCTCTCCGGTGTTGTGACCTTGTGTCTTTGTTCAGGCGGTGCTGTGGTGCTGGTTTAACCGGTTGGTCGGATTCTAGCCAATTTCACAAGTGTCTGCACAGTCATGTGGGGTGATTAATTGTTAAATGCTACGTACTAACCCTTTTGTTAGTGAAACACTCGTGTGTTAGAAGTCAGTGACAAGTCATAATTCAAGGCATTTGTCCTCCTATTGCATTAGTGCGTACTTGAGTTTTTATTTAAGACCACCCTGTCTAATGTTAGTGGAGTTTGCCACATCACTGCCTGGGGTGAGGGTGCAGGCCGCTATTATAGGGGAGGAGTGGTTCAGACAATTGGTATGTGTGTTTGAGTAGATGCCTATGTATACAGTGTAAATTATTACTTACTTCTAAAGGGGTCGTCACATAAATCCCAAAAGTGCATTACTTACGAGTGGATACTAGTCGTTAGCATTATAGTCCCTATTAAGGTCGCCCTCGGGACTGAGCAAAAGTGAGCTGAATAGGGAGGTGACCATACTAGTGGGACTAATTTTCCTACATCTTACTATGACAGAAATAATTTGGGACTGTCCCAGGATTACCTTAATTGTGAGGTGGCTGTATTACTGAGGTGACCTTAATTGCGAGGTGGCTGTATTACAGGGGTTACCGCAAAGCAAGGTTTTACTGTTTTATCATGGTGTGGGGCATTAGCACTCTGTGTTAGATTTAATAACTTTATTTATACACTTAAACCCGGAGTAAAGCTTTGTTCAGTAGTGTTTACAATCTGCTAAAATATGGTGTGTCTATGACAGGTTACATATTTATTCTCATGTGTGTGACCTTTTATACACCAGATTGAAGGAACATAATCTTTTAGTGTCTGTTCAAAAAGACACCTGCAAAGTGGGCTGAATTAAATTATTAAAGTTTCAAAACAGCAAAATGTGGACTAAAATCCCGGTTCCCTACAATGACAACCCAGCGACCTCCCACCGAGCCACAGGATTTTGTGCAAAGGTGTAGGTAGACATGGAAGACATGTTGGAGTCGTGTTGCTGCGGAAGGGTGAATGACAGATTCCTGTGTGCCACTGCCTTGTGTGTATTTATTAGGAGTACTGGCACTGACAGTGCCCAGCACTGACAGTGTACAAGGCACAGGGTCTAAGGTGGCTCAGTGCGCTGTAGTGCATGCAGACCAAGATGCACTGGACCAGGATGATAGAGTTGTAAGCAGGACAAAGTGGCTGTTCTACTTGTACTGATAGATGGAGGCACCGTGTGTTTCTGACAGCCTCTGTCAGAGGAATGTCCACTGCAGGCGGTCCACGTATAGATATACCTGTTGACAGATGTGGTTTTGTCTCTTATCTTTCTGTTTGTGTGGTGTGGTTGCGTTGTCTTGTTTTGTCATCTTTTTGATGCTTTGTAGAGGGTGGTTCACAGTGTAATTACGCAAACACCCCCACACTCTGTGTATATGTTTGTATCTGCGTGTGTATGTTTGGGGGCATGTATCCAGCAGTACATGGAATTTGTACCTGTGTTTGTGCCTGTGTGTGTGTGCGTGCCTGTGTGCGAGCGTGCGTGCGTGCGTGCGTGCGTGCGTGCGTGCGTGCGTGCGTGCGTGAGTTCGTGCGTGCGTGCGTGAGTTCATGCGCGCGTGCGTGTGTACGTGAGTTCGTGCGTGCGTGCGTGCATGCGTGAGTTCATGCTCGCGTGCGTGCGTGTGTGTTTGTATGTGTGCATGATCACATGCCCACGTCCTATATTTTTGTTCCTTGTGCATGCATGTGTGTGTGAATGTGCATGAGTGCCTCCGTGCCTGTGTTTGTAATGTCATAAATGGCTCAGGGTTCCAACAAATACTTTTTAAAAATAGTATATCAGTAAACAAACAAGAGGGATATGCAATGCTTAACATGAAACGTTAGTTTCTCAGTCTGTTGTCTTGGCAGGTTTTTACAAATTCATCAAGAAACCCACCTAGTATATTTTTCCTTAAATAATAAATGGAACCTTTCAAGGTATTAAACCTTGTATTGAATACTTACTATAGCAATTTGTTTATTATATCACAGACACATTTAAGCACATGCACATATTGACATATACTTGTATCATAAACAGATGCTTAGACCGTATAGATATATACTAATCATAGACATACACTCCATGCCCCCAGGTGTGGTTATATTTAGAGAACACGTCATATAACGCATTTTGAGGTAACCACATTATCATCATACTTTCGCACATCGACATATTTGTGATATCGTCTGTGGTTTGTGGTAGTTACACAGCGATTAGTTCTGCATGAATACAATGTGTTCTGGTAGGCGTAAGGTATCTTTCCACACTCCCCAGTAGAGGCACTGACCATATCACCACCTCCATAAGTTGATTATACATTCATAATGGACACCTGATTACAATTAGTATGTTGGGTGCGGCCATTGTTGTTTATGGCCTGTTGCATCATTGCGACTTTGTACAAGGGCATTGTAATATAATTTCAAACAAAAAGTAAATATTGTGTTTCTAGTCAACTATCTACTGTGGCGATTTTGTGAAATCCTACAATTCTTTTAAAAAAAAACACTGGAAAATGGTGTTTGTCATCTGTCACCCAAACAAGCTGGATTCTGTCATATACATGGGATCCTTCCATAATTGACATGTGCGGTGAAACAGCAACTAGAAATATATAAGCTTATACAGCAGAAATGTTGTAGTCTGCAAATTTGTGTCCTTCTTCTTTCATTAATGACCATTGGTCAGGCAGTTGACCGTTATTGTCATATGGGTTTGAAAAATTAGACCACCATTCAGCGAATCCACAACAGGTTTTTTCCATTTCCTTGTGTGGGATCTTTTACTTCCCCTGGCACAGACACCAGATAGAAGGGACCAATGGCTTATAGTGTCTCTTCCAAAAGACACAGGCAATATAGGGTGAATGAAATTGCCCAAGTTTCGACATGGCAGCCGAACCAGTACTGAACCATTGCCCAACCCCGGTTCCTCCGAACGACAGTCCATCACTCTAACTGCTCGACCAATGTGCCCCTTTTTTTAGGTGCATGAATAATTTTTTTCAGGATCAAAAAATCTTACAAAGGTGGCACCATCTCAAAATCATTCATTCACACTTTATTCTCACGGAAGTGAAACAGGGAACTTTCCTGTGGTGTCTTTGGTGGGAAGAAACTAGGAATTTCCTGTGTAAATACTATGCACATCTTTGCAGCTGTTTGTTTTGGCCTGACCAGCCACTGATTGCCCCAGCACATGTTTGTGCATCTAGAATGGAGTGGATGGTTTACAGAAGTCTGAGTGGCCGCAATCTGGTTAGAATCTTCAAATGTCAATAGATACTATATGTGTATCTGTCTATATCTGGTTGTGATATTATGGCATGTTTTTGATGACGTTTCGACACCATACTCCTGAGTGTTCTATTCCCTATGAAACCATTATTATAAACTGTTGAATATGGCTAAATCTGTTTAAATCTTTCTTGATGACATGACAACATCTCAGAGCGGCCATCTTTGTTTCAGACTTGACGTGCGCCCCGAACCAGTTCCAGTGTGACAACCTCAAGTGTATAGAACGCGACTGGGTGTGTGATGGCGAGAATGACTGTGAGGACGATTCAGATGAACTCGAGTGTCGTAAGTGTCCACCGGGAGGCGACCAGTCTCCACGATTTAACAGCGACTCTTGTGGTCTGTTTGCTAAATCTGTTTTCGGCTGTTCAAATTCTTGTTCATATAATTTTAGAACCATTTCACGATAAGTCAAACCTGTCTGCTATCCACCGTGTCATACTAGTGAATTTCATAATGTATTATTTAGTTTTCATAAAAACGTCGGAACAAATACTAAATTATTTTCAGTTCAACGCAGTTTAAATTGTGTGAAAAAAGCAAAAGTGGTCTAGTTGTAGATACTATGAAATAAAACTATTCACACTTTCACAAGTTTAATGCCCTTCAAATGTTCAAAGTCGATTCTGTCTATGATTTAAACAAAACTATACACTCATTTAAATTTACAGACCGCACACAAAACATGAGCTACTCGTGCACTGCAGATAAGGACATCAACAAACATGATCTGCGATGATCTAAATAATTTGTAGAAGGAGTTTTTACCTTAACAATAACATATATTAATTACCGTAATGACTATCTGCATTCAGACATCTAAGATAACTAAATTCTCAGTATTTTTGGTGGCCGAAAACATGCAGTTGTTATGTAGTGTGTATATTCAGACAGATACAAATAATAGGTATTTGAAAACATACTGTACAGTTTATTTTCATAGACTTATAGGGCTTAAAAAACATACAGTGTCTGAATACATATATTCGTTGCCCTTGCAGCCATAAAGAACTGTACGGAAGAAGAGTTTCGCTGCACCAATGGCCGATGCATTCTGCAGCGGTGGCAGTGTGATGGAGATGACGATTGTGGAGACAACTCGGATGAAGACTGTCGTGAGTAGACCGGGGCACCATTTCACTAATATTCCTAAGAGCTCATCATTTTGCTCTTTAACATTTATTTCGCTCCTTAACAGTGATCTCATGCAGCTGAAACTGTCGTCGTGATGACAACGTCAGGATATGCCTCTGGGACATTTTTTTGGACTTGGTGTGTCACAGAAATAGTGTCCTCAGTCACATGGTGGTAGCTGTTTGAATTTTTAAACAACTCGTTTAATTCAATAATGGATTTTCTTTAAAATTGATGGATTCTCCCTATTAGCTCAGTGTCACAGCGAAACAGTCCCCAGGGAACAGATTCACAAAGATAGTGAAATCATCAGTAAATCCATAGTTAAACAGCATTCATTGTTAAACTTAAAGAGCTTTTAAAATTGCAAATGGCCACTGTTGTGTCACAGAGTGAATACTGATGATGCATCCTGATGTTGACGGTTCAGTAAAACAGGATTTATGAGATCATACGATTGCTAGTGAAACAGTAACGTACTATTACCTGTGAGATTCTTTCACTTACGCAACCAGCATGTTTACATTCATTACTTATTAGCCTATTTGGCTTCGATCATCTAGCTCTGATTTACTTCTTGTTCCTAGAGTCAGTGCCAACAAAATACTAAAAGTGTCAGATGTATATAAACTACAGGTCTCACTATTTATGTATGACTTTAAACATGATTTATTACCCAAGTCATTTACAAATTTTGCGATCAAAAAGACTTTAGACAAAAGTATAAGAATAACCCGACAATGCAACCTTCTTGTTAAACAGACACCTAGAACACATTTTTCGTATAAACTACCAAAACATAATTTCACAAGAATCTGGAACAATATAAACGAAAAAATAAGAAACACTAAACACAGGTTAAAATTTAGACGCGTGTTGTGTGACTTCCTCTTAAACGCATATCTTCGTCAAGTGAATTGTATAAATCCTAGATGTTCAGAATGTAATGAAACTGATTAAATGAAACTCTACCTTTGTTTGTAAGTCTATTACCGTTCTTACACTACGTTGTTAACCAAATACAAATGTTTGGATCGCCTTTCTATTCACTTACATATACTTCAATTGATCATACTTCTCAGTTCGTTGTTATATATCACCAACAACAGCACATACTATATGTTAAAATAATACTCCGGTTTAATATTATCTAGTACGGAGGTGGGTTGGTGATGAATTAGAGTGAGTTGTTTAACATGATTTTGATGATTGTCATGATTGTAATCATTGAGTAATGATAATCAAATGGTGTCACTGGAAGACGGCTTTTAGCCAAGTGACATCCATGCAATGTAACACATTTCCATTTGTATGACATGTATATGTTAACTGTATGTTATGTTGTTACGTTGTAAAATAAAGTTACTTGCTTACTTACTTACATTGGAAGTAGCACTCTCTTGGTTGCTGCACCAACTCTGGAATTTTCTCCCTCTTTGTGTTAGATCAGTTCGTAGTTGCATTAATACTGTTTGCATGTTTTTAATGGTAAATTATATAGCACAGTATCTAGTCCTTAGGATTGCCCAAAATGTTTTACACTTTTCTTCCTGACAGACCAGTCAGAAACCATCTCAATTTCTCTGGGAAGCAATAATTTTGGCATTTGTCAGTGTTATGTTAATAAATTCTGTATTCTTCCTAAGTAATGTGCATATCCTGTTTATGTTTTGTTTTTCCCATAAAAATAATAGCGGTACAATTTTACCCTAGGTAACAAACATCACATATAAAATTACACACATTTTTTTTAATTCAAACTTAAAACATCATTACCTGTTATAATCCTGATTCAGGGCTACTTTCCCTTTCCCCATACTCATGAGTTTTCCTCCCCTGATCCTCATGACCACAAGGAGATGTTGTTATCACTCCTAGTCAATATACTTGCACAAACATAGAACAAACATTTGAACTTTGCTCCAGGGTGTCCGACTATTGCAATCTAGTGTCATTTTCGAGCAACACTGACGCGATCAAAGAGAACAGGGTGCATAGGAATCGCCACTGTCACCATGTGAAACTACTGATAGTAGCAACAATGTTTGCTGAGCACTTAACTTTTCATAAGACCTTCTCGAGTGCTTCTCAAGTTCTATTCATGTCAAGGCCATGGATGTTGTTTACTTTCCGGGGTGAAATATGGGGGGTGAGTGGGTACATTTGCCGGGTGGGATGAATAAATGCCCAGTGAGCATCTATGAATTGACAATTGTCATATATATGATAATTCTGCCAACTACCTCTTGTTTTACACGTCTCTGGTGACATGAGACACCTGTCAATCATTTCTACAACTTCCAGGTGTGTTTAAGTGTCTCACACCTGTACGATACTTGATATATGTTGACATCGCACCCTCTTCAGTTGACAAGTACTTTCAAGTTATACTTAATAAACCGCATTACTTTGAATGCTGCTACGATCAATGGAATGCATTTCTATCATTTTTCAAACATTTCCTGCTGTATTTGTTATTATTAAGAGATACATCGACACTGAAATTGACATTTCGAAAAATAACTAATTCATCGGGTAACTTATGAAGATGTATGTAGTAATTATTGTTAGTATGTAATGATTTAATGGGTGATTTTCATTATAATTATTATGTACAGTACTTCAGATTTAGCGAAAAGTATTTGTGAACAATGTTGTCTTTCTGAAATTTAATATGTTCAAAGCATGGAATTCTGCACAAATAGCTTGGAATGGGATGGAAATTAGAGTTAGCATAGTATTAAAATGATAGACATGGAAAGAACCAAGAAATATGTGACTGGTGCTTGGACATTTGTATTGCATTTGAGTAGTTTTTCACATTTGGATTGGTCGGTGTGAAATATTCTTGTCAGTCATGAAAATGGTAAAATTGTTTTGGATACAAAACAAAAGATTGAATCACATTTTAACTATTAGCTGATAATTTTATTATTAATTACATTAATAACATATCTTATAATGCATACTGGTTACAAAATGGTACTTTTGCCTCATTTCAAGGATTGTCTCCTTAGGGCTACAAGTAAGCTACACCAGTTTGTACGTGTACCAGAAAGGGCAAATCAAAAGATTTTTTGGTGTCGATCTTGATGTCATTGTCTACAAACTATTTTACATTTTCCTTGCAGCACATAGAACATGTAGCACTGGCGAATTTGCTTGTCGCGATGGACGAAGTTGCTTGTCCTTGGCCTGGCGCTGCGACCTTGACATTGACTGCGCTGATGGTTCTGACGAAGACGACTGTAGTAAGTGCTCACCAGGGAGTGTCTATGAGCAGTTCAAAAGATTAGTTCATTTTGAGAACGTCAAATAATCTGGCATGCTACTTTATGATATTTACCAAGAATGTGAACTTGTGACTCTAGATAGAATAGGATATAAAATGATATCTTTCCTGGTTTACAGCATTTGAGCTATACCAAATATGTTCTATAATAACATGGCTCACTGAACGAATTGCGTACAATACTTTGATATCCGATCCAATAAGTTTCCTGTGTTGATTATTACCAACAATTGAGTGCATTTTCGTCAGATATGTTACATGTTTGGCAACTGCCACTGATGGGTTGCACTAGTGCTGCCACCTAGCGATGACAATTTTCATAAAATGGTCGCCAATAAACTGATTATGCAACTGATCATCGATCAGTTTGACCAACCAGTTTTTGATTATAAAAACAAACCAACTCCCAACACTACTATTAGTGACCATGTAGAAACTTGGGTAATTTTGTTCACCCTACGTTGCCTGTGTATTTCGGAAGAGACACTAAAAGCTGTTGGTCCCTTCTATCTGGTGTCTATACCTCAGGAAGTAAAAGCACATGCAATGAACTGGGAAAAACCTGTCGTGGACTCACTGAGCTGGGATCTCATCTCCCATTGGCAGTAATGCCAGAATAATCAACCAAATGATTGTGTGAAGCTACGGAAAGAAGAAGTTTTGTGTCTGCAGTGACTCGTACTTGTGTGTCTATTTGATTGTATTCATGTGCGCAGCGACGCATGAGAGGACGTGCAAGGAGACGGAGCATATGTGTGAACACGGACACCACTGCATCGACCGCACACTGCTGTGTGACGGGGCCAACGACTGCGGTGACTGGAGTGATGAAGAACAGGACTGTAAACGTAAGTTTATGATGCACTTCTCGCATACACACACACGCACAAGCACATGCATGCACGCACACACACACACACACACACACACACTCTCTTTCCTACAGCATTTTTCCCACTTATAGTACCTTCTTCAGCTCATTCTTTCCACTTAAAGCATTCTCCTCAAATCATTCATCTCTCTTAAAGCAGCTTCCTTAGCTCATTTACCCATCGTGAATTTTGTACATTTATGTCCAGATGTGTTGTGTGTTAATAGTTTAAGTAATGTGTGCAGTCTCTTTAATCGTCTAAAGAAATTATTTTGTATCTTGTAACTTGTTAAGGCCAATTGCCCGGCATTTAATGCTACTCCGTTGAACTTACCGGTTGGTGACAAGTACCATCTTCCTGCATTCCTGCTTGCAGCCTCCTTATGACTGGCTGTTTGTGTCACTTTGCTATCACTGAAAATAATTGTCTTTGTTCTTTACGATAATAGTTATTACCATGTCAAATGCTGGTCTGATTGTAATTAATTACACTTTTATTACAATAAATATGAGTCAAAGTAGAGTAATAATACTTGTCATAACTCTAGTTCACCTATATAGTAATTACTATAAAAAATCATGTATGTTACTACTCCACAGTTCAAGATGTTACATACTCATTCTGAAGCGTTTGTGTCCCCAGTGCACCCCAGTTGTCATGACAACGAGTTTCAGTGTGAAGGCAATGGGATGTGTATTAACATTGCCTGGCAGTGTGACGGGGAGGCTGACTGCGAGGACGGCTCGGATGAAAAAGAATGCGGTGAGTTGTATGTCAGTAAGTCTTCTCACTCATTTGTGGTATTTGTAATTATGTTTTTGTTACATTTTTGTTACATTTTTATAAAGTTTTTTGTTACATTTTTTTGTGAATTTTTCCGACATTTTTCAGACATTTTTATTTTTGTGTTTTTTGTGTGTGAGATTTGTGTAATATTTGTGTATCAAGTACGAGAGAGTTGTATGACATAACTATGTTACATTTATGCAATACCAGATTTGTTAGATTTATGCAAAATTTGTATTGATATTTAAAAAAGAAGAAAAAAGTATGTTACCTTTTGTTTAATTAAATGGTGTTTGTCCCAAGCAGAACATTGTTGATAGACTGTCACATCTTGTCACGTTTTCAAAAAAATCACATACATATATGCTTTTATATTAAGTGTTTAGGGTTTTAGATCATTAGTCATTGTTATATCCGATATCCATCAATTACAAACTTGTTTCCTCCATTTGTCCCATCTTTTTGGGTAGGTAGTAGAATTCTAGGGCAGAGAGTAACATTACTAAATGACCAGTGTAAATTTGATATGAGAGAATACAGTACAGTAAAGCATTACAAAGTTGACATCTATCTGAAAAGCATGGGCAACATTAAAAAAAAAAAAAAAAAACAGACCCTCAATAAACCAGTTGCTTCTTTGTCCACTTGCCGTTTGGAGATTACCATAATGACAGTATACATTTGGACACTGTATGTTTTGCGCCACCCATAAAATTGCCAATATTGCCAAAACGTTTTTGGACGCCTCTGTAAAATTATTTTATTTTTGTTCCTACATAATCGGACACTGATGTAGAAGGTAACTGCAGAGAAGATACCAAGGCTTGTTAATACTAAGGTACTAAAGCAAGGATGACTTGACTTGATGTCAAAACACGTTCACACATGTAACTGTTCGGACAATTTATCTGAGAACTATGTTTATGCAATGTATGTTTTCGGACTGCTGATAATTGAATTATTTTTAAGAGTGTATGCGCACAGTTATTACGGTATCACTTCGGGTGGTAACCCTGTTAAATCTTATCCATCTCTCTTTCAGTCTCGACCCGGTGTGCGTCCGGCGAATTTCGCTGTGATTCAGGGAAATGCATAAACAAGAGTTGGCGATGCGACGGGCAGTTTGACTGCGTCGACAACAGTGACGAACTCGACTGCTACACGGAGGTGACCCAGTGCAGTCTCGGAGAGTTCCACTGCGCCAACAAACGGTGTATTCCAGCGCGCAAGGTTTGCAATGGGAAGGACGAATGTGGGGACGGCAGCGACGAAGTGATGTGTAGTAAGTCTTCAAGTGCCATCTCGCATCATTGGCACCTTATTTTAAACTTATTTTATCCTATTTTTAATTTATTTTAAAAAGTTCTTTTTTAATAATTGTTTTACATTTTGTTTAAACTAATCCTAGATAGGTTGAACTTATTTTATAATAGTTAAAAATATAAAATAAAATAAATTATTTTACACATAAATGTATAGAAGTTGTATTTCATACTGCAAACTGGCTTCCAGCCAATATCACTAGTTTTGGAATTGCACAATATTTTCATTATGGTCAGGTTAGCGCTATGAACTGGTAGTGGACAGTGTAAACTGGTCATTTGGGGCTTTGAAAAGTATCCATTGTTGATAGGTTTTCATGTCCGCTATGGCAGGTTTCATTGTATTTATTATACAGATTATATTTACCCTTATTTTTATGTTTTAATCTCACGATCCTTAGAAAATAAATATGTATGTTTTACAAGGTTTTCTGTGACAGTTATTATTATGCTGATGTAGTTGGTGTCTGTATTACAATTGTGACATATATATATATATATATATAAGAACTTAAATTTTTGACAGTAGTTTTTGTTGTGTTCAGACTCGGCCAACAGTTGTTCAGTGGACAACGGGGGCTGTTCCTACAAGTGCGCCAACACCCACAATGGCACCTTGTGTTCCTGTGCAGTCGGCTATCAACTACTTGATGACAGGAAAACGTGTGTCGGTGAGTTGAGGTTCATCAGTAAACATAGTGGGGCCCAGTGGTCAAGTGGTTAGAGTGCCGGACTGTCAATTGGAGGAACCAAGGTTTGACTCCTGGTGCTGAAACCACTGGTGGTTCATTACCTGTATCGGCCACCATGTCGAAACATGGGCAGTTTTGTTCACCCTAAGTAAAAGATCCCACACAAGGAAATGGCAAAACCTGTTGTGGACTCACTGAGCTGGGATCTCATCCTCTAAACTCCCAATGGCTGAACAATGTCTGCCAATTAATAGTAGAAGAAAAAGAAGAAGATATTGTATTTGAAAAATTAATTATGCATTCTGTAGGTGTGGAATTTGTATTGTTTATATCTCAACCACGTGACCCGTTAGTTATTGAATAAATATATGTAACATCTTTGCTAGAAGGGAACTATTAATGATTATTAAAGGTAGAAAGGTGATGGTTAATTCTTGTAACTTTTGTACTGCTTCAGATACTTTGCACTCCACCCCGTTGATAATGTGTTCATTCCATCGCCAACTGCGACACCTTTTTTCATGGCAGCTAAACTCTTCAGTGGTGCCACCTACTGGATTATTTTTCTTCATATTACAATAATTTGGCTAGTAATTGACTTCTCCATCATGACCTGTTACCTAGCAAAAGATTTGTCAAGTCATCAAAAATTGATGCAGAACATGTGAAGCAATCATACGTTCTGTTGTATATTTTGTTGAAATTCTTGCCTCAAAAATGTTCCTTTATGAAATATAAGGCAAAGTTTTTTGAAGTGACAGCTGTATGCAGGGATGTTTTATTTATAAGATGTCGTGCAGCAATAGTAATGTAATTCCCACCTATGACTGTTATCAACATTGTTGACAAAGGGAAAGCTTGGTGGAGGTCTAACGCATAATTTTGATTGTGATGTAGGCAAACTGCAATCTAGTGGATCTGTCAATTGAGCGATTATTAATGCTGGACATAATACCAAGGTCAGCAGTACATGAAAAGGCTATAATATATGCTGATATGTTGTATTTACAACAGTAGGTTAACTTACAATGTTTTTGTTGTAAGTTAAACTCCATAGTTGTGATCTAAGGAAAATGTCATTTAAATATCTTTGTGTTTTCAGATTTTGACGAGTGTAAGCTAGACAGCACCTGCAGCCAGAGGTGTCATAACACTGAGGGGTCGTACATGTGCTCCTGTGTTGACGGTTACATGCTCAAGTCAGACGGGCGGGGCTGCAAGGCTCTCGGTACGTCTTCTCTCTGTTACCAGGCTAAATCAGCAGTTGTCTGTGAGAGATTTGTTTAATTAATTATAAAAACAAACATGAGTTTAAGTAATCATAAATCATAAAATAGGAGGCATGATTTTTTTCAGTGTTACTTGAAAAGTTCTGTGGTGCCTTTTTATATCTGTTGCATTTGTAGTAAGTTACTCAAGCTGATGTGCCATTTATGTAATAACAATTGTACTTTATAATGTTGTCTTTGATCTGTAATGAAATTTGGGATAAGCATGGGCATTTAGGCCAATGTGAGCTTGATCCAAAAATGTCTACATGTAGGTAGGAAAAAGACCCTCTAGGCATTTTTATAACTGAATTATTTTCCTTTTTAATTTATCTTATTTTATTTATTATTTTATTTGTTATGTATATGTAAATAACTCTAACTATCATTGTTTTCCTCTGAAATATAGCACCAGTTGGTGGATCATAGAATAATGGTCCCAGGCAGTGAGCGACCATAGAGAGTGTGGACCTTGGCGGTTCAGACGAGATGCACTTATAATATTTCCAAGTTAGCGTATTAATATAAAGATGTTTAAAATATGTTAAGCCAACGCAATGATTTCTCCATCCATAGTCTTCGAGCATTAATTGCAGTGTGGCTGAATGCTTCCCAGAGAAGTCGAGATGGTGTTCGATTGAACAGGTCTGCTAGGGAGTAGAGTGTAAAGCGCGTTGAGCAGTCTTCAGGACTGCATACTGTTCTATATAAGAACTTACCTTTACCTCCACAGGTGGAGTCGAACCCTACCTCATCTTTGCGAATCGCGTTGACATCCGCAAGATTCTACCGAGCGAGGCAGAGTATACGTCCATCCTTCAGGGCCTCGAGAACGCCATCGCCCTTGACCTGCACCATGAGCAGGGTCTCATCTTCTGGTCGGACGTCACGCTTGACCGCATCAAGAGGGCTTACCTGAATGGCAGCGGCGTGAGGGATATTGTCGTTACAGGCCTACAGAACCCAGGTGGGTTGGGAGTGTGGGGTGACTTGAAGATCAAGAAATAATATAGAAATGAAATGTCTTAATATATATACTGTATTTGTGGTCATAACCTAATGCTGCGTATGTCTGACTGTGTGTTATGTGTCACATTTAGGAGGCGTTGCAATTGACTGGATCCATGACAAGTTGTTTTGGACTGACTCCGGAACATCCAGGATAGAAGTTTCTGAGCTGGACGGATCCAAACGCAAAGTCCTGCTCTGGAAAAATGTGGAGAAACCTCGTGCCATAGCTGCCCACCCAACCCAAGGGTAGGTCATCCTCAGTCTCCCTGTAGCACCTGATGGTGGCGCCACCATGTGGACTCTTGGTAATAAAAACTGGTTCTTTGTTTGTCCACTAGTAGATGCAAGGACAGCAATGTTTTGTGGAAAGACCCAATGAAAATGCTACACAAATGTCATTAAAATTATTATAAATAACAGTCAGTTATATAAATACATATTATGTGCGATTTATGCAAACTTGAGATAGTTCTTGTTTAGTAGTCAATGCCATCAAACCATTTCCTCATGGTTATAAGTAAAGATCTCATACACTGTAATCTTACACTCAGGAAACAATGTGGTATTTGATTTAGCAAACCAATAATATTTTGAAAAATGTTAAGACGTAAAAGGTGTTTTTTTACAATAATTAAGCCATTAAACATTTCCAAAAAGGCGCGAGACATCTTTGGGGAGAAAAAGAACATGAGATAATAATACATATCAACTCTGTTGGCGGAAGTTTACATTTCTGAGATGAAACCCATGGCCTATTGAAGCCATCTGACAATAAATAAATTATGTGTTTTCTATACAGTTGAATCCTGTTTTATAGTCACCTCGGTAACACAGCCACCCTGAAATTAAGGTCACCCTAGTTCCAAGTCAGGTCACTGTATATCGTTACTTCTGATGCCACTGCAGCACCATCTACTGGACGGACTGGGGGAGCACACCAAAGATAGAGCGGTCATCTATGGATGGCAAGGAGAGGATGACCATAGTGGACACTTCACTGTTTTGGCCAAATGGACTGGCCATTGACTATGCGGCCAGTCGACTGTACTGGGTCGATGCAAAACACCACGTCATCGAGTCCGCCAAACTGGACGGGTCACACAGGAAGACAGTTATAAATAGAGGTAAGATGAAGGGTCCATCCTTGCACTCCAGGGGGCGCTGTTGGTTACATCGTTCTCAGTACTCCCGGCAGATCGCTTTGTGAAATGCTGAAGTCATGTTCAGCCAATGATATCATTTGCTGGAGAGTTCGGCTCGTTTGTATTTCAACCAACAAGTTCATGTTATGTGCAGTTGTTTATTATCTGTAGTTGTAGCATAGTTAGGCACCTCTGTTACAATTCTATTTTATAAATAATATATCAATTATTCAAGGTCCCTCCTCACATTTGCAGTAATTTTTTCACAATAATTTTGTAAGAATTAAAACTGGTTTGTTCAGATTTTTTATTTTATTTTTGGTGAAAATATCAAGATGAAATCAATTTGTTTACTGGATCGATGATTCAATTTTTTATGTTGTCTTTCTTCCAAATACATCATATTTAAATAATGGGTTTTGCTTTACCATTTATTTCTGGACCACAATCGGTGGCAAAAGTGTGACCACTCACATGATTTAGACGATGCGTTCAGAGAATTCGTGAGGTGTCACTTTCTCTCAACCGTGCAGCGCCTCGCCTTGTCAGATGAAATATATATTTTTGTTTGTATGAAGAGGAATCGTACAGGTTGACACAAGGGTAAAGAAAGACATTAGTGATCCGTCACAACAAACCGGGTATTAAATCGCACAATGGAGTCAATAACAACAATTTAGGTCAAGTCACATCGATTTCGTGATTTTTAAGAAATGCATTTTAATCTTGTCTATCACTGTCCAGTTGATTTTCGTCAAAAAAAATAAAACTAATAAAATACTTGCGTTTACGAACCCACATATTCAGAAACAATAAACACCATGAACCAAAATGACCCGATTTCTCAAAATGTAGCTTTTTTATGCGTTTGTTTAATTTTTAGCTAAAAATCAAAAACTACTGCAGATATTTCAACAGATGATGGTTAATTTTGGAGTTCTCCATCTGTGGAATCCAAAAAGGTACAAAACTCCATTTCACAATTTTTGAGACTTACCCGGTAATACCCACTTCACTGTGGCAGGATACCTTTTGCAAAATGTCCTTGTTTTCAGGGCTGCCCCATCCCTTTGCCCTGACGCTCTTTGAGGACGAACTCTACTGGACCGACTGGCACACGAAAAGCATCAACAAGGCCAACAAACTCCATGGCAACGCCGTGGTAACGGTACAAAGTCGGCTCCACTTCCCCATGGACATTCACACGTTTCACCCGCAACTACAGCCCTCTGGTGAGTGAGAGGAGAACTAAATTGTGGGGGTGGGAGAGTATGGTTTGTCTTGTGACAGGAGAGGTTTGCTAAGTCACTGCCCCTATGTGTGGAGCATGGTGGCACAGTGGCTAGAGCATCAGACACTCAAGTGAGAGAACCTGGATTCGAATCCTGTGCTGCCATTTCAAACCTTGGGCAAGTTCGTTCACTCTGCTTTGCACCAGTTTGATGTATGAATTGGCACCTGGCAGTGGTGGGTATTTGTGTGCGAATAGTGTTTGTGCATTTATTGCAGCATGGCTGAATGCTTCTCAGATAACTTGAGTGTTTGTTATCACAGATCTGCCAGGGAGTAAAGTGTAAAAAGCACTTTGAGCCAGTCCTAACGACTGGATACTGCGCTGTATAAGAACTAACCTTTACCTTTACTTTATCTGTCCGTCTGTCTACCCTTCTGTCCATCCATCTCTGTCTCTCAGTCTGC
Source organism: Escarpia spicata (assembly GCA_963995525.1). Classification (NCBI taxonomy): domain Eukaryota; kingdom Metazoa; phylum Annelida; class Polychaeta; order Sabellida; family Siboglinidae; genus Escarpia; species Escarpia spicata. The sequence goes on from OZ023212.1 coordinate 34,801,035, forward strand.
CTGTCTCTGACTGTCTGTCTCTCACTCTCTGTGTTTCTATCTCTTTCTGTCTGTCTCTGTATGTCTGTCTGTCTCTGCATGTCACTTAATCTGTCCATCTGTCTCTCTGCCTGTCCATCCATATGTCTGTCTATCCATCTGTCTGTCCATCCATGTGTCTGTCCATCCATGTGTCTGTCCATCCATCTGTCTGTCTATCCATGTGCCTGTCCATCCATCTGTCTGTCTATCCATCTGTCTGTCCATCCATGTGTCTGTCCATCCATCTGTCTGTCTATCCATGTGTCTGTCCATCCATGTGTCTGTCCATCCATCTGTCTGTCCATCCATCTGTCTGTCCATCCATCTGTCTGTCCATCCATCTGCCTGTCTATCCATGTGCCTGTCCATCCATCTGTCTGTCCATCCATGTGTCTGTCCATCCATCTGCCTGTCCATCCATGTGCCTGTCCATCCATCTGTCTGTCTATCCATCTGTCTGTCCATCCTTCTGTCTGTCTATCCATCTGTCTGTCCATCCATGTGTCTGTCCATCCATGTGCATGTCCATCCATGTGTCTGTCCATCCATGTGTCTGTCCATCCATCTGTCTGTCCATCCATGTGCCTGTCCATCCATCTGTCTGTCTATCCATCTGTCTGCCCATCCATGTGTCTGTCCATCCATGTGTCTGTCCATCCATGTGCCTGTCCATCCATGTGCCTGTCTATCCATGCGTCTGTCTGTCTCTACCAGTATACATTCTTCTGCCAGTTGCTCCCATCCCTTTGCACCATTAGATTTATCCACATCTCAATCACAACTCACAACCTTTCTTCCCCCCATCCACAATACTTTCATTCCTTGATATCATCCTACCATCCTGCCCCATATAAAATATATTTCACTGTAATGACGCGAATTACTGTTCATCGGTACCCCAAGAATGAGTCCTACCCACCCTCTCTGCTTGTTTCAGCTCTGAATCGGTGCGGACAGAACAATGGCGGCTGTTCTCACCTCTGTCTGCCCAGCCTTGACTCGGGCTACTCATGCGCCTGCCCGACGGGCTTCCTCCTGCTGCCCAATGGCCGAGCCTGTGCTGAGAGTAAGTTGTGCTCTATGGTGGTGTTAGCAATGATTTCCTAATTAGAATATACAAGATTTAACATATAAAAAATGAATGAATTCTTTTGGTTTGTTCATTGCTGATGCTTTCTACTGCGTTCACATTTTAAATATCAACAAACTGGTGGTTTAGATATCCAGTGTTCTTTAAAAACCTGGACAAGTTGCCCATAATAAATCTAATTTTCCAAAATGATATTGACATTCAACATTTATAGACTTAGCAAACAGTTTTTTGCCTGGTTGACAATCCAATTTGAGGCTTAAAGGGAAACACAGGGCCTTGGGCATGTACACCTAATAGATTTAATACAATCTACCCTTTTGTAACTACAAACAACAATATCATGCCTTCTAGTAAAATCTCACAGTTCTCAATGTTGACATATTGAGACACGCCCCCATTGCTTGACCAATGTGTGTCTGGAGCTTCTTTGACCATGATGCTGCGATGGTGCATTGAATGCCCCTATTTCCTTTAAATGTATATGAAATCCCTTCAATTCAGAGTTACACTTGTACCACCCATTATGATGACACACAGAGCACCATGCGGACATGTCATTTTAGTAGTTGCAGTGCCAAAATAAATTTGGTGATGCAAACTAGAGTATCATTTTCAGTTTGGTGACTGGCAAATTGGGAAGAGTAGGCATTGATGACGTCAGGCTTTCTATCACTTTCTATCGTTTCTGTCCATGCAGTTTAAATGATGTGTCTTCAACAGAGTTATTCTAGTTCACTGCTGGCATAACATTCTTGATTGTAGTTGTTAATGATTAGTTTTTAATTAATACTTTTAGATGCCGAGGAACAAAAAGATGCCTTTGTTTCCCTTTAAATAACACTACAGAACTTATTAACCATGAGTCTCTGTCTTTACAGATCTGCGTAGTTTTATACTGTTCTCGCGGAGGACAGACATAAGAAGGGTGTCATTTGACACGCCAGAGAAAGTGGACGTGGTCATCCCACTGGACGGCCTGCAGAGTGCAGTGGACCTCGACTGGGACGATACTACGGACTACATCTACTGGGGAGACGTCAGCACCAACACCATCAGTCGGGCTCGGTGGGACGGCACGGGGCAGCAGGTAAGGAAGACAGGGATTTTGGCAAGCCCTTAGAACTGTTGTCGCATTATTAGAATATTAAACAAATCATAATAGGTTTTTCGTTTTCAAATAACGGGTATTTTGTTGTTTAGAAAACCCGATTTTAATTTTTCAAATACCATGATTTTGTGTTAGACTATAACTTGATTTAAATTTCCAAATAACAATGTCAAAGCAGGGTTTGCATTGTCATAAAATGGACCTTATTAGTTTTCATCTACAAGCAGATGGCAATGTTAAATTTTTTTATCATAATAATAAATATATATATACATATATACACACACATATATATATATACATATTATGTATATGTATGCAATGTTATTGTTTTTATGTACATTTTTGTGGTAAATCACTCGCACTCAACTACCAATATATGTGGAATGGGGTTTCTCATGTGCATAATGAATAAATAAAAAATGACAAAGGAACTTTTGCTCCAAACATTTACCACAATAAAACATTGAACCCTTAATAAAATAATAATTAATATATGTGACGAATCATCACGTTTGGACTGTAAGGTATGTTTGGCTGATCTGAGAAAAAAATGTATTTGCAGGGTGAACTTTTTTCAAATGTTCACATTTTTAGAAGCAAACAACAATGTACTTCCAGTTTGAATAATACAATTTTCCACTGAAAAAAACATTTCTTGATGTGAAAAATTCATCTTGAGAGACGTGAAAATAACTCAATACATAGGACATGAAATAACACATGGTCACTATTGCAAGACATTTTAATTTGCAATTTATTCCCCTTCTCTACAGTTCTGTCCACATACACCATAGCCATTGTGCACGTTAGTTATAATATTATATTTTACCATAACCAAAGAAAAGTTCATGACTAAGACTGGTTTTACTGTTGATCATTTTTAGGTCATAATATCCAATCTGGACAGTCCAGCTGGGCTGGCCCTGGATTGGGTCAGTAAAAAGATATACTGGACCGACGCAGGCACTGACCGAATAGAAGTGGCGAATCTCAATGGCTCCGAACGTACAATTCTTATATGGGCGGACATGGAGAGACCTCGGGACATCATTGTCAACCCAGTGAGTGGGTGAGTATCATAATTGTCAACCCAGTGAGTGGGTGAATGTCATCATTGTCAACCCAGTGAGTGGGTGAGTGTCATCATTGTCAACCCAGTGAGTGGCCCATTGTCAACCCAGTGAGTGTCATCATTGTCAACCATGTGAGTGGGTGAGTGTCACCATTGTCAACCCTGCGAATGGGTGAGTGTCATCATTGTCAACCCTGTGAGTGGGTGAGTGTCATCATTGTCAAACCTGTGAGTGGGTGAGTGTCATCATTGTCAAACCAGTGAGTGAGTGAGTGTCATAATTGTCAACCCAGTGAGTGGGTGAGTGTCACCATTGTCAACCCTGTGATTGGGTGAGTGTCATCATTGTCAACCCTGTGAGTGGGTGAGTGTCATCATTGTCAACCCAGTGAGTGGGTGAGTGTCATCATTGTCAACCCAGTGAGTGGATGAGTGTCATCATTGTCAACCCAGTGAGTGGATGAGTGTCATCATTGTCAACCCAGTGAGTGGGTGAGTGTCATCATTGTCAACCCAGTGAGTGGGTGAGTGTCATCGTTGTTAACCCAGTGAGTGGTTGAGTGTCATCATTGTCAACCCTGTGAGTGGGTGAGTGTCATCATTGTCAACCCAGTGAGTGGGTGAGTGTCATCATTGTAAATCCAGTGAGTGAGCAAGTGTCATCATTGTTAACCCAGTGAGTGGGTGAGTGTCATCATTGTCCACCCTGTGAGTGGGTGAGTGTCACCATTGTCAACCCAGTGAGTGGGTGAGTGTCATCATTGTCAACCCAGTGAGTGGGTGAGGTGTCATCATTGTAAACCCAGTGAGTGAGCGAGTGTCATCATTGTTAGTCCTGTGAGTGGGTGAGTGTCATCATTGTCAACCCAGTGAGTGGGTGAGCGCGTGTACATGCATAAGTACATGCGTGTTTGCTTGTGTGTGTTATTTGTGCAGTTTTATTAGCATGGTCAAAGAAAGTTTGAGGAGTGTGGAAATACATGGAACAATGTCCATTTGGAGAATTGGAAGCCCCCATAGAAGATTACATTGGTGATATTATGTCACCTGAAACAGCTACTCACATGCACGCACGCACACAAGCATGCACGCACGCACGCACGCACGCATGCACGCACACATGCACGCATACACACATATAAACACACACACACACACACTGTCCCACACGCACGCACACACAACACACACACACACACACACACACACACACACACACATGTACACACCTAGTTAGTACTACCACTATTACACTGCTAAACAAGTTACTTGCAATAACTGGAAACATAACGAACAACCCTCCTTGACCATTGACTGCCCTTAATGACCACTTCTCCTTCCCAGCCACATGTTCTGGACAGACTGGGGGCAGCACCCGCGGATAGAGCGGGCAGGTCTAGACGGGTCTGACCGACAGGTCCTCCACCAACACAATGTCACATGGCCCAATGGTCTCGTGGTCGACCACGAGCTCCAGCGTCTCTACTGGGTCGACGGAGGAACACACATGATTGAGTTCTCGGATCTGGATGGTCGCAACAGACAGGTTGGTGTCTATGTCTGCCCGTATAGAAGGGATGATGTAAGAATGGAGATGTGTGACATTACGGGATATAGAGTTTGTGTGTGTGCATGGGCGCGCATGCATCTGTGTGATACATGTGCGTGAGATCTGTATGTATGTACGTGTATAGATCTGTATGTGTGCATGCATGTGTGTATGTGCATGTGTGCAGTATGCGTGTGCACGTGCATGCGTGCATGTCCATGAATAAACCAGTAAAGGCTAGTTCCTGTATAACGCAGTATCCAGTCCTTAGCACTACTCAAATCGCTTTACACTTCACCCCCTGGCAGACACGTTCATTCGAACACCATCTCAACTTTGCTGGGAAGCATTCAGCCATGCTGCAATTAATACACAAAGACTATATACATTCACACATATCCGCCACTGTGTGCCTGTCATGTCCGTGAATCATATACACGTTTTCATGGTGCAGTTGAGTTGTGAACTATAAGGCATTGCCATTGAGTGATTGCCACTGCAGTCAGTTTCTGCCTATCTAAGGCTACGGCTGAGTGAATTTTAATAAATATAAACCCTTAATAGGATTGTAAGACTCAATTTATTTACTGGCCCCGGTTCAACATTTTCTAATTAAATAAAGTAGTAGTTTATTATTAAAATTGAGACTCTACTGATCTTGTAAATATAATTTAGTTTTTAGATTTTGCAAACCATTGACATCTAATCATTTTAATGTGCTTTTTCCTAATCGCACAAGAATCCATAATTGTATTTCAATTTTGCATAGCCTGCCATGTCTTGGTGTTGGCTTTCTTATATCACAGCAGTTCAAAGTCAAATTACATTCTAACCCTGAATACTCAAGTTTTGAGTCCATCTGTGCTGAAATTTCAGATTCTTCTTTCTCCGCATACTTTGTTTGTATCTATCGCCCTCCAGGACATCCGGCAAATTTCTTTGAAGACTTTCAGGATATGTTGGAAAATTTGGCAGTTATTTCGAATTTTACATTCTTGGTGATTTTAATCTATATTTGGATACACTTTCTGCAACTACAACTACGTTTGATGATATTCTGGCATCATTTGATTTGAAACATGTTACTTTTTTGGCACATATACATGGTCATTGGCTTGTCCTCTTGATAACACATTCAACTTGTAATAATATCCAAGCACCTACTGTTTCAGATGGGTTATCAGACCACCATACGGTCATTGCTAATGTTAACGTTTCTATAACCCCATTAGAGTCGAAACACAATGTGTTTTACAGAGCCATACATAGGATTGACATTACAGCTTTAAAGGCTGATATCCTTATGTCCGACCTTATCACAGATATAAAAAAAACATCTATCTGACTTATATAAACAGTACTGTCAAGTACTCAATGCATTACTTAACAAACAGGCACCTATAAAATCCAAATATGTGTCAGAAAGGCCACCGGCTCCATGGACTAAGTGTTTATGGTGCAAATCGCACTTGCCATTAGATAGGTTGCGCTATTCTAAGCAATGTTACCTCTGTAACAGACAAATGGCCAAAGCTAAATCAGATTATTATACAAATATGGTCATATATAAGTCATAGATAACCCACGTCAGTTATGGAACTGCATCAATAACATTCTACACAGACAGCCTACTCCATCACTACCTGATCATGTGTCAATTAAGTCTCTATGTGATTCGTTCTCTATTCACTTTAAGACTAAAATGAGTATTATTCGTTCTGCTTTCCCACGTCATAATTTAAATAATGTCAATGTGGACTTTCCACAAGTAAATTCTCCACTTGTATCACTTGAACCTGCAACAGTTGATGAAGTTAGGAAAATAATTATGTCCTCCCCAAATAAATCTTGTGCACTTGATCCATTTCCAACAATACTGCTAAAAGCATGTCTCAATACACTAATTGGACCTATAACAAATATTATAAATACATCACTTTGCTCTGGCCGTTTTCCTGATGATTTCATATACACCCATGTCACACCACTTCTTAAGAAGTCATCTCTGCCTAAACAAGACCTAAACAGTTATAAACCTATTTCTAACCTCAGCTTTATTTCCAAAATACTAGAAAAGGTTGTAGCAAGTCGTCTAAGGTCTCACATTAGCACAAATATCTTAACTAATGTGTCACAATCGCCATATAGACAGTTTCATTCAACAGGGACTGCCCTCTTAAAGGTTCATAATGACATTAACTTGAACATTAATAATGGTAAAGTGACTGCACTTACCTTACTAGATATCTCTGCCACTTTTGACACTATAGATCACAGCATTCTCTTTGAACGCTTATTAAAGTGATACAGCACATCTGGCACAGCTCTAAGCTGGTTTTCATCATATCTTACTGACAGATACCAAACTACTAAAAGATTGGGAACTGCTTTTCAGCTGCACTGCTGGCTTTATTTGGTGTTCCCCAGGGTTCTGTTCTTGGGCCTTTGCTTTTTACTCTTTACACCATGCCACTAAGCTCTGTTATACAAAGATATAACTTGGATCATCATCTTTATGCTGATGATACTCAGATCTACATTTCGTTGGCTACCCCGGATACAAATCGCTCCCTTAACCAACTTAGTGATTGCCTTCAAGATATCTTCCACTGGATAACTGACAGCAAGTTTAAATTAAATGCAAATAAAACTGAATTGATCATTATTGGTACTCCAATGCAGCGTAGTAAATTGGATGGTTTTTTCCCTAAGCATATTTTGAATCAGTATATCACGCCAGGAACCTCGGTGCGGAATCTAGGAGTGATCTTTGATAGTAACTTCAATTTCCAACAACACATATCTCAAACATGTCGCTGCTGTTTTGATCATATTCATGATCTTCACCATGCTCGCCGGTATATGTCATTTTATGTTGTTAAAACTATTGCAACAGCGCTTGTTAGCAGCAGACTTGACTATTGCAATTCCCTACTTTATAATATCGCTAGCAAGGATATCACAAAACTTCAGCATGTTCAAAATTGTCTAGCAAGAGTAATTACAAGATCTCCTCGATTTTCTCGCTCTGTACCACTTTTGAAGTCTTTGCATTGGCTTCCTGTACGATATCGTATAATATTTAAGATCTGTACCATTACATACCAGGCACTGTCCAGTAACCAACCATCTTATTTGCATTCATTTCTTACTCCTGTAAGAAAACCTATCCAGCTTCGATCATCTAGTTCTGACCTACTTTTTGTTCCTAGAGTCAACACTAACATTGGAACTAGAGCTTTTTCTGTTGCTGCACCAACTCTTTGGAATATGCTTCCTCTTAATGTTAGATCAATTGAAAATATTAAAAAATTCCGTCGTCATTTAAAAACTTATCTTTACAACCTTGCTTATCCACCGTAGCTCCCTAGCACCTTGACCCATCTGTTGACAACTGGAATACTACTTATGGATTTTGAGATTGACCAACCCTTTTGTTTTGATGCGCCTCTGAGCTTGATTTCCAAGGATTTAGGCGCAATAGAAATTAACTTCTTATTATTACATCAGTGTCAGTATTATATCATATAGTGTCATCTTTATGTCATACAATACCACATATGTCTGTGATATCTCTCCACCCAGGTGTTGATATCATCCGACCTGCCCCACCCGTTTGGCCTGACCCTGCATGAGGACACGATCTACTGGACAGACTGGCAGACAAAGAACATCCAGATGGCCAACAAGGTGGACGGCTCAGACCGCCGGACACTGCTGGGCAATCTCAACAACCTGATGGACATACACATGTTCCACAGACAGCGCCACAATGGTGAGTGCACCACAGCCATGACACCTTGCCACATACACAACATCATAACACACCCATAACATGTTACCACATCCACAACATCATAACACACCCATAACATGTTGCCACATCCACAACATCATAACACACCCATAACATGTTGCCACATCCACAACATCATAACACACCCATAACATGTTGCCACATCCACAACATCATAACACACCCATAACATGTTGCCACATCCACAACATCATAACACACCCATAACATGTTGTCACATCCACAACATCATAACACACCCATAACATGTTGCCACATCCACAACATCATAACACACCCATAACATGTTGCCACATCCACAACATCATAACACACCCATAACATGTTGTCACATCCACAACATCATAACACACCCATAACATGTTGCCACATCCACAACATCATAACACACCCATAACATGTTACCACATCCACAACATCATAACACACCCATAACATGTTGCCACATCCACAACATCATAACACACCCATAACATGTTGCCACATCCACAACATCATAACACACCCATAACATGTTGCCACATCCACAACATCATAACACACCCATAACATGTTGCCACATCCACAACATCATAACACACCCATAACATGTTGCCACATCCACAACATCATAACACACCCATAACATGTTGCCACATCCACAACATCATAACACACCCATCACATTTTGCCACATCCACAATACCACTCCATATACACAACGCCATATAATATCCACAATATTTCACAACAGCCACAACACATCACTACATCCACAACACCACACTGTATCCACAACACTTCACTGCATCCACAACACCACACCTTATCCACAACACTTCACTGCATCCACAACACCACACCATATCCACAGCAATTCACTGCATCCACAACACCACACCATATCCACAACACTTCACTGCATCCACAACACCACACCACACCATATCCACAACCTTTCACTGGATCCACAACATCATCACATCCACAACATCTTGTCACATCCGCAACATTACCGCATCAACAACATGTCACCACAATCACAACACTTCACCACATTCACAAGACTCTACCACATCTACAACACTTCACCACACAAGTCACAGCACATTCACAACACCTTGGACATCACACTCACAGTGCTTTGCAAACATCATCAGCAACACTTGAGACCACAATGTCTCAACCAGCACAGCCACAACACTTGGCACATCGCATCCACAACACCTCACATACAACATCCACAACACTAGATACATATGTGTGATGAACTCATCCAAAACACCTATGGAACAGTTTACCACACCTATAGTAGGTATGCTAGCATACCTGTTGTAGGTGTGTTAAAACACCTGTTATAGATAAGTTGACATAACTCTCATTTGTATGTTAACACATGGCATATGTATGTTAACATACCTGTATTTTAACACATCTGTAATATATAGGTTAACACAACCATCATACATGAATTAATTCCATCATAGTTATCTTAATACTTTAACATGTTGACGCACCTTAGCTGGCCTCAAAAGTTTACTATGTGCTTGTAATGTAAAGTGTTAATAATTCTACAATGATTTCTTTTTGAATATTCTAGTTAAAGGTCTTTCTACTGTGTTGGTTTTTATTGTATGCTCCCTTTTTATTGTATAAATATATGTTATTTGATGTAGCACCAGATCAAAAATTGCTTGTGCAAAATATTAAAATACATAAAATAGTATAGAATTGCAGAACAAACAAATGAATGTATTACTCGTAATACAAATTATTTAAACTAATACAACAATAAACCAGTGTAGAACTGCTAGATAAGCAGATAACTTAATAAATATATTAGCTCCTAGTATGAAGAATAAAAAATATATAGCACAATAATTATATAACAATAACATCATCATTGTGCAATCGTAGTATCCCGTGGTTGGGCGAAGGCCTGAGCATGTTGTTTCCAAATTTGCCTGTCTTGTGCTAACCTCAGCCAGATGGTGCCCTTCCAGTACTCGTCTAGTTCGTCTCTCCATCGTCTCGCCGGTCTTCCTCTAGATCGTAACATACAGTATTAAATAAATAAATGTATATGTGTGATTAATAACAGTAGTATACGACCCTGTGACATTGTAACCTCTCTGTCCACAGTGAACAGCGCCTGCGCCGTTAACAAAGGGGGGTGCAGCCACCTGTGTCTAATCGCCCCACCCCCCCTCAGTCACAGGTGTGCATGCCCCACGGGAGTTCTACTCAAGCCTGATGGGAAGACGTGTGAGAAAGGTGGGTTTTGGGAAATGGCGGGGTAGAAATGAAAATCGCATAAATGGGAATATGCGGCCACGGCACCGTGCTGCATATGGGTTTTTGTGCTGGCAACAACGCAAGACAAGTGATGATTGGCCTAATGTCTGATGCTAATTATTATGCTAATTACCTCGTTGTCTCTGGCGCAAGGAGCCAATCACCGCGCGGTAGTGGCGCGCAGTCACAGATTACAACGAGCTCTTGGTCACTTCGTTTTGTGAAAGCAGACGGAGTGGTCGCTTCAACAAATTTTGGCCCTCCCATCCCTCCCAAATATTTGATAGCGTTAGGGACTACCATGTACATCATTGGTGGAAGAGGGGTTGATAGCATATCTCAAAGCTTTCCCCGTTTTCTTAGTGCAGGTGGACAATGTGTTCACGGGGTTTTAACACAGAGACAGCTCGCTTCTCTTCCACCGGTGATTTTGGTAAGTGGGGCGTAATGGCCCCACTTATAGGTTTAGGCTAAATCTTGATACAATGTAAGTCTTCAGCAGGTAGTTGGGATTATAGTTAGGTGAATGAATGGTGTGCTTGGTTAGTACGGTACGGTGCCTAAGGTCTACTGTGATTACAGTAGTAATGATGTTGTATATATCTATAACAATACTGCTAATGTTGTATATGCCGAAATGTGGGCTCTGTCAACCTGAGGGACAGGAGACTAGTATGGGCTCAGTCACAGGCCTGGCCTTGGGATGTAGAGCCCACATTTCTCTCTCTAACTTAATCTCTTAATAAACGTCATTCATTTGGCCTTCTTTCATCACTATTCATGACTTGTGTTGGTGCTTGCATAAAAAGTTATTCCACCAGATTACTTGTTGCACATGGAATAGAACTACTGAAGCATCAAGAAAATCTGATTTGAAATTACTTTGAAACAATAAATTTGAAGAAATTGTATTGGTGCTGTATTTTTTATAGTGTTTGCTCATTTTATGGGATCTCGCAGATTGTGATTACGCATTATATAGAATCAGATTAATTGTATTAAAGGTAAAAAATTTAATTGTTTTATTATACAATCATGTTATATAGGACAAACTATATGTGTGCGTGCGTGCGTGCATGCGTACGTGCGTGCGTGCGTGCGTGCGTGCGTGCGTGCGTGCATGCGTGCGTGTACCCTATCAATTCATTTCAATGTTTTGACTTGAACATAATGTTTACATTGAATGCTGATGACAAGGTATATTTAATAAACATATAACAGTCAAATTATCTGTTAAACTGTTGTTCATTAAAATGTAATTGGGCAGTCAGTGTTTTAGAATATTTTATACCGTATATTATTTTACATTATAACCTATCAGACTTTGTACGTAAGACTGAAAGATGAATGCCTTGACAAAGAGACGTATTATAAATATATCACACTTGTGTTAAACGACTCTTTTGTCTTTCAGGCATGAAGAACTTTCTGGTGTTTGCAAAGAAAGTTGACATCCGTGTGATTTCTCTTGACGTCGACTACTATGCTGATGTGGTGCTACCTGTTGGCGTACTTCAGAACACCATCGCAGTCGATGTTGATCGGAAAGAAGGTGATGTCACATGTCTAGACTGGAACTATTTCCTGACAACACTGGGAAACTCTACATGTCTGTGGTCTAGTGTTTGTTTTATTTTATGAAAAAATATGCTTGATGATCTTGGGTGTATAGTGTGGCTTATTGTTTTATCATGGGTACAGTGGGGGTAGTAAGATTGGGGCTTTTACAAAAAACATAAATATTCAAAGAAACATTAGTGTGTAAGTTATAAACACAGCTCAGTCGCCTACATATATAATACGTATTATTCAAAAAAATTAGTTAAATTAGTAAAACACACCAGATGGTGCTACTGTGGATGTATCTAAACTAAAATTACCTTAATTACCCTGTTCGGAGATTGACAATTTTCGCGACTGCGCATGTGCGAACATGGAATTGTGAGGAGAATTTCATTAAAAATGTAAACAGAGGAAAGTATAGCAAAAATGTTGTGTTTGCATTTGTGATATGACTGCCAATTTATTCAAAATGTCTGTATTTTGCCTGTGCTGTATCAAAGTCATTTATATTGCAATGTCACAATTGTTGTTGTTACTTTCTGCTTGTATGATTTCCACGCTGTGCAGTTGAACACATTTTTACCCAGGATACTTTGCATAGAGCCGAAATGAACCAATCTCCGAACAGGTCAATGGCAATAATTGAAGTCCTTGGTTTGTTCCTCAGTGGGAGAATGAAGATGGTATAAATAATATAATTATTAACAAAGATATGTTTACTTCGCAGGCATGGTGTACTGGTCGGACAGTGTGCTCAACAAGATCCAGAGGACGTCCCTGTATCGACATAAAGACGACGGCTTAAAAGCGGAGGACGTGGTCGTAGATGGTCTGGCCATTCCTGACGGCCTGGCCATAGACTCAGCTGGACGCAATGTCTACTGGACGGACACTGGCAACAGTCGCATAGAGGTGATCTCGATGGATGGACGACATCGCAAGGTGCTTGTCTGGAAGAACCTCGACAAACCCCGTGCCATTGTACTGCATTACGAGGCTGGGTGAGTAGGAGGAGTGGGGTTAGTGGGAGAGGGTGGGTTTGTAGGAGGGGTGGGGTTAGTAGGAGGGGTGGGATTAGTGGGGGGCAAGGTTAATGGGAAGGGGTTGGGTTAGGGACAGGGTGGGGTTAGTGGGAGAGGGTGGGGTTAGTGGGAGAGGGTGGGGTTAGTGAGAGGGGTGGGGTTGGTGGGAGGGGTGGAATTAAAGGGAGAGGGTAGGGTGGGGTGTGAGGGAGGGGCAGAGTTAGTTGGAGGGGCAGGATTAGGGGGGTGAGTGGAGGATGAGAGATGTGAGTGTGAGAGGCAAGAATGGGGCCATGTTTGTGGGAGGGGCGGGATTAGTTGGAGGGGTGGGATGAGTTGTGTGCAAGTGGCAGGAGATGGGAGGGGCAAGGGGTGTGAGGGGTGTGAGTGGCAGGTTGAGTGGGAGTGCCAGGGTGAGTGAGTGGGGTAGGTTTAGTGGAAGGAGCAGGATTAGTTGGAAGGGCAGGATGAGTGGGAGGGGTGGGTGAGTGAGGGGGGAGGGTCAGGGTGAAAGAGTGGGGTGGGGTTAGTGAGAGGATCATTATGGTACAGTGACAAACTGTGAAGACAGTCATTACTACTGTTATGTTAAAGGTGACATGAACGTAAATTTTATATTTTAACCACACAAATAACATATGAACATGATGCTATTTAGACAGGTGTAATACCTGACTGGTTCCTTAGTTAATATATACACAGTTTAATGTGTAAAAATCAGCCTATCTGACCGATTTCTGAATGAAATCCCGAATGAAATAGTGTGCCTGATTGCCGCTTGGTAAAGTACTGTGACGTAATATGTGCCATAGGCAAAATTTGCCTCACCACTGGAAACATGGAAGACACAGCGTAAGATTTTTGTGATTCGGATTTGGAGAGTTGTGTCGCAAATGTGAGGACTTGTAGGACTGTTGCCGCATACAGAGATGAACCTTTGGCAAGAGACGTCACTCAAGAAAGTTTATGACATGTACGATGATGACGACGATGTAAAAAGGAACATTTTGAGACTGTCGTTGTCTCCGCTGACAAACGATAATTTCAGATTCACGGACCGAACATCGAGTTTTATTGGAAACGGACAATACATTCATGACATTATACAGAATCACACGGATTATTTTCAATGTCAAATACAATGTCTATACGTATAACTGTATAATATTGTAATAGTATTAATATGATGCGTGCAACTGACATGTGGGTAATTGTGCAAGCCAGCCATTCACTGATTCAGAGATTTCACTGACGCTGTCGCTGTCAGTGTCATTGAGTGATTCAGAGATTTCAGTTATTTCCGACCACAAGGCGGCTCTATTCTTTAAAACACTTAATAATTTGGTTGGGCTGCTGCGATGATGTCATCCAGAGATAATAAAGCGACCCCATGTTCGGTAACAGGAACCTATATTCATCACAATAGCTGCAGTGCAACGTGTATTTTGACAAGCGTGACCGACATGCTCGAGTCAACATTTCGCCGCTGACAGCTTCGGGAGCAGGCACTGCTTTTGTCCGACTGTTATTTTGTATGTTCATAATCCGTAGTACACTTGTGAAATATCCAATCTCTGTGTAATTAGTCACACCAATTTGCTCATCAATGGCTATATCTAAAATTGGTTTGTAAATGTGCTAGGTTGTTTACATGTCACATTTTAATGTGATGATTTACGTAAAAAATCCAAAATATACTTGATGTCAGTGCAGTTACAACTGTTCAAGAACATTTCTCAAAAGACCCAAACCATGATTTTGCATAGCAGCTATACATCATGATAATGTATAATGTATGATGGAACAGAATTAGAGGTAATTTCAAATGTTTGTTTACTTACTTGACTACAATATTATTCACAGAATTGTGTAAACACAACAGCTTTTTTACTGTACAATATTTTATACAAGGTATTTTCACATAAAGCAGTCCAACGAAGCATGCAATATCATTAGGCATGTTGGCATTTTCCATTTCATTTTCTTATTGATACATAATCGTGTATGCTTGACTGCTCTCTCTCACAACAAGTGTCTTTAAATTCCTATTCAGCACTATCTGATGCACAGTGTTCTATGCACAATGGAGAATGTGAAAGGGTTCACATGTAAGAGTTGAAGACGACAGTGTTTCCTCATCCCTTGATTTGTCAGCAATATTAAAATACAAACCAACTATAAATCAGTATAATGAAAACAGATAACCTTATCAATTTTTTGGTATTACTAAAATCTGAGCACACAGAGGTATACTACATAATAATTGTTGTTTGGATGAAATAAGTATCCCCTTACCGTACTATGTTGCAGTCAAGAAATACATAATTAAAATAAATATATCTTAATATTATTTGATAGTTTAATTGCAGCGCAGAAAGTAACTATTCGGTGTACAGTTTTATTGCACCTTGTTATTTATGTAATTACGACAATGTGAATATAGTTAAAACATATATTCCCATAACAATTTTACACTGAATAATGACATGCCAACGAGGTATATTTATTAAAACTAAATTTATCTATAAAAAAATTCTGGACTACATGTTCATCTTATTTTATATATATTCTATTTACTATAGCATTTATTTCAACCTGTTCGTGTCACCTTTAACGTTGTGCTTCTGGTATAGCTAGATACCATTTCTTGACTTCCCTAAGCATGCTGTGATCATCATTATAGTCCGTGGATGTGTTTAAACTTAATACATGTACTTTGTGTAGATACATGCTCTGGACAGACTGGGGCAAGGTGCCCAAGATAGAGCGGGCGAACATGGACGGACAAAACCGGACAGTGTTGGTCAGTACCAACTTGGGCTGGCCAAACGGTCTCAGTGTTGACCACTCCACTGCCCGCATCATCTGGGCTGATGCTCGCACCGAGGTAATAATATAATATATTTTCAAATTTAAAAACAGGCACCAACTAAACTAATATCTCCGTCAACATGGTTAACATCAGTTTCACAGTAATCCAGAAAATTAACGTAAAAAGTAAAAATAAGTTCTTAATTAACGGTGCCTCTTAAATTCAGCTTTTTCACTCGTTTCATTTCAAATTCATTTTGCAAAAAAATAAACCTACGTAATGTCCACGACAACACGCCAGCCCCGTTGTGCAACTTTTACATATAGTTTTGGTAAAATCATCAGACAAACTGTCAGTTTATTTATTACCTGCCCAGGTATTAATTGAAGTGAGTCTCTAAATTGGAATTCGCTATGGGTTAAACCAGTTGAAGAAATAGCATTAAGGTATATTATCATTATATTATCATAATATTTATGATTTTATTGTCTGATTATTGTGGTTTTTTCTGATTATTTATTCATTAATATTCTACAGTCAGTTTACTTAACACATTTATGTAATTTCTTTTTTTAATCTAACCACCAACAATTGTATCTTCGCAATCTATTCTAGATACTTTATTTTGGTTATTGTGTTTTTTTCTGATTATTTACTAATTAATATTCTAGTCAGTTTTCTTAACAAATTTATGTTATTTCTTTCTTAATTGAACTACCAACAATTTTATCTTTTCATTCTATTTTTAGAAACTACTTTTAATAGTCTGGTTTCATTGACCACTGCAATTTCCTCCTACAGGTCATTGAGTGCTCTGACCTCTATGGCCACAACAGACGTCTACTGGTCACTGCCGTGCCCCACCCCTATGGCTTGACCGTGGCTGGAGACTATATCTACTGGACCGACTGGCAGAAGATTGCCATACAGCGAGCAGACAAGATGACCGGTGATAGAGTGACAACCATCAGAGGAAACCTTCCTGGTCTCATGGCCATCCATGCGGTCCAGCTGGGCAATGTTGGTATGTCGACTCTCGGATCTTCCGTGTTGTGACTTCTTTTTGAGATACCGTACGTTTCTGCGTATAATACTCATTTTTCCTTCATTTTCTACTTAAAAGTCAGGGTGCGTATTATACATAGCGATAGGGCTAAGCAAAATGTTCAGTGTCCATGAGGTGGGGGGACAGTGTCATAAGTATCCAATGAAGAGCACCACCTGTATGGGCATTTAAATGCTTGAGCGGGAAAAGCCAAATTAGGAGTTCGGTGATCAACCGGGAAAAGCCGACCTAAGATCTGAAGGGCTAAGATGTGTTTTTTTAGACAGAACTCGACATGTTTGTTGATGGTGTTGTCTCTTTTCAGAGGTGAACAGATGCGGAGAAAACAACGGGGGTTGTAGCCATCTTTGTCTGGCCAACCCTCATGGCTTCTCCTGTGTCTGCCCTACAGGGTTGACTCTACACAAAGATGGAAAGACATGTTCCAAAAGTAAGTCACTGATTGGCTGACGAAAATTTACATATCCGTTGCCTAGCAAAAGGTCGAACACATTCTGCACTAGTGTATTCTGTCATATATTTTGCAGAAATTCTGGATTCAAATGACAAAAACATAAGACAGTTTTTAAAATGATGGCTGTATGTGGGAATGTTTGGTCTAGGATGTGTCATGTCGCAATAGCAATGTAATCCACATCTATAATCGTTATCAACATTGTTGGCAAAGTGTGACAAAGGTCACATGCATAATTTTGTGTTCGATTGAACAGGTCTGCCAGGTAGCAGGTACCTACGCTCTACTCAGAGTGATGAGGAATGACTTGAATAAAAGCCAACATCTTGTCTAGTGCCATGGCATCTTTCCCTTTCCTCTCCATCTCTCCCTCTCTCCTTCCATCCTCATCCCGATCTGCTTGTCTCCAGTGCCAAGCAAGTACCTCCTGTTTGCAAGTCGAGGCAGCATCCGTCGCATCTCCATGGATACGCCCGACAACACGGACGTCTTTCTGCCGTTGCCGAATCTCTACAATAGCATCGCACTCGACTACCACCTGGCCGGGAACAAGATATACTACACTGACGTCTACCTGGACGTCATCAGGTATGTCAACATGTATCACATTGACGTCTACCTGGACGTCATCAGGTATGTCAACATGTATCACACTGACGTCTGCCTGGACGTCATCAGGTATGTCAACATGTATCACACTGACGTCTACCTGGATGTCATCAGGTATGTCAACGTGTCACACTGACGTCTACCTGGATGTCATCAGGTATGTCAACATGTGTCACACTAACGTCTACCTGGACATCATCAGGTATGTCAATGTGTGTCACATTGAGGTCTACCTGGACGTCATCAGGTTTGTCAATGTGTGTTACACTGACGTCTACATGGATGTCATCAGGTATGTCAACGTGTGTCACACTGACGTCTATCTGGATGTCATCAGGTATGTCAACATGTGTCACACTGACGTCTACCTGGACATCATCAGGTAAGTCAATGTGTCACACTGACGTTTACCTGGATGTCATCAGGTATGTCAACATGTGTCACACTGACATCTGTCTGGACATCATCAGGTATGTCAACATGTGTTACACTGACGTCTACCTGGACATCATCAGGTATGTCAACGTGTGTTACACTGATGTCTACCTGGACGTCATCAGGTATGTCAACGTGTGTCACACTGACGTCTACCTGGACGTCATCAGGTATGTCAAGGTGTATCACCAAAATGACATTTATGGAATGCTGTCTGTTCCCGAATTTTTATGAATGTTTTTAATACTAGAATAAATATGTTGAAGAAGACATTGTCCACCAAACTGCCTTTAATATGGAACAGGGAATCACTGGCGGATTAATCAATAGGCACTCAAGGCACATACCTAGGGCCCATAAAGGCCAGGGCCCACGAAAATACCCGAGCATATTTTTTGTTGACTGAATATTCTCAAATCCCAGCTATCAAGACATGATTTGGCCAGTGGTGGCTACTGAATTAGTTCCATTCATTGGCCCAATGAGTTTTGTGTCTAGTTTGAAAGTTTAACCGACATTGTAGAAGTGTTATTACATAACTTAGGCCTAAAATAAAGGAGAAAATCTTCAGGAGCACCTCTCCCTGTCTTCAGATGTCATGACTGACAGCGTGACGGCACGGCAGCGCGACAATATGATAGCGCAAAAGTGACATACAAATTACTTATGCATAAAAACACCTTCCAGACACATTGTATATATCTGGTACACCTCCACCCCCTGTATGCAGTAGGGCCTTATGGCAGTTAGTATACAAATGGTACACTGCAGCCTGAGCCACCCTCCCCCAAATGAATGTCATTTATATTTGTCATGTTTTTGCCAAACGGTAGCAAGAAATCTTAATTCGAATTTACTTTATAAGAAGATTTACCAAGAAGGATAAATTTTCTGATGCAACGTTGTTATCACCAACAGATCCAACTATCTGTTATTTCACAAACAAGCGTTATACACATATCTTCTCCCAGGTGGCACCACATACATGCTTTAGGGGTCAGACCGCAATTCTGCTTGTTTCTCTCCTTGATCACAAAAACTTACTGCTCTGCTACCTAGGTGGCATTGTCTGAAGTGTTCATGTGATGTTTATAGACGGGCGAATTTGGATGGAAGTCAAATGGAGACTATTGTGTCACAAGATCTGGCAACGGCGGACGGTGTTTCTGTTGATTGGGTGGCCAAGAACCTCTACTGGACTGATACAGGTGAGATCAGGGATTGTTAAAGGGAGGTGGTCTGTGTTTTTATTATCTGTTTATTTATTGTGTTATATAGTATTTACTATATGTAGTCTAATATATTACAACCCAGATATGCTTTGGCGAAACAGAAATAACTTTTGAATTTAACAGTTCACTATTTACAGAAATCACTTTCATGCAAATCCCTGAATGGCGAGCTCATAATTCTGATGGGGGTATGGTGACGTATAATGTGATACACACATTCATCTCATTAGTAATTGTGCCTTTAACAATAAACATGTGAATAATGGTGTTTGTGAGGAAAATATCTAGTTGTTCGTACCTCAAAAGAATTCGTATTATGTATTTTCTATAATTTAAACAAGTTTTACTCCCAAAAACTCAGCAGGTAAACTAAAAGGTTCAAATTAATAAAGCTAATCTAAACATTTAGAAAATTTGAAATACAAATTAACTCTGAAAACAATACATGATTAGCAATTTAAAAATTGTGATCTGACCCCAGAATTCTGGTGACGGAGAGTATACTCTGTGACAGGTCGTAACAAGATTGAGGTGGCGCGACTGAACGGACGGTCACGGAGAACTCTCGTCACAGAGAGACTTGATGAACCGAGGGCCATCGCGGTCTTCCCGGCCAAGGGGTGAGTAGGGGAGGGAAGGAGGTTGAGGGTGAATAGAGAGGGAAGGAGGAGGGAGGGTGAGTGGGGGAGGGAAGGAGGGGAGGGTGAATAGGGAGGGAAGGAGGGGGGAGGGTGAGTGGGGGAGGGAATGAGGGGGAGGGAGGGTGAGTGGGGGAGGGAATGAAGGGGAGGGGGAGTGGGAGGGTGAGTGGAGGAGGGAAATTGAGGGGAGGGTGAGTGGGGGAGGGAAGGAGGGGGAGTTATGTAAGAGGGAGAGGAAATGTTTAGTCGTGTCCCTGGAGGTGTTGTAGTGGAGTATGAATTATGTGTGGGTAAAATTTGGTGTGATTCTGAGAGGTATGTTACATGTATTCTAGAATTGTCTGTGTATGAGTATGTAACATTGCCTTTTTTTTGCTCATTTTGCCTGTCTATTCATAACTGTTGCCACGTGTATTCATGTATTTGTAGTCATTCCTGCTGACCTTTCAACCACATACTGACAAAACGTAGGGGTGGGTCTCCTACAGGTAACAAATGTTTTCTTTTAAGAAACCAGTTTTTCAGTGTTTTATAGTGACCCAGGTACATAGATCTAGGTTGTTGCTTTGGGTGGTATTCTTGTTAAATCTTTTATAAAATATATTATCAAGCGTTTTTGCACATGTGCATATTTGCACACGCATGCACGCAGGTATGCATGTGTGCACACACACACACACGCACGTGCATACACGCACGCATGCATGATTCTCTGATGTCATGGCAAATCAGTTTCTAATGAACTGTCGCTAAATTTTCAGTCTACTCTACTGGACAGACTGGGGCAAGTTACCCCGCATTGAGAGGTCGTTCCTCGACGGGACAGACAGGAAGGCAATCGTTTCCTCGGACCTGGGTGAGTGATTCACCCCATAATATACCTGAGATGGTGGGTATAATTGGGAATGCTGCACAGAAAATAGTGGACTCTGTAAAATACCTTTAAAATGAACTCTGAGAACATAGGTGGCGCGCCATGGTCATGTAGCCGCACTGTTAATTGGAGGAACTGCTGTCCGGGTCCTGGGGCTGACTGATAGGTGGTATGGTACCAGTATGAGCCACTGTGTTGAAACTTGGACAATTTTGTTCACCCTATGTTGCCTATTTCAGAAGACACGCTATAACCCGTAGGTCCCTTCTATCTGGTGTCTAAGCCAGGGGAAGTAAAAGATCCCACCCGGGGAAATGGACAAAACCTGTTGTGGACTCACAGAGCGTGGATTTCATTCTCTAAAACTCCCATTGGAACCTGCCGATTACTAGTTGAAGATATCTTACGTTTCACTGTGATGCATCTCTGAATGTATGTCTCCTTGGGAGAAAGTGGGCAGATGCCAGGATTATGACAACAGATATATGATTGGGATGTCAGCTGGATGAGATGTGCAGGCCACTTGGTACGGACTTGGTACGGATGGATGCAGGCAAACTAGCAAAAAGAGCAGAGGTGGAAAAATAAAGGATGCAGAAAAAAGGGAAGCTGAAGAGTGAGGACAATGTAAAGAGGCATTTGACAAAATTGGAGGAAAACGAACGATGGTGACAGAGGAATCTATGGAGAGAAACAACAGAAAGAGTTGTGCAGCAATATTGTACCCGACCCTCATCCCTACACAATGCACACCATTTTGGATTCAATAAGTCGGTGCGCTTGGTTGATGCAGTTTTGCCAATGAGTATATGTTACAGTAGTTTATGAGTTTCTTTGAGCATCAGTATGTACCAGTATACGCCTGTGATGTCAATCCTAAAGTGCTATGGTCATGTTACAAGATCAACTGGTCTGGCTAAAAACATTCTGCAAGGCATTTTACCAAGAGGAAGAAAGACAGGGAGACAGAGGAAGAGGTGGGATGACAACATCCAGGAGTGGACTGGCTTGACCTTCAGCACCTCCAAGAGGGTGGCAGAAAACAAAGGAGATGGCGGGAGCTGTCAAGTCATCAGTGGTGCCCCAATGACCACCTGGTTGTGGGACAGAGAAGAAGAAGAGAGACACTAATCCATCATCAGTGATTTTGATGAATGTGCAACATTAATATTTAAAATCATTATTTTATGCAAATTAAAAAAATTATGGTTGATACATTGGTCAGTTGGCACATGACAGTTTAACCCTACTGACTTCATTGACCACTGTGATGTTGCAGGCTGGCCTAATGGTCTGGCGATAGACTATGAGGCTGGGCGCATCTACTGGGTGGACGCCCAACTGGACAGGATTGAGCGGTCAGATTTGGAGGGTGGACACAGGGTTCAACTGGTCACACGCATGCTGCATCCATTCGGCATCGCAGTGGTGAGATATCTGTGGAAACTAACCGCTACTAAAATAACCCTCACTTTTGGTTGAAATTCGTAATTTTGACTCAAAATTCTGTACAAAACCATAATAAGTAAATACTGTATTTGCTCTATTAAGCATACATGCCCTGATTAGCTAACACCCCCTTTTAGCAGCATCTGACACCGTGACAACGACCTCCAAAGCCAACCTTGACTCTTGCATCCATCATTGTAATTTAATTTCTACCATCTGTCACACAAGATTCAAAGTTCAGTGATGACAAAAATATCAAAAGGTCCACCTAAATTATGAGACTATAGTAATCTGGTATCCTCTAGCTCAGATGTAAAATTCTTAAAATTATGACACTATAGTATTCTGGTATCCTTTTGTTCATACGTGGATGCATAAATTACTTACTAGTCACATCTGCTGAGATGGCTGCACACAGGAACCACAGAAAAGGGGTGTACATTTATTGCAACATAAAATTTGACATATTTTTGCATCTGAAATATTTGTTAAGTGTACTGTATGCTAAATGGAACGAATACATTAAGTACATGTCTAATTTTCACTGATTAATTGGCCTATGGTGTTCCTATTTGAATTGAGTATCTTGCTATGAAATCGATGAAATCCAACATGTTTCACCAGAAAACACGAGTGTCCCCATCGGTCTCTACATGAAGAGACCGATGGACCTGTCTGGCTATGAAAGTAATGTTATCTATATATTGAAATGCTAACTTGGAGCCACTGTAAGTGTACCTCCTGTAAGTGTACCTCTTGTAAGTGTACCTCCTGTAAGTGTACCTCCTGTAAGTGTACCTCCTGTAAGTGTACCTGCTGTGATTCTCGTTCCAAGTGACGAGATTCATTCGTCTCTCTATGTTCATTCCCGTTCTTTCAACATTGTTCTCTCACAGAGACCCACACATTATAATGATTATAGATTAGTTAGATTTTTTAAATGTCACTACAATTTGCTTTTCTCACCCACAGTATGGCAAATACATCTACGTGACAGACTGGCAGGGCCGCGGCATTGAACGCTACAGTAAGATAACGGGAAAAGGAAAGGTGCTAGTCCGGGGAAACATGGACGGGCTCATGGACATACACATGGTGGCACCATCTAGACAGACAGGTGAGAACTAAACGATGACGTGACTCATTATGACAGTATACAATTTGGGATAGAATGATCTGATACATCTCAAAAGTAATATACAGTTTCACAGTTTGACTTATATGGGCATGTAGGTCTGGTCACGCAGTCAGCGCGACATGTCAAATCGCATATAATACAAAATAAACCGTCATTGGATCGCTATGGCATATGTGTCTCCTATGCTAATTTTGAATGTGTTTTTCAGTAAGCATCCGATACGTGTATATAAATATTAAAATACGCTATCTCCAGATATCCAGTGTTATTTGCGATCATTTCCACCACTCACAGCGAACCAGATTGACTTTTATTAGATTTGAACTTTGAAACTGTGATTGCATGTATACACCTGGTCACTAAGGTAACAACTGTGATGCAGCTCTGTGATATGTCAAAACCCAGTCATTACGTCTTGACTTGACTTAAATGCCTAGGCCAGTTTGACCCCTCGCTATCATCCTGGATGTCACACCCTCCATTTTGTCCTGTCTAGAGCACACCGCTTTGCTCTTAAAAGTGGCAGTTCATGGTTACAACAGTAGTGTGTACCCGGTAGTACTGTACATTTTCACTGTTCAATAACATTTTGTTATTTGAAATAGTAAAGATGCAATAATAGACTGTGAATAGTGCCATTTTTATGATGTTTTGGTTGTTGCAATAGAGGCTGCATTTTACAGTTTTTTTTTTATTAATTAAATTTAACAGCAGATTCTACGTAATGATGGTTTCCTTGTGAGCCCATTAACTTAGTAAAACAGTCCCCAGTTTCTCATAATTGTCTTCACTTAACCAGACATAATGCTGACTGTTTGTGTAGCGCAGCGGTGCAGTGTTTAGAGACAGTGGTGGATATATTTGTACGAATAGTCTTCGTGCATTAATTGCAGTGTGACTGGATGCTTCCCAGAGAAGTCGAGATGGTGTTCGATTAAACAGGTCTGCCAGGGAGTAAAGTGTTTTCAGCTGTTCTTAGGACTTCATACTGCGCAATGTAAGAACTTACCTTTTCTTTTTTCCAGGCAGCAACGGTTGTGCTCTCGGAAATGGAGGATGTTCACATCTTTGTCTTGCGCGTGCACACAGCTACGTGTGCGCGTGTCCAACTTATCCCGACCCCGAACCGTGCATTCAAGGTAAACCAACACCTCAGTACACTCACCAAATGCTGACGTTTGTTCCACATTTTCTGATGGCCGGTGTTGTGTAGTCATCACAATAGAAAGACTGTCTTCATTATTTTGTGATACATGTTTTCATGTACTATTTGTAACATGCCACAGTTAAGTCGTAAAAGAGTGAAAGGATGTCATGTACCATTTTGGATTCCGCTTTAAAATGATACCAAATTTTTTGAAATATCTTCAATAGTTTTTTATTTATTGTTCAGATGGAAGTGAAGTTAACCAAAGGATGTTTTGAGAAACGAGGGCATTTTGACTCACATTTTCTATTGTTTTTTAATCTGTGAGTTTTCAGATGCATGTATTTTATTACTTTTTGATTATTTTGTCGAGGAAAATAAACTAGACATTGGAAGATGGGATTACAACGTATACATTTCTGTCAAAATCACAAAATAGATGGGACGTGATTTAGGCAGCTATTTTTGGCTCGTCTGCAGAATAGGCCTGTGTAACTTAATACCCATGGCGAGTCACATATTTTTTTGTCAGCGGATTTGGAGCATATCATTTTAAGGCAGAGCTGTGGTTTCATTCACCTGCAATGTGACATCTCGCCTTGTAATGTCTCCCTTACCTACTCAAGTTTTCACTGTAAATTCAGGATCCTTTCAGAATTGATGCAGTGGTTCTCCATTGCCATACATTTTCTCCAAACATATTTAAACAGTAGATCCTCTAACTTATTATTTTTATGTGTGTAGGTGGCAAAGTGTTCGACACTGAAGATGATGACTACAATGATGATATTTAGTAAGTATTTCAAGGGTTTCATCTTGTCTGTCTTGTCTATTCCGGTATGTAATTCAGAACCTATTGCGACATTGCAAGAAGGTAATGGCGTCTTGAGAAAGTAGTGTTCAGTTATGTTGCGAATGTTCAGTTAAAGGTGTGCAAAAATATCCATGCAAGTTTATAGAAAGTCCAGTAGTCTCGCTTAACCGACTCTCGCCTGGCTGTGTGACTTTGCTAGAAAGAGAGTCTGGCTCAGAATTGTGTTTTGACTGCTCACTGCCAGTTAGCATGTCTATCCCCCAGAATGCTTATATATTATGTATGTTTTCGATAACGTAATTAAATTATGAAATAGTGCCCGAAATAGTATTATACAAAATAAAATTAATCTTAAATTAAATTAACACAAACAAAAGTTTCGAGTGGTCTACGGGATTCGAACCAAGGACCCTAAAAATAGTTGGTCGACACTCTGCCGACTTAGCCACCAAGATCAGCACGTTTTGTTTATACTTACATATGTTAGTTAGCAGTCGGACCATTGCGCGCAACATCAATTGCACTTTGTTTAGTTAAATTTTTCTGGTATTTATATCATGCTTATTCACAGTTAGTCTTTTGTTTCTGCTCGAGCCTTAGCAAAGATTGTCATTGTGGAATCGTTGACAGCCACGATCGAGTGCTGCCACCTATTGAATATGCATGTGATTAAAAGGCACTAAACTACGAAAAAAGTTTAATGTCGGTTTATTTTTGTGTGACATGTTTCAATATAAGTTTAATGTTGAATAGTTGTTATAGTATAGTATTATCTGACAAAAGTGTAGCCTTATTTAATTTGTTAATTCATAGTTGGCCTGAGAGCCAATCACCATCTCGAATCTGGGGTAAAGCCACCTACCGGTAACATTGGCAGGACCTTAATATTCCAGGCCGTAGTGAGGAACGGAAACATGCTGCCACCTCACGGCGCCTTGATAATCGAGGCTAAAAGTCCAGTAGATTAAAAAGACTATTTTTAACCAGATCAAAAATCCCAGATGGCCCGTGGATGGGGAAGTGGTTGGTTTATTGAGTCTCAACATTTCTAAAGCGAATAAAGCATTTTGATATTCTGACCTTCTTAAAGGGTTGTCATGTGTAATATATATTTGTTAGAGGGTGGATTGCAAGTTTTGACCAACGGATTTTACTTCATGGATTCTTCTAAATTATATACTTCAGAGTGAAGTTGTAAAAATACATCATCAAATTTGAGCCTGCTTGTTTACATTATGCCTCAATTTTCCAACAACAACGCAATTTGGTAGAGTTGAGCAGTTATTGTGGCACATGTATATAACACGTTCCCTAAAAGGGTACCTATTTACTTTGCAGTAACATACAGACCAACGTATTCCCCTCATTTTATAACAGTTTGTAACCGTGATATATTTGTATGTTTTGACACACACCCTCAGTTTCTAACAGTGATAAGTTTGTATGTTTTGACACAATCCCTCAGTTTGTAGCAGTGATATATTTGTATGTTTTGACACAAACCCTAATTTTGTAGCAGTGATATATTTGTATGTTTTGATACAAACCCTCAGGTTGTAGCAGTGACATGTATCCGTATGTTTTTACACAAACCCTCAGTTTGTAGTAGTAATATATTTGTATGTTTTGACACGGTCACTTTGGTTATAGTTGTTCGGAGGAGGGCACCAAGAGTGGACGATGTGGCACGCCCTCGGGGCGAGGGTTGTCGGGACGGAGGCTGATGCTCATCACTGCTGGGATCCTGCTTCTTGTCATGGCACTCATCTTCATCCTGTTCTTCCTCCTCTGGAGAAGGTGATCATACAAATAAAAATGACTCATAATACATTTAGTTTTGTTTAATACGCTTCAACCTGAGGGACAGGAGACTAGTATGGGCTCAGTCACAGGCCTGGCCTTGGGATGTAGAGCCCACATTTCTCTCTCTAACTTAATCTCTTAATAAACGTCATTCATTTGGCCTTCTTTCATCACTATTCATGACTTGTGTTTGTGCTTGCATAAAAATACAAATGACTTTTAATACATTTAGTTTTGTTTAATACGCTTCAACGTCAACACCATAATACAAATAAATAATTGTACAAATTGTACAAAAATTCAATGTCCGTTACATAAATTGCATAAAATAAATATTTAAAACTATACATAAAAGTAAGCCAGGTAAATATTTCAGTTATTGTTGTGATATATGTTTATGTATATAAATATATACAAAGAAAATATATATAATTAATGGTGATGATATATGTTTATGTGTATATAAATATACAAAAACCGTCATCATCTTCTCTCTAACCAGTAACTATCCATGCTGTGTTGAATATTTGTTGAAAGATGGTTTTACAAATAGATTAGTTATTGCTAAGACAGCCAAGCCAACTCCTTCCCAGAATTAGTTGTCCGATTGATCATTTGAATCATGCATGTTTTAGTGAAACAGTTAACAGTAAAGAGTCCGTAGTATATACAAAGAATATAAAAAAGTAAACTCTAATAGTTTCTGTCAAGTTAGTGGATGGAGTATGTTTCCCAGCCTCAGCCTGCATATCATCCATTGAACTCTTGTATTCCTCTACAGACGAAATCGGAACAGGGAAAGGAATGCTGCCACAGCACCGACCTTGACCTTCTCCAATCCCACGTATGCACGTGTGCGCACGGATGCAAGCAATGCAGACATGCGTCTCTTGCATAGGGGCATTGAGAAAAATGAGGTGAGGCAACAATGGATGCTCCCTTATCTTTTTCAGCCATTGGATGTTCCCCTATGTTTCTCAGCCATTGCATGGTCCCATATGTTTCTCAGCCATTGCATGGTCCCATATGTTTCTCAGCCATTGCATGGTCCCATATGTTTCTCAGCCATTGTATGGTCCCATATGTTTCTCAGCCATTGCATGGTCCCATATGTTTCTCAGCCATTGTATGGTCCCATATGTTTCTCAGCCATTGTATGGTCCCATATGTTTCTCAGCTATTGTATGGTCCCATGTTTATCAGCCATTGTATGGTCCCATATGTTTCTCAGCCATTGTATGGTCCCATATGTTTCTCAGCTATTGTATGGTCCCATGTTTCTCAGCCATTGTATGGTCCCATATGTTTCTCAGCCAATGGATGCTCCTAGATGATTCTCATGTTTTTCATTTCACAATTTTGCGACTTAATATCCACTTAGTTGAGGCAGGTCATAGTTGTAAGCACCCCCGATGCTGTATTTGACCTGTGTGTCACCGTGTTCCAGGAGCAGTATGTGCTGTTGACAGCAGAAGGCCCACGGGAAGAAGAGAAAATGAACAACCAACAAGCAGCATCCCTTATGAAGCAGAGACAGTGTGCAGCGGCCGCAGCAGTCGCAGAGTGCGCCGACTCGGTGGCGCCACTCGTTGGCAACAAAACGCCCGACAGTCGGAACATCTACCAGCCGTGGGAAACTCAGAAAACGCCGGCGGAACCAAAAATACACGTTTGCGACGACGACGTGGTCGAAAGCAATATTTGACGACACAATTTTTTTTTATATGCGACGTCGGATCGAATCTGCTGTCGGATGTTTTATGACGCATCATTGTGTGTGTAAGAGGGGTTTACGTGTCTACAGTGACAGAAACTGAAGTGTCGACAATCACTAACGATTTGATGAACATATCATTCAAGTGGATTGTGCGTGCACATTGTCTCAACGATGGATAATGTGTGTGACAATGCTGCGATAGCTTTGACTTGTTATTTATTATTGCAGAACTGGTAGTAAGTGAGACGGTACATAGACATTGCACGCCGTCAAAACAGGGTACTTGCTATAGCCTTGTCTGTGCATGTACACTGTTGAATTTGCTGCGAAGCCATAATATTGGTCAAGGTGTGGTCGGACATAACCTGCATAATGCCTCTTTCCTTACAGTGCGGTGAAGAAGACTGATACAGGTAGCATGGGGCTTGGCGTTGTATGATGCAAGTCCATTTTTTACCATTTCCCACCCACTGAAAAAACAAATGTTTTCAGATGAAAGTACAACACATGAAACATTCTTCAATTACATAAAAACGGTGTTTCATTTACGGGTTGTCAAATGTGTCACAGGGAATGGCAGAATTAAGTTGCTTATCTTAATAGAGATCCTTCCATTGTGAGGCAATTGCTATATATGGGGGTTCAAGCCCACAGGATAAAAAATTGAGATATGATGTAACATTCTGATAGTTCCAATTATGGTTGGTTGATGAGCTATTTTTTATGTCAAACATAAATATAAAATTTATGTAAAAATTAGGTATGATGAATTACCAATCTTTCTAAGGAAAAAAATATTTCTGACAGTTCAAATTATGGTTGGTTATTGAACTCTTTCTTGATGTCAAACATCAAAAACATAAAGCATATATAAAAAAACATAAAGCATATATAAAAACGAGTCTTAGTGAGTTACCAATCTTTCTCAGAGAAAACAATTATGATTTCATTAAACCCCAGAAGCAATTATTATGCAAAATTACTTTAGTAATGGAAAATGTGTTTATTGTGTCATTTTTATTAATAAGGAATAAACACTTCTTCTTATACTGTTGAAATGATGTAAAGTTTGTGGGAATATCTTGTGATGAATGAGAAATGTACTTGCTTATTTATGTGCAGCAGATAACTATGTTTTATGGGTGTATAGCGTTTAAACAGTCTCAGACGGGAGACAACTGTCAGAAATATTTACAAGTTCTTCTAATATCATCATGTTTATTGAATATTTCACACATTTTGTCTGAGACGTATTGGACAAAAAACAGTACTAAATGCAGCTCTTGGCAATGTTTACAGGAGGACATGAATTTGTATATTTTTGTAAAGACTCGACGGATATGTGTATATGACAGTTGAATTGCATATATTATTATTATTTATGTTGTGTAGGTAAATAAAGTTTGTGATACTATAAAACACGCAACTGATTTGGAATTAATACTACAACAGGTTATGAAAACGAAAACATTACATTTTAAAGGGTACGTTGCATAAGTTCGCAACATACCAAAGTACATGCAGCATTATGTAGGATGGGCGTTAGGTCGTCACCATGTATCACTGGGAAAATAAGTGTGTATAGTGGTGCCATCTAGTGGGTGAAACATGTTAATGTAAATTTACGCTAATGATTTAACAAGATTGCCGTCCAGAGCTATAAGCTCCAGACGGCATGCGGACAAGGAAGCCTTTGGCTTATCGAGAGTCAAACAATTTTCCACCTACCTGGTATGTATAATCCACCCTCGCCAGATATCTGTAAATTTTATTTTTGAACACATTCACACCGCTAGCATTAACACAATCATCAGATAATTTGTTCCAGTCATTTATTGTCCTCAGAGAATGAGTGCTTTCTCATATCCAATGTACACTGTTCCTTGACTAATGCAGCATTGTGCCCTGTGGTTATACTGCCTTTCAGGTTGAAGAAAATAGTTCTATCAATATCCTTACAACCATTCAATATCTTAAAAAACTTCTATTTGGTCTCCTATTAGTCTCCTAGTCTCTAGTGTTGTCAACCCACATTCTAATAGGCGTCTTTCATAACCAAGATCTTTCAGTTCAGGAATCGGTTTGGTTGCTCTTAGTTGCACTTTTTCTAGCTTGTCTATGTCCTTCTTACGATATGGCCCCCATGCGTGTATACACTATTCCAAATGTGGCCTAACTATTGCTTTGTACAGTGGTGCAATTAGCTGTTTCTCCTTATATATGTGTTATTTCCCTAATTAGCCCTAGTATTTGGTTACCCTTTGAAGCAGCAATTCACATTGTCCCAAAAACTTTCATGTCAGCAGTAACTGTTTCTCCTAAGTCCTTTTCTTTTGCCGTTTTACCTAATATAGTATCCCCCATTATGTATTCTTTGTTCACATTTCCATGTCCTATGTTGATGCAATTATACTTCCCAAAATTAAATAACATTTGCCATTTTTCAGACCATTTAACCAATTTGCTAGATCATCCTGTAATGTGTGTTTACCTACATCTGTTTTAACTGTTCTGAACACTTGTATTTTCTGCGAATTTCAGTACTTTCCTTGATACATCATCATCCAAATCATTTATATATATCAAGAATAATATAGGTCCCAACACCGACCCCTGTGGCACTCCAGTCAAAACTGGGTTAGAAATCTCTCCCTCTAGTATTACTCTCTGTCTTCTGTCTGTCAACCATGTTTGTATCTAACTGATCACACCATCCCCTATGCCATGGGCTTTCAGTTTAAGTAACAATCTGTATCTTTGATGTTGCACTTTATCAAATGCTTTCTGAAAATCTAAGTGGACAACATCTACTGGTGACCCATCATTTACCTACTTTGTAATTTCTTATAAAAAAAACAAGAGATTGGTTAGACAAGACCTAGCTTTTAGGAACCCATGTTGAGATTAATTTATTAATTTGTGTTTTACAAGGAATTCCACCATATGGTCTCTAATAAGCGTTTCTAATAATTTGCAAACTGGTCTGTAATTCTCTGTCTTGCACCTCGATTCCTTTTTAAATAATAGTGTAATGTTTGCTTCTTACCTTTCTAGTAGGGATCACCAGTAGATATCATCTATTTAGATTTTCAAAAAGCTTTCGACAAAGTACCACATCAAAGATTACTCCTTAAGCTAAAGGCCCATGGCATAGGAAATGGTATAATAAACTGGATAGAAAAATGGCTGAATGACAGAAGACAACGTGTAGTAGTTGATGGGGAGGCTTCAAACTGGAAATCGGTATTGAGTGGGGTACCACAGGGATCAGTACTAGGACCTATATTATTCTTAATATATATCAACGATTTGGACGATGATATAACAAGCAAGGTGTTAAAATTTGCGGATGATACAAAAGTGTTTAGAAGGATTAAAAGTGATGGAGACAAACAGCATTTACAAGATGATCTTGATAGGTTGATCAAATGGTCTGAAAAGTGGCAAATGCTGTTCAATTTTGGGAAATGTAAATGCCTCCACACAGGTCATGGGAATGAAGAGGTAAAATATAAAATGGGGGGTACTGTTCTAAGTACTACTGTAAAAGAAAAGGACTTAGGGTTAACCATTAGTGCTGATATGAAGGTTTCAGAGCAGTGCGGAATTGCAGCGTCAAAGGGAAATCAAATCCTTGGATTAATTAGGCGAAATATAGCGTATAAGAAAAAAGAATTAATAGTACCGCTGTACAAAACAATAGTGAGGCCTCATTTAGAATATTGTATACAAGCATGGAGGCCATATCGCAAGAAGGACATAGATATGCTAGAAAGAGTACAGAGGAGAGCGACTAAAATGATACCAAATCTGAGGGATCTTAGTTACGAAATACGCCTAAAAGAATGTGGTTTAACAACACTAGAGACCAGGAGATTGAGAGGAGATCACATAGAAGTGTTTAAAATATTGATAGAAACATTTTTTTCTCAGTTAAGAAAGATAGAAGGACCAGAGGACATGAAGCTACATTAGTAAAGGAGCAGTGTAGATTAGATATAAGAAAGTTCTCATTCTCACAAAGGACTGTAAATGAATGGAACAGATTATCTCCTGATTGTGTTGGTGCTAGTAGTGTGAATATGTTTAAAAATAAAATCGACACACACCTTAAAAAGGCGGGATACATGTAGATAAAAAGTATTGGACTCTCGATAAGCCAAAAGGCTTCCTTGTCCAACTGCCATCCAGAGTAATTTTCTGGATGGCAATCTTGTTAAATCTTGTTAAATCTAGTGGAACAATGACAAGTTAAGAAAATAGCAATGGTATACTGATTTTGTGTACAATTTCCATAAGCAGTTTTGGTGATTTGTTTTCTTACATCATCTAAATTTTCTTTGATATCATTTTAGAAATAACAAACAACCGCCCTAATTGATTTGATTCATCCCCCTCAAATTTAGTAAGTGGTAATGGCAGTGAACTTATATCTTCTGTGGTAAACACTGAGCTGAAATACTCGTTCAGGGCCTCTGCCATTTGAAACTCATCAGATATGATGTTTCCTGTGCTGTTTTCTAGTGGTTTCACCTTATCTCTAACCTTCTGTTTACTCCTTTCATAAGCATAGAAACTCTCGCTATATTTTTTTATATCATTCGCCAACATTTGCTCAAACGTTTGTTTGGATTTTCTAATTTCGGTTGCAGCTGGTTAAGGACCTCTTTGTAGTTGTTATAGTCTTCTATATTTCCAGTGTTTCTGTAAACTCTCCACATAATTTGTTTGTAAGCAATCTGTCATATACATATACCTGCTTTTGATAGGTGTTTCTTCCTAGATCGCTTCCCTTGCTTTTTTAGGAGAACAAATCTTTCAATAATGCCCTCAATCTCATCTTTCACAATGGTCCAACATTCTGTTGCTGTCTTGTCCTTCATTATTTAAGTTAGTCCAATCTATGTGTGCTAAATATTGTCTGTCCTTTGTTGAAGTGTCTCCTCTTTTTACAATTATTCCCTGATTGTACTTTTATACTAAAATGGATCTGATTATTATCACTAGATCCCAAAGACAAAGGTTCATGTATCAACTAATTCGTTTTGAGAAGAGAACACTAAATCAAACACATTCCCACCTTGGTTGGTTCCAAAACATGTTGGGTATACCACTTTTAAATCAGAAAAATCGTTAAATGGAGTATTTGCTCCAATGCTAAAAGTTTAACGTTTTTAGGAATTTTGCGAACTAATGAGACCGTAGTTGAGCAGTGCCATTATAACGAATAAATAGGACACAGTAGATGTCGCCACTGTTTAACAAAAAAGCCACCGCTTTTACTACCACTGATCTGTTATATATAGACCTAATGTATAATGTATGATCTTATATATCAGCGATTATTGCCTGACCAAAAGTGTAGCGATAGTTTGACCAGTACCATGACAGCAACTGTTGATTGTCATCAACTGAACTTTCTAAGGACGAAACATCAATTTCTGAAATGCGAACTAAGTATGTAATTGCAAATGAACGTACCGCATAATTTCCCATAAATGTTGCCTGATAATGTAATGTAATGTAATGTAATGGAGCTAGGGTGTGTGTTCGTGCGTGTGTGTGTGCGCGCGCGCGTGCGTGCGGGCGTGCTTATGCGAGGATGTGTGCGTGCGTGTGTGCGTGGGTTCACAGTTTCCCTCATGGGCCAAGTCATTAATTCAACTTTGAGGGATTAATATAATGCTGCGGTTTAACTTCACGTGCAGTTACGTAGCCTAAAACAGTTGTAGACAATGCCCTTCTTACGATATGGCCTCCTTTCTTGTATACAATACGTGGCGTTGCGAACAACTGAACAACAACAACAACACCTCGGAAGAAAAGTAACGCCTTTACTTTTTCGAAATTCACCGTTAGATATTACATCTACGTTTAGACTTTTTGCTGATGACACCATAATGTATATAGCCCTTAAGCCTAAGACAAATACAGCTGTGCTCCAGGAAGATCTTCACAAACTTGGAAAATGGGCCATAACCTGGAACATGGAATTCAATCTTCAAAAATGCCATGTCATACCTGTAACAAGAAACAAAACTGTCATTAACAATCAATACATGCTTCATGGTCAAACACTAGAAACTGTTTCACAGGTAAAATATATTGGTGTAACCATAACCTCAGATCTCCGGTGGAATGCCCACATAAATAACATTTGTCTAAAAGCAAATAGATCACTAGGCTTCCTCCGCAGAAATCTCAAAGTCCCGTCAATTCAAATAAAAACTCAGGCCTACTTCACCTTTGTCAGACCCATCGTGGAGAACAGCTGTACTGTCTGGGATCCCTATACCCTTACACAAATAAACAAACTAGAAATGATTCAACGCCGTGCAGCCCGATATGTCTTATATCGCCACCACAATACCTCCAGTGTAACATACATGCTCCAGACATTAGGATGGAGATCCCTATCAGACAGAAGAACTGATGCAAAACTATGTATGATGTACAAGATAGCAAATGGCCTAGTGGGTATACCAGCAAACCAATACCTTATTCCTATAAACGTAGTCACTAGAAAACAACATTCCTTATCTTACCTTATCCCTCACTCCAGATGCAACTACCACTTGTATTCTTTTTTTCCCCAGTACCATTCGACTTTGGAATTCCCTCCCGCAATATATTGTAAATCAAAACAGCCTGGATGCGTTTAAAAGCAACATCCAGACTTTGCACTACCCCATGTTTTAGACGTTAACAAGTTCTTCTGCACGTATTTCTGTTTATTCACACAATAATTTGTGTTCTTATGTATTGCACTCTAAAAACAAAACAAAAATGTCCTGTTCGCCTGCCATGCCACGGCACCGCCTGTATCCTAGGCGTGTATTGGAAGAAGAAGAAGATAAACGTTATGTAACGATGTTTGGGATCGTTACCGGACGTTAGGCCGGCGTAAATTGATTGTTAACGACGTTACGCGTGATAGATTCCGAGCGACGCGATTGGCCGACCGATCAGTTGAGCATGTTATACGTAACTTGCGAGGCGAATTTCGTCCTAACAAACGTAATTTACGGATACGCAGGGAATCGGTTTTCTGTGTCTGTGTGAGTGAAGCGCCATTCGAAGAATGATAATTTTTTTATAGTAATAGTAATAATAAAATTACATTTATTTTTAAATAACGAGGTTTTCTAGATAGCTCGATGGTTTTAATCGCATCTAATTATAGAGTGACTCGCGTTACGGCAAAAGGAAAACACAAAAAGCTACTTTGATATGTCAAACTTCTCCTCAAAATATAAATGACAGAAAATAATGAATGCAATTGAATGAATCACGTTTCTGAAAACACAGTTAGTAAATTGAAAATTTACCAACAACATACACAAATATTACATAATCAGCGTAACTCGCGTTACGTTAAATCAACTATCATTTACAAACTGATCAGGCACACCTAGCTTGAGTGAAATGGATGTTTCTGTCTGTGCTATGAAGGTAAGGTAATTGAGAAAGGAGACAACATTAGTTACAAAACATGCATTAAACCTTTCACTTTGCACATACCTTTGCCGGAACGTTTGCAATCAAATATAATTATACACACTAGCCTCTACTTATAATATTGCATCTATAAATCCAAACAAGTCCTGAAACCATACATTTATGATTAATTACAAATTTATAAAGGCACGATGGCCACAGTAGTTTACAGTGGTGGTTGGCTTCAGTCTGTTTTACCTAGTTATGATTGTTATTCTTTAAAATAAGCTACTTAAATGTTACAAACAAAATACCAATAATTTTAAAAGGAGTTCCCCTTTTCATCACAAACACGTTTTCGTGATAGTGATGATTAATATACAGAAGCACAGTTTATTTCATTAATCCATTTCTGTAATTACTAACTAGCAACATATAATTCAGTATTTTATTATGTGAAACACTTGATTTAAACAACATATAAACACATTCCATTAATAGCAGAAAACCTACATGCATCAGACTAGCATGCATTGAGTACATGTATTATAAAGTGTACGTGTGGGCATATATGTAGGCCATCACCACACAACACAGGGTACTGATTTCTGAACTGGAGATGAGGAAAACAAGACAGGGGAGAACAGAGGAAGGAAACATATCAGATGGTAGAAGCTAAAAAGGACAAAGTGAGAGAGAACTTCAGGATAAATGTAGTGAAGAGACTATCAGGTAGAGATGAAGTAACAATGGAGAACATGGAAGAATGGTGGGAAGAAACTGAGGAACAGATCAGGAAGTGTGGGGAGGAAGTATGTGGGAGGTCAACGGGGAAGAAGAAGAAGCCCGGAGTAGAAAGCTGGTGGTGGAATGTTGACACTGAGAATGCAGTTAAGGAAAAGAAAGACAGACTGAAGAAATGGAAACGAACAGGAGCAGAGATAGACAGCGCAGAGTACAAGAGAGCGAAAGCAACGGCTAAGAAGGCGGTGGCAAGAGTGAGAGAAGAAGCAGTAGACAGATTGTACGACAACCTAGAAACAAGTGATGGTCAGAAGGACATCTATAGAATAGCAGCAGCTAGAGACCGTGCAGGAAAGGACATAGGCCAGATACGTACAGTCAAAAGTGCAACGGGAGAAGTATTGATAAAAGACGATGACATCAAAGAGAGATAGGGGCAATACTTTAACTGGCTGATGAACGAGGAAAACCCGAGAGTAGAAACCGAGGAAAGGGATGTGAATCAAGGAATGGTATGGAGTATCAGTAACGAAGAAACAGAGAAAGCACTCAGAGGGATGAAAAGTGGGAAGACTGTAGGAGCAGATGAAATACCAGCTGAAGCTTGGAAATGTATGGGCAAGTTTGGTGTAAAGTTACTTATACAGACTATTCAACCGTGTCATGACTTCAGAACACATGCCATCGGCTTGGCGACAGAGCATACTGGTCCCAATTTTCAAGGGAAAAGGTGACATTCAGGAGTGTAAGAATTACCGAGGGATCAAACTCCTGACGCTATGTATGGGAGAGAGTCATAGACAAGATGGTGAGAGAATGCACAGACATACATGAAAGAGAGTTTGGGTTTATGCCAGGCAGGAGTACCACAGGTGCGCTTTTCATTCTCAAACAAACAATAGAGAAACACAGGGAGGGACAGAAGGACATCAGAGTGGTATTTATCGACTTGGGAGAAAGCATACGACCGGGTACCACGGGAGGAGATTATGGAGATGTGCGAGAGAAAGGAGAAGGTGAGAAAAGATGCACCAGAAGCAATGATGTTCGCAGATGACATTGTGCTGTGTGGAGGAAAGGAGATAGACATGACAGAGTACCTGGAGACGTGGAGGAAGGCACTGGAAGAGAGAGGAATGAGGGTTAGTCGACCGAAAACCCAATTCATGGACTTCAAGTTCGAACGGAATGAGGAGATAGACAGACCAACTGTAAAGATACCGGGAGACGAGCCGGAAAAAGTGACACACTTCAAGTGGAAGAAACCGGAGGCATGGAAACGGAGATCAAACAGAGAGTGTGCAGCTTGGAGAAATTGAAAGAAATGCAGTGGAGTGTTGTGCGACAGAAGGATGTCAGTGAAGTTGAAGGGGAAGATCTATAAAACAGTAGTCAGGCCAGCAATGCTGTACGGGGCTGATACCTGGGCAACAACGAAAGGACAAGAAGCAAGGATAGCGACGAATGAGATGAGGATGCTGAAGTGGATGTGTGGAGTAACAAAGAAATATGAGATCCGAAACGAATATGTTAGAGGAACAACGAGAGTGACACAAGCATCCAAAAAGATAACAGAGAAACGACTGAAATGGTATGGGCAT
This sequence comes from Escarpia spicata, assembly GCA_963995525.1. Taxonomy (NCBI): domain Eukaryota; kingdom Metazoa; phylum Annelida; class Polychaeta; order Sabellida; family Siboglinidae; genus Escarpia; species Escarpia spicata. The sequence continues at coordinate 34,840,530 of OZ023212.1, forward strand.
GTGATTAGAAGGGAAGAGGAGCACATAGTGAGAAAAGTGCTAAATGCAGAGATACAAGGAAGAAGAAGGCGAGGACGACCGAAGACCAGATGGAAAGACACATGCAGAAGAGAAATGGAAATCGTGTTTACTACTTTTTGCTCACTTATGTATATTGCCCATCTATGGTGGACTTTTCATAACTATGCTATCAGGAAATTGTATGTCTCTTACAACAATATATTTCAAATAGTGTTAGGTTATGACAGATACTGTAGTGCTAGTGAAATGTTTGTTAACAATAATTTACCTAACTGTGCTGCTGTTATTATAAATTTGACATAACTGCAGTTCTAAAATACACATATTGATTCGTAGCATTATTAATAGTGACGTGAAATACATGTCTAGAATATGGAAATACTGGTTCAATACCCTGTATATACATTTTGTTGACGGGTGATTTTTCATTCTAAACATTGTAACTATTGTTTATAACACAACTATAGAACCATGATAATGTACTTGTATGTTGCATGGAGTCTGTGAATAAAGCAATTATTATTATTATTATATTAATTACTTAGCGTCACGTGTTTGTATAAACTCCTATGTTCGCTTATATTTTAAAAAAATCACGTAATTTACTAAGACAATCATTTTAGCGTTAAGAACGTTCTTAGCCGCTTCATGAAACCGGCCCCTGCATGAAACCGGCCCCTGGTGTTTACAGATTCTTCCGTACTGTTGCTCTAAATCAAATCTCTTGATCTGCCCGTGATCTTGCAGGAGAAGAAATAAGGAAGGTGCGTGGGACAGAAAAGGATCCATTCTTCCACAATATGGATCTTTATCAAATATATGTAAATGGGGTCATTTTTTTCACTTGATGCCGGCGCCAGAATAACTCCGATGCAAAGAGTTACGCGATTTAGAAATAATTAACTGAAGAAATACTTAGCTTTGTTTACGGTCAATGTTTTACAACAATTGCCCGTGTGAAATCAAGCTGTTCCCGTGTGAGATTATTCTTATCCCAAACAAATTATAATTAATATTACGTTTCAATATGTGACAGTTACGAACATCCAACCATGTATTTGGACGTAACAAATTTGCATCCCGTTTATAGACAGTTTTTAGAAGGGAGTGTACGCGAGTTTTTGTTTCCAAAATGGAGTCGAATAATAACGCATTATTTTATAGTTTTGGATGCGATGATCTGTGGCGGTTTCCAGATAATTTTGAAGTAGAGATGACAGCAATGTGGCATCGTCCAACAGTGTATGACCTACACTTAGAGAGTGGAAGATAAATTATCCACTCGCAGATTTCTCGGAGTCATTTCGCCCTAGTGTTAATCATGGCAACCTTCTTCTTCAATTTGACGTTCTGTTGTTTATTTAACAAGATTTAACAAGATTGCCATCCAGAAAATTACTCTGGATGACAGTTGGACAAGGAAGCCTTTTGGCTTATCGAGAGTCCAATACTTTTTATCTACATGTATCCCGCCTTTTTAAGGTGTGTGTCGATTTTATTTTTAAACATATTCACGCTACTAGCACCAACACAATCAGGAGATAATCTGTTCCATTCATTTACAGTCCTTTGTGAGAATGAGAACTTTCTTATATCTAATCTACACTGCTCCTTTACTAATGTAGCTTCATGTCCTCTGGTCCTTCTATCTTTCTTAACTGAGAAAAAAATGTTTCTATCAATATTTTCATAACCATTCAATATTTTAAACACTTCTATGTGATCTCCTCTCAATCTCCTGGTCTCTAGTGTTGTTAAACCACATTTTTTTAGGCGTATTTCGTAACTAAGATCCCTCAGATTTGGTATCATTTTAGTCGCTCTCCTCTGTACTCTTTCTAGCATATCTATGTCCTTCTTGCGATATGGCCTCCATGCTTGTATACAATATTCTAAATGAGGCCTCACTATTGTTTTGTACAGCGGTACTATTAATTCTTTTTTCTTATACGCTATATTTCGCCTAATTAATCCAAGGATTTGATTTCCCTTTGACGCTGCAATTCCGCACTGCTCTGAAACCTTCATATCAGCACTAATGGTTAACCCTAAGTCCTTTTCTTTTACAGTAGTACTTAGAACAGTACCCCCCATTTTATATTTTACCTCTTCATTCCCATGACCTGTGTGGAGGCATTTACATTTCCCAAAATTGAACAGCATTTGCCACTTTTCAGACCATTTGATCAACCTATCAAGATCATCTTGTAAATGCTGTCTGTCTCCATCACTTTTAATCCTTCTAAACACTTTTGTATCATCCGCAAATTTTAACACCTTGCTTGTTATATCATCGTCCAAATCGTTGATATTTGAGCTTTATTGTGTTAGACCAATAATTTTGTTAAACACAGCGCTCTGGTTAGAGCATCGAACTTTCACTCGAGAGAACCCGGGTTCGAATCCTCTGCTGCCTTGTCGAACCTTGCGCAAGTTCGTTTAGGCTACGCTGCTCCAGTTCACTAAGTTATGTGAATGAGTATATGGCTATAGACAATGGTGGATATTTGTGTACGAGTAGTCTTCGCGCATTAATTGCTGCGTGGCTGGATGCTTCCCAGAGAAGTCGAAATGGTGTTCGATTGAACATGTCTGCAAAGGAATAAAGTGAAAAGCGCTTTGAACATTCCTAAGGATTGGATACTGCTTTATATATAAACATATCTTTACTTTATATACATGTATATATATATATATATATATATATATGTATGTGTGTGTGTGTGTGTGTGTGTATACATATTATATATATATATATATATACTTATATATATATATATATACTTATATATATATATATGTTATATATATGTATATATATAATATATATATATATATACTTATATATATATACATATATATATTTATATATACTTATATATATACTTTATATACATGTATATATATATATATATATGTATATATATATATATATGTGTGTGTGTGTGTGTGTGTGTATAAATATGTTATATATATATATACTTTTATATAATTATATATATATATGTATATATATATATATATATATTATATATACTTATATATATATATATACTTATATATATATATACATATATTTATATATACTTATATATATATATATATATTTATATATATTTATATATACTTATATATTATATATATATATACATAATATCGGAAAACCGCCTTGTTTTACATGATGGTTTATATAATTTTGGAATGAAACATACGGTCTAACATTCAAGTTTTACTAAACAAAACCTAATTATTAGCCAATGTGAATAATATTGATGTTTTAATGTGAAGAAAAAAACAAATATGGCAACATTTGTTTCATCGGTTTAAAATAGTTATGTTCATAATGTATTTGGTCCATACTGTTATTGGTTAATGGTAACGTCAAATGGAATTTATTTTAGGTGCCTACCTTGCAAACGTATTTTTTCGTTCATAATATCTGACGTTCGCTTCAGGATTTTATTATTAAGTAAAATGATACTACTGTCAAACATGTGTATCCATGAATCTGTATGTATGCGGTGATCCATTCCATGTCAACATGTTATATTCTGCTGTGTGTGTGCGCGCGCGCGCGTGCGTTCGTGTGTATGTGTTTGTGACGGTGCGTGCGTTCGTATGTGTTTGCGAATGCCTGTACGTGCATGTGTGCGTACACGTGCGTGTGTTAATGAGACAGTTGTTACCAGTTAATCAACTAAAGTGTGTAATGTTCGTTTCTTGCCTTTTTCATTAAATCAGCAATTGTTAAGAACTAAATATGTAAAAAGAATACAATGGTCATATTCTAGATTCTGAAAATAAATACAACATAGTTACCATTAAAATCAATCCACATATTTTGATTATGGATTGGATATTATGGTAAAACATGACATTACGTAATAGTTGACATGGGCATGTTGAAGTTTCACCACATATCCTTTCACCTAGACAAAGAATGTTATTCGATATGTATTTTATTAACTAGCAAACAATGCACCTGCTCTAGCTGGCGCTATACTAGACAGTTTCCCGAAATATTCTTACCGGACGTTTCTTATGACGTAAATTAACAAAACATTGCAGCACGCGCGTCGTTTGTACGATTGTTACGTTTTATGTTAAGAACAACCGATTTATGTCCGTCTAACGTCCGGCATAGTATCCGTACGAACCCTAAAACAAATAAAAAAAACTGTAACCTGCGGGGAATTAATTTTGAGAAAAAAATATATAGCAGTTATTTTTCTTCCGATTAATGCCCGAAAGGTTGGCGCCTGACATGCAAACCGACAAGAAGGAAACGTTAATAAACTTGCACACATAGGATTACGTTAGCTCGATTACAGTTAAATGAACATATATTATGCGTAATTATAATTTAATTCATTGCAGATAAAGTATATTCCATGGTTTTATTTCATTGTGGATATCCCGCAGTCTGCTGCGAAAAGACATACTATTTAACGATAATATAAAATATTCTACTATCCAGACCGTATGAAAACTGTTTACACAAAGAAATATGCTCACTGTTTCATATTTTGTCTTCACGCATATGTCGTAATTGAATCCCTCTAATAATAGTAGTAAGACGTCTCTCTCTACTATTATTGAGGAACCGTTCACACGTAGTTTGTGGATATCCTTCTTTGTTGAAACAACACTTTCGTTTACCTAAATCATGTACGTGTTTTTTTTTAATTTAATTAACGCTATTTTGGCGGCTTTATACCTTACCACCCTTTGGGAATGTTTTTTTAAAATGTGTCATATATAACCTGCTGCGCCACCAGATCATAGCATTGAAACCTAATGGTTGATTCAACCTAGCCCATCCCTTAGAAATATTTATTTCCGAGATCCTAAATACGCCACTGGTTTAAATACTGAACATACGATCGGCAACAATACTGGTAGGCACTCTCCTGCAATACGTTGATGTGCATGCGCGCGCGCGTGCGTGCGTGTCTGTATGCATGCATAAGTGGAACGTGCCGTGCAAACTATGGTAGTCAGCACAGGGTGCGCAAAATGTATACGTCGGTTCAGTCAAATGGTGTTGATCGTCTCCAGACTTCTATGTAACTTGTACTCCCATTGATATGTAGCACTGTTTATAAACCAGGCAGTCTTCCTCCTCGCCAACAATCAAAGTTCAGTCGTGGCCCTGGCTTTGTGTGCGTCTCGATTGTTCTGCCATGTCGTCCTCGTTCCAGATGGGGCACCGCCATCTTGTTTGTTTATCCACTTTGATTTGTCTCCTTAGCGTCCTATGAAGAAAACCCTCTGTTTGAAAGTATGTGATTTCCGAAATGTTATCACGCAGATACACCTAATAAATTGACAGTTGTTCAATATTGTTAAACGCTCAGTATCAGTCTAACACGTATAATTTATGGTAACTGTTATATTGAATAAAAGTACAATTTAACATAGTATTAACACGTAATGCGCTACATAACGATACATTTGTTTGAGAAACGCATTATACAGAGCTATTGATAAAGAAACGATCACCTTATATATAATATCATCGTGCTTTTGCCAATTTTGATAGCCTTCCTCACGCTAACACGTATTTTAAAATGTGTTTGCCTGTATTGTGTGCCTCGCATAGGTGTAAAAGGAGAAGCATTACAATACATTGAGGCATCAATGAATCGTTACAGCATTAACTTTATTATTCTAATTCTCAAATTACTTTAAGCTGTGTTTGAAAATATACGTAAAACAATATTATTGTTTTTGTCAGCTTTCTATACATTTCCTATACCATGCGGAAACTTTAATAAACCAAAACATGCATTCCTTGTTATAGACAGAACTAAACATGAAATTTCAAATGGACAACAAACGTCCATTAAATGCAGAAGATAAACTGTGTAGTCATTCATTGTGTTTAGGCTGAAGGAGTGACATGTCAATGGCTTTCAAATAAAATACCTTTTTAAAAGGTGTCGGCATACATTTATTTGAATAGATTATGTAATTATGTGGAAGCTGTAATGAAGGGATTGGGATTATTAAAAATTCGAAATAAGTCTCATTCGATTCATCTCGTTTTGTCGTATTGTAATGCGTGAAAATTGCGATGCCTAATTAAAAACAGGTATTATATATAGTCCTATGCTATAATCGGAATACTTTAGTGAGAACGTGGACTATCTCAAACAAACGTAAGTTCTAATCTAAGTATAGTTTTGGAATGTTACGTCAGCAATATTGCATAATTACAATAATTATGTTTAGATGGCTACCATTTTATATACTCCACTACAAGTATGTCTTTAGCATTTCAATTCGATCAATTACTTTTTAAATATCTTTATTTGATTAAAATGTTGTTTCGCCGTTAACATGTTCTCATTATTAAAAAGTATTGTTTTGCAAACATTACTATGATACTATTAATCCATTCACATCTAAATATATTCGAACTATCTTGTATGCATGTTTGTATGTATGTATGTATGTGTGTGTGTGTGTGTGTGTGTGTGTGTGTGTGTGTGTGTGTGTGTGTGTGTGTGTGTGTGTGTGTGTGTGTGTGTGTATGTGTGTGTGTGTAAGTGTGTGTGTGTGTGTGTGTGTGTGTGTGTGTGTGTGTGTGTGTGTGTGTGTGTGTGTGTGTGTGTGTGTGTGTGTGTGTGTGTGTGTGTGTGTGTGTGTGTGTGTGTGTGTGTGTGTGTGTGTGTGTGTGTGTGTGTGTGTGTGTGTGTGTGTGTGTGTGTGTGTGTGTGTGTGTGTGTGTGTGTGTGTGTGTGTGTGTGTGTGTGTGTGTGTGTGTCTGTGTGCAAGTATGCATGTGGTGATGTTAACTTTTCGGTCAGGGCTTCTTTTACCACCCAAAGAAAGAAAAATAGCGCTTTTACGTTTTTCGAAATTCCCCGGGAGTAAGGGTTCTCATCGATTGCAGAATAAATATAAATCAACTGTTCACAACGTAACACGTATTTAAACTTGCAACAATCGTAGAAACCACTCGCGCGCAGCGAACACTTCGGGGAAATCAGTCCCTGTGTCAATGCACGCACGTTAGACCTACGTAGAAACAATCGCGCACCTATGTTAGCGTGTCATAGTGTTTATGTAAAGATGTTGCGTGTTTCCTAACATTTGATAATTATTGCTATCATTGTATGAACTATCAAGTTGCGTTCAGGGACGCGTAATTTTGCTTGTCATTTTAAAATTGTAAACAGGCAAACTAATCAATAAAACGGTTTCCTGGTGTGTTACCAGGCAGCGGTGACTCTCGGCACAAGCCCGCCCTGACAGCGGTCACCTAGGACAGGCGGTTGTGAAACGCGAGCGGTCATAATGCCCGGGAATATAAACATTTGGCTACAGGAGGCTGGCGAACAATGGACATTGTCGTGTTTTGACATCCAGCAAAGTCCAAAGGACGGACGGCCTGGGATGCGGAAACTACGTCGTTATGGATGACACAGGGCTCTCCAGCAGATGTGGGTATCTGTTGACCAGGGCCGTGCCGATCCTTGTATTATATTTGGAGATTTGAGGTCATATTTGAAATCGGTACACTGGACTGGTTGTTTTTAATTCCATGACATTTGAACTTACACAGAGAAAGTAATCACGATAAATGCAATGCAATAATAATTATTACATGTAGTTGTTATTATTAACTAGCACGATTGGTTCTGTGAAACCTTTGAAATGTTGTCCATTTCCAAGTCAATGTGCGGTTAATATAGTATTAATTATTAATTAATAATATGTTAAACATATGTTTATATATATATATATATTGTAGTAATATTGGTTTGCACAAGATGACCCTCTTGAGAATTGGCCGCGACGGCGTTACACTGTTATGACAAGTTGATGGTGTAACTGATTGCATATATACATAGGAAGTAACTTTAAATAATCCACAGGTTCCTGGTTTTGGTATTACAAATGTTTATTTCGTACACTCTTTGGAAATGTTTCATTTTACGTGACAAATGTTAATAGCTACATTTAATTCCCACACCACTGTAGTCATATAACAGTGAGCCAGAATCACAATTAAAGAACATGGACAACATGAACAAACATGCATAATTTCCTTACACATGTTGTGTATGTGATACAGTTGACACGTCTGACGGGTGTTTAGTTTATTCAATGCAAACATCAGCTAAATTTCGAGTTTATATGCAACACAATTACTGAATTGACTCTGTATTTACAACCACCAACGCAGCAAACCTGTTATTTACTTTGATTTGAAGGTTTATTGAAGATTGAACTGAATTAAATAGGATGACTGTGCAGATTAATTTGACAGAGAACTAAGCTGGGAAGGTATATTTATAGACAGCCAACTGGTAAAAAGTATCCGTTATACCGAGTCGTGCGTTAATGTTACATATTTGCTAAAATACATTGTGCTGGATATGTTTAACAATGTCACTTCTTGATTTGACGAGATTTATTCTGATCCATGTAATTTCACAATCGTTTACATCAGCAAGATAACCTTTCCACTTGCGAACACAATATGGCCGAACATACAATGCTTATCATATATATTTTATAGGGTGCCGTTGCGGTTGTTTTCATGTTATGTAGGCCATTCTCCACATACAAGACGCGTCATTATAGCGCGTATTGCAGCTTTTGTTGTATATTCGTTAACTGCCGGACCTTTGTCAAAGCCTACATATAATTTAACCGTTGATCGTTGGGCGGTTTACACAGTTCCGAACAATCGCAGAAACGTGCATAATAATGCAAACAATCGATTAATGTCTGTTCAAGGTGCGGCACGAACCCTTAATTGGTAAGAATTCTTAAATTGTGCGGGAATTTTCAAAAAATAAAAGCGTTATTCTTCTTTTGACGGGTCGTAGATGAAACTTTGAAAGTTTGACGCTAGGTGTTTAAACACTCTTGGAGAAAACCGTTAACATACTCATATTAGATTTAACTAGATTTAATATGATTGCCACCCAAAGAATTAACCTGAGATTGCAAGTGGAGTCCAACTATTGTTATCTATGTGCATCTTGCCCTTGTGATGTATTTGTCAAATTTATTTTAAACATATTCATGCTACTAGCACCTATACAATCAGCCGATAATCTGTTTCATTCTTAAACACGTACACGCACCCACGCAAGCATGCACACACACATAATCACAAATTCAATACTACACACTTGGAACATATTAACAATCGAGAAAACGACGAAAATTATTTAAACACTTGGCAAAGCACAAATACAAACCTATACCGACTGTCAACTGACATTTTAAGGGATGCTGTAAGGTCGGTGTGGGATTATTGTGGCATTGATTTGACATTATTATTTGGAATGCAATGCAGTGTAACAGGAGGGTTATTGAGAAGCCGGTTGAGATGGGCAGGCCACTTGGCAAGGATGAATGACGGAAAAATAGCGAAGAGAGCAGAGGCGGAACAACATAAGGACACGGGAAAAGGGGAAGACCACAGCTGAGATGGGAGGACTGCGTGAGGAGGAATATGAGAAAATCAGGGGAGGATTAAAGATGGGGCGAGGGAGCGATGGACATAAAACTATGAAAGGAGAAGACAAAGCGAGTGGTTCAGCTATGCTGTACCTGACCCTCACCCCTATGCAATAGGGAACAAGGAGAAGAGTAACAGAGCAACGTTGAAATTAATTATTCGTTACATACTTTTCAACATCCATCCATTTAGCTTCTCGGGGTGGCAGATTCACCAATGTTTCAACTTAACAATGTCATCCACGCAGGAACCGCTCGCAATAAAACTGTCATTAAACGTTCCAAAATATTGCTTTCACGCCTAAACTACAAGAACACCGCAGCACCGACTCAACTACACCATTCTTGGATGAGGAAATAAAGACACCATACACACATAGTAGAACTTCCGGAAGAACACAACAAACACAAATTATTAAACATTAACATCATACATAATGGTGTTAGACCGGACAATACAAGTGATCAGGTCATTGAATATGTCGACTTTGGATGTGATCTCCGGTTGTGTCTGGTTTCCACACGCTAATGGTCTCTGCGGAAACGAAGCGGGAGGCCTGCAGGCGGAAGAAGGCGGACCCAAGAATCACCGGCCAGTCGTCAAGATAAGGATTCGCCGCGCATGTGCAGACTAACAAGGCGGTGACGCACGCTCGGCCGGTATATAAGTCGACCCGTACCGGAGAAAAAGCAAGCTCTCGGACCTTCCTGGACGCTTCAGTAGAGGTTTGCCCTGAGGTAAGGTCATAACCATGTTGCCACCGTCGAGTTGGACACGCGGTAGATCGGGATTACAAGCGCCATGCCACTGTGCTGCGATGGGAATTGCTAATAGTTTCGTTAACTTATAATGGTGTCTTGTTATTCGATTAAGAGTTGCTAGTTCATGCAGTAAACTATTTGGTACTATATTACATTGTTCTAATCGAAGTGGAATGGCAGCTAGGAATCACATGTTGATTTATGCAGTGAACGTTTATCGAACCATGGGGTATTTGTACCTCAAAACGTAGGGTGACTTTTTTTATCAGAGTTAACCAATAATACAGGTGTTTCCAGTGGACACTGCGCTTGAATAACGTTGTCAGCAAACATCTTACCCGCGTTTTCAGCAAATATTGTTAAATACATCAGAGGTTCCCTGTTATTGACGACCATATGTATGTGTGTTGCTGACCGCGTATGTTCTCATTCCAGGTTGAATAATCAACACCATCTACCATGAAGACCCTGATAATCCTGCTGGGCTTTGTTGCCTGTGCGTTCGCCACAGAATGCGGCATGCTGCAGAGGATTAAGGTGAAGCAGCAGTGGGCTACCGTCTACTCGTCCGGCATTGCCCGCGAAGATTTCGGAGAGGCCATCTGGAAGGCGTGAGTAGTTCTTTCTCACGTATCGCTGTAGCCGACGTCGATGAATAAGATATTCACAGCAAGGGTAGTTGTACGCTACCTATCTACATAAATGTACGCGGATCCTCCACTAAGGACGACTGCACTGTCAGTTCTACCAATGAGGTTAAATGTTGTTTATGTGTTTATGGTCAGTTTGTGATTAGCTTTGCTAACGTATCGAGACTTCAATAAAGGGGATACGAAGTTGATGCGTTGACAAGACACAGTCTCTCAAGTACTAAATATGTCGATGGTTGAGTAGCTTTCAAAATATTATACTGTGCTTTCATCTGTAATGGTTTGTATCTATGACGTCCACCGTGAAATTATATCTGAATTGTTGGACAATAAGTGAAAGGGTTGTGTTAGAGAATACAATAAATCATAGGACAAACAATTATACTGTAGTGCATAATAATTATGCTAAATTAGAAATACCAGTATAGCGATGCCGAGCAACTCATTTCATTTTACGCAGTTATGTTTGGTTACACACAAACAATGGTTGTAGTGATCTTGACATGCGAAAGGCATCGTAGATATAGCGAAGAGAATCGACCTCCGTGACACTGCTTAACTCCGGTGCATCTCTCTGTTGCCAGTGTCTTCGCCCAGTCGCCCCAGGCCCGTGCCCTCTTCAAGCGTGTCGGAGTTGATGACATCCATTCGCCAGCTTTCAAGGCCCACATTGCCCGTGTGAACGGCGGTCTCGACATGGCCATCTCCCTCCTCGACAACGAACCGACCCTCAACGCTGAGCTCGCCCACTTGAATGGCCAGCACAAGGAGAGGGGAATCCCCTCCAACTACTATGATGTGAGTACACTTACAGCCTCGTTTCTAAACGCACAACTTCGTTTCTCAGTTAAGAAACAAAGAAGGACTAGAGGACATGAAGTTACATTAGTAAAGGAGCAGTGTAGATTAAATGTAAGACAGTTCTCATTTTCATAAAGGACTGTAAATGACTGGAACGTATTATCTGCTGATTGTGTGGGTGCTAGTAGCGTGAACATGTTTAAAAATAAAATCGACACATACCTCAGAAGGGCGGGATACACGTATATAAAAAGGGTTGGACTCTCGATAAGCCAACGGGCTTCATTGTCCACCTGCCATATAGACTTAATTCTCTGGGTGGCAATGTTGTTAAATCTTCTTAAATCTCGTACAGCCTCGTTTCTAACAAAACAGCCTCGCTTCTATCATTGCAACCTCGTTTCCTGTCAATATCATGTCCGCTCTCGAATATCATGCCAGTATGAATTTGATCTATGATAACTGATATGGTATGTTAGTAAAGCCAGGTGGTATTATAGTATTTCATCTTTGTTTAATGAGGAAACGTCTGTGATTCAACCGTAGTGTTTTGGTAGAACATAGAAACTTAATTACTTCAACATTCCCGGTTCAACATTAACGATGTGGCAATTTATTTCAACTACATATGGTTTACCCCTTATTAATAATCCATCAATTCGTATTCTAGATATGCTCATAATATATTATCACATCTTGTGTGAATAGTACAAACGATAACCATTATAAAATAGTACGAAGACTAGCATACATCGATGTATTTAGCCGATATAATATAGTGCCCCCGCACGCTTTCACAAACCAAGATGGCGCCCGTGCTTACGAACCCGTTTGAACCAATATGGCGGCCCCGCTCACGTGACGTCTCGTTCTCACGCAGGTGTTCATCCGTGCTCTGCACGCTGTCGTCCCCGCTGCCCTCGGCCGCTGCTTCGACCATCACGCTTGGGATGCATGCTCTGACGTCATCGTCGCCGGCATCAGGCAATAGACACGAGACGACCAGGAAGACCAGGGCGGAAGTCATGACCGCGATACTCACCGCCTAGGCGGAAACGTCGACGGCCGAGACGTGGCGATTTAAACGTATTCCACCTCAGGGCTTTCCGAGGGATCTGTGCCGAACACAATTTGGTTTTCCACTACTTTTGTCCCATGAGCACAACGACAAAACGTAACGAAACGAAACGTAACATCCAAGCGTAAAAAGAACGAAAGTCAAATCGTGATCGGTGATTTCCCGTAATCTGCGCCAAGTCGAGGTCGTGCGGCGTCTTCGTCTGTGTATCGTGGATTGTGGCGTCTGACCCTGAATGTTGTTGTAAAAGCGAGGTTTTAATAAAAATATGAAAACGTCTATACGTGTGGTTCTAGTCGTGCATCAAAGCAAAACATCCACGACAGTGAATGTTTCGTTTTTACATGGTTATTCGTCCAATGTAGGCGTAGCATTGCGATTGCTCTTAGACATACCAGGTATTCCCTAACAATCAAAGAAGGAACTGAAAAGACATTTCGTTTCTTCGTTAAGGAAGCATAAAATGATACAGAGCGAGACACTTTTATAAAGGTCCTTTCCACTGGAATTATAATGTGACATCATTGTCCGGTAGTCGATTTTTCGGCACCCGTTAATATTTAGACATGGCATACAATACGGAAAGAAAAAAAAAATTTGTCCCCAGTTGGAAATTTACGTGTTACCTGTATCATTGCTTGCATAGTAGGTTACGCCAAACGATTTTCTCCAATCACATTAGTCCTCCAATTTGCATATTGTTTAGTTGCACTGTCGCCTTAATGTCCCCTTTCCCAAACTCATAGAATCAATGTATGTCAGAGCTTGTTTCAAAATTCACCCTTCGCATTATTAATTGTTTAATTCAGCTGCTCTTAACCCTTGGGTTGCGACCTAGAAATTGGTCGCCAGGCCATTTCAATGGGTCGCCAGGCGTCTGCAGTGTCTGTCTGAACATCTATTTATTTTACTCGTTTGCTCATTCTAAAATAATGCATAGTTAATCATTTATGCCAAAAGAAGCAAGAAGTTATAACGCCGGATGATATATTGTCACACGACATTTTGCATTTACGCTACATTTGGCGAGCATCTGGTACGGGCCATATTCTCTACGATACAGTTCTCCGAAACAAAAATCGATGTCTTAAATTTTACGACTCACTCCACATCGAGACTTTCAAAATAAACTTTCTCAGAAAAATATAGCTTTAATCCAGGCACTTTATGTAATAAAAAACCCTTTGGCAAATGCTTGTATTCACACATTAGCAGTTACAACCTATTAATACACGCATCGGTCTACTCTAAGTTGTACTGTTAGACTACTACCGATATGCAAACAAATAAAGTGGGGAGAGAGGGAAGGAAGCAAAGCGTAGCTGGTAGACGGACATACGGTCAAATACTGGTAGAATACCGGGCAAACCCAATCGGACCGCCAAAGACACGTTCCTTATGACGTACTACATATTCTCGATGACGTGAAACGCAATAACGGTGATGTTACTTGATCACGTGATTGCGAAGAAATTACGTCATAAACAGCACTAGGAAATGACAACATTGTTCACTCAAGGCGGGGAGTCAAGTCAACCACGAATACATTTGCAAGAAGTTACACGAACATTTAGCAGATAAGTACAGTTTAAATAAATACATAATTTTGATTTCGACACTTTAGCCTTGACGTTCCACATGAAACAACAGGTTGGTCACATACGATTTGGTAGCCAGTCAATAATAGTTGTGCAAAATAGGCCGAAGACGAGCCTCGGGACACGCTGCTCTTCATAAACTACGTTTACAGGGCCTAGCTTGATGGTTAGTTTTGATAGCCTATAGAGCAATGTTCCACCCATCCTGCATACACGCAAGCCCTCACTTCCTCGGTCTATCTACGGGAAATTGTAATCATTGAACGTAATACCCATCAGTTGTTTTGCTGCTGCCGCTGGTGTAGGCATACTTTAAATAAATAATGTGGAATTGTCAATCACATTACACATATTTTTTCTGTGACGGGCGGCATTAGATAATACGAGCAATAATGTGATATTATTTCTGTAATTCCGATGTCACGTTCAAATTAGAGCAAAACGCTGTTCCTATGGGCAAGGCGCACTCCCTGTATAAATTACAATGGAAGTGTTTGCATAAACTGATCCACTTAATGTCTAGCACAATCACGCGCTTTTCTTGTAAATACTTTATCATAATTATACAATACCTGTAACGAAATAGGGAATATAGATCTTTGTTGGAACTTATAAGCCTAGTGTTCTGATAAATATAAGTAAAATTTTTAAACATGAATTTACAATTAACATATCAAATAGCAGAACAAGAACAAAAAAGAACAAGACAGTTTAATTTTGACCCCAATATAAAATGTGTATAATATCAGTTAACATAAACTATAAGTGTGCATATATATATATATATATATATATATATATATATATATATGGTCGATTCTCACGAAACGTTAACAAACAGGTTCCAGGACTATAACTCATTTAATATACTAGTTGGAAGGCTGGAACGCATGCGTCTTCGTTGGGGCTTTCTGGGGAACCCTACTTTTGTATATGTACCATGAAATCTCTGAGTACTGTCCCCAACAAATGGGTAATTTCTGCTCTATTTTTTTGAAATATATGCCATCAGTACTTTAAAACGCATCGTATTATTCGAACAACATATGCAAGGTACATAGTTAATGTTTGGCAATGAAGGTCGGTGTCTCAGTCATTATAGATAAACAAAATTGAAACTTCAGGTCAAAACCCAGATTTTTCCTGATTATTTTCATGTAGGGGAACTTTTCTGAAACCGTCCGTCTGCAGTCATTCATACAGGAAAATGTAGTACAACAGTTAATTAAATAACACAGATTTCACACTCAACTTGATGCCACACCTGGATACATAGGTCTTGTATTGTTTTAAACCAAAAGTGTTGGCTAATAAATTGTGTGGAATGACGAAACCGATTTGGGGAAGTTTTTCATGAAACCATACGTCGCAAGTTTGAATACGCATTGTACGTTGAGATTTGTAGATTAGTAAGAAATATTCATTGGTCATAAATAACATATAACAAAATTTTAATTTGTAGATACATTTCCATTCGATTTATTTTGCTTTTACTTGTCTTTGCAACCGAACGTCTCCCGAAACCGTACGTCGGCTCTAACTGCCAGTTGGTTAATCAGCCCAGTCACCCCATTTATCGTTATTTTCGGAAATTAGATGACGCCAGAAGTTCGGTACCGAACATGGTAAGCCCAATATGTTGAACACAAGGGCAGAGTCTTCAAGAAGGTGAAACTGAACCAAGTTGTAAAAAGTACAAGAGACTTCACAAACCAACTCATATCCGGCATGGTCGAGTTCCGTGAGCACTGTCACCGGGTGACTATCCAATATCACCAGATCCGCATTTTGAAGCAGTCCATGGCGGAAAAGACGGAGGCAACGGTCAAGATGGACTATGCTGAAAATTGGGTTTGCAGATACCAGGACGAAATAACGGCAGTCTACTATGTCAAGTGGTGGTACACTTCAAGCAGGACGGCGAGCTTTGTACCAAGAGCTACGTGTATATTACAAGTGTCACTGCTCACACTGTTGAAGGAAGTCAATGAAATCCTTCTGGAACTGTCGACTCTGCACTTCATCACAGACTCACCAACTTCGCCGTTGTTGTGTGCCCTAGGAATGGGTGGTAGCATTAAAAGGAAGACTGACAACCTGGTGAAGGCTGAAAGAGTAATCACCACGAGCTAAGAGTTCTGCCACGCAAATTCGTCCTATTGTCACGACCATGACCCTCCTGGAGATAACCCTCGAAGTCATCCAGGACTTCAAGGATGAGATCGAAACATGGAATGTTCCAGAAGTCCGTGGCATAATGTCTACCCGTACTGTTGTGGTCCCGGAGCCAGTCGTGAAAATCTGCAATACTTCCTGCTTCAAGGATTGCTACTACACGAAGGGTGGAGTGTTCCATCTAACATATTTTGGTTGGGAGAGCACGCAACTGGCGCTGGAGAGGGGGAGGAGGAGATGAATAACATATAGGTGGTAGTGGAAAGGGTAGAGAGGCAAGTGGTGGAGACAAGGGGTGACAGACATGTGGTGGTGGAAAGGGTCGAGAGACAGGTAGTGGAGGAGAGGGGAGACACAAGTAGTGGTGGACAGTGTCGAGAGACAGGTGGTGAGGGAGAGGGAAGACACAAGTGGTGGTAGAAAGGGTAGAGAGACAGGTGGTGGAGGAGAGGGACGACAGAAGGATGAGAGAGCGGTGGTGCTTTTGGAACATTCAGTTCAAGTTTCATTAATTGTTCTTAAAATTACCTTTCGACAAGTTACAAAAGTGGTCGGTTAGACTTTAAATAAATAACGTTATGAAAACATTGTATTCATGTTCTATTGTTCATTATATTAATAAAATGATGAGAATTATTGAGAAACACATCTATGGAACACTCACAGGAATGGCTTTACACTCGAGTATGTACGCAGACAAAGTTTAAGTAAAAAGTGGTCAAATAAAAAAATACTTTATTCTACTGAAACCGTACATAAGCATGACACCGTACGTCTCCGACAGTTTCTTAGCCCACACCTCAATATTTTTGCAAAATATATGAAGAAACATCAGCGCATGGTATCTGTAACGTTTGCACAACCAATTTAAATACTTACATCACGACCTTTTGATAGTTAATACACAATACACATTATATAAGAGGAGGTACACGAAACCGTACGTCTCCGGCGTTTTCTTAATTAGAATAATAAGAATATGACAGAATCACCTACATATTACTAACATAATCAATGTAGACTGTCGGATATATACCAAAACGTTCTTAAAACAAGTTAGAGTTGTCAATGGTCTCGCCAGTAATTTACTCCATTGTACTGAAAAGTATATTATATGAAACCGTACACCTGCAAGTTC
The DNA here is from genome assembly GCA_963995525.1 of Escarpia spicata. NCBI lineage: Eukaryota > Metazoa > Annelida > Polychaeta > Sabellida > Siboglinidae > Escarpia > Escarpia spicata. The sequence goes on from OZ023212.1 coordinate 34,858,236, forward strand.
TAAACTGTCTACAAATTGATAGTTATAACTCAGTGTCAATAAGGTATACCATGTTAAAAAGCTCAAGTGTATACCTTGCTATGAATGTATTTTTAAAATAAAACTTGCATTCCCCTTGTAGTGGTAATATGTAACAGAAAGTCACCTTTATAAAACATCAGGTCTGAGAGAGCGCAACATACTTCAAAGCTCCCCCTTAAAATTAAAAAAGAAGTCAGAAACATATATTTCTTACTGAATTTAAAACACAAATGTGTTATACATACATTGAAAATGAAATTTCACAGGTAAATGTGAGATGAAATAGTTGTAGCAGTTTCCAAGTAGAGGGACCTGTGTGCAAACGTATGGTTTCAGAACTTAAACATTTGCTATTTCTATTAGCTGTCAAATGTTCAATTTCAGGATTTAACTTGGCCAATTTTATTCTCCGATTACCTCGGTATGTTCCTTTCGTACTACAGAAAACACAACTTTATACGAATATGTTTATTTTTGCCCCCCTAGAAACACCATTTGTCAACGTTTCGTGGGAATCGACCGTATATATTCATATATGTACAAGTACTATCTAATTTCTGTTATAAGGGTCAGTGACTCCTATACAATAATTGTTCAACTCAGTTTTACTAAAAGGAGTGCGACATGCAGAAGAATAAAGAAAGATAAAAAGAGCACGACTTTGCATACGAGCATGTATGTAAGTATTGGAGTATTTCTGATAATATATTATAATAAATGAATGATATTTAAGGTACATACACATTAATATAGTTACATATTCAGTTTCATACATACGCTTATACATAAATACATACATATTTGTACATATTTTGCACATATCCGTACATATTACACACATATTACTGATTTTATTGACTTTAATAGTTAAAGATGATATACTTATTTTTGTAATTGATCAATTTGTGCATAATTTGTAAAACTTCGGAAACAACGTGTTCCAACCTTCTCTGTGACGAATTTTGGGGTATTGTCAACGACATGTGGCAAGTTATATCTAAGACATATTTTGGAAAATTCATCGTATGTTGTAAATTATAATAACTCTGGTTGTCCTCCTTGTGTTGTAATTGTGTATGAAAGATTTGGGTTTAATTTCCATTTTAATAAGTAGGCAGGCAAGTCTTTGTGCATGTATTTAAAATATAATTTAAGTTCAAATAACTTTAATATGTTATCTATTTTTAAAACATAAAATGTTTGTCTTTATTCATGGAACAAAATAGAACACAAGTACTGGAAACCAAACTGCACTCGACAGAACTGCCGTTGAAGGTCAACAGAGGCGAATAGTGTCACTAGTAATCGGGTTCATAGCATTGCGAAGGATTTAGTGTAGTTTACAGGGATGGACGCCAAACTCTGCTTGCGGAAGAGACATTTTATGCATCGGCGAACATGCCTGAGCCGGTGATGCCATGAGCAATGATATTAAAGCAGTTTAACCACGCTGGCACCTCGAAGCAGATGCCGAAAGTTCCTGATACTGTCGTCGTCAGCACTTGTCGGACATGATGAACACGCTTTAGCAATGGCAGCAACCGGAAGTCACACACATAGGAGCGCAGCTAGTGTAGTGGTTAGTGACACGTGTGATGAGTTAGGATTCTTCGTCGCTCAAAATAACACTAATACACACGCACACACACACGCGCACACGCGCACACGCGCACACGCACACACGCACACACGCACACACGCACACACGCACACACGCACACACGCACACACGCACACACGCACACACGCACACACGCACGTGCGTGTGTGTGTGTGGGTATGTATTTACATAGGGCAGTATCCAGTCTTCAGGACTGCTCAAGTCTGCAATTAATGCGCGAAGACTATTCGTACACAAATATCCACCATCGTTTAAAGCCAGGTACTCATTCATACAGCTGAGTGAACTGGAGCAACGTAGAGTGAACTAACTTACCCAAGGTTCGACACCGCAGCACGGTCGAGAGTCCGGAGCTCTAGCCACTGCACCACTGCGCTCCACTAAATAATGATGGTGTAATGATTAAGAAAAGGTTGTTGATCTTATTATTATTGGTGACGATTATGACAACGATGTTCACATTAAATGAATTGATTAACCATATCGTAATATTCTATATAACTAAATGAAAAGTGTATACGATGACGTCATCGGGCCAGGAAGTCAGTTGTAGCGATGACGCCATCTTATTAAGAAGGGTACAGGTAAATGTGTTGTTGGATATGTAACAACAAATGTATTCAACAAGTCATCTCACATTTTCCAGAGCGCGTCGCCGAACTCGGCCCGGTTGGCGCCGATACCGTACACCTTGCCCCGTTGCATCTTTGTCTTAATTCGCTGCAGCGTGTTGCATCTTTCGGCGCTGGCGACTGCTATTACAGCAGCACGAACAACATGCCGAGAAACTTCACGTTGGCAATAACCTACGAACACAGATCGTAATGGTGCATCGCGCGTGTCACCGATATTTAGAACAAGTCGTCTTCGCGTAGTAATATAGTAGCGTGGCTGACTGAACGAATTGTTGTTGGAAGGAATATGTCTGCTAGAGGGTGACATGTACAGCGCTATGGGTATTCTGTAATATAAAAACTTATGTTGATCTTTTATTCCTTTTTGAATAGTTTAAGCCAAATATTGCCATTTGGGCATTTGGGAGGATTACGCAGATAAAGCATCAGTGTTGAAAAAAACATTGGAATCAGGACCTTTTCGTTTCTCGTCAAATGGAAACCTAAAACTATTTAATCCTTCTGTTGATTACTTTAATAATGTGCAAACCGAGCTTCCGCCAATACTTCTCCAGCCTGTGTCACATGACAGTGTCATGAGACAAACCCGTAACGTGATTCTGCTGATGAAGACCGCGCGAAGTGGTCGAAATATTCAAAATAGAAAAAAGTTATTTGAGAGGTAAATATGACTAATGATTTTGAGATTGTTTAACCTATTGATGCGCCTTTCAGTTCGAGTTTTCGAGAACTCAACCGCGGAATAAGTTTTGTATTCCTTATTATTAGATCCACAGCTGAACACAAGCGTAATACACACCAAGGCGCCCCTCTTACAGTGAAACACAATACTAATATTAGCTGTGATCACGGTTTGGAAGTCCCTACGTACCGTCAATTCCGTGTAATAAAAATGTGATGTATTAGTTAATTAAATTACGTCACGTGCAGTATGCTAAACTGCTACGTATGCCAATTAAATTGAACAAATTATGACTGAGTTCAACACAGTTCGTAAAAGTACAAAACAGTGTTTCACACGTCCATTCACACCCAGCCCCACATACAAAAATTCGCATACGTACTCTCACGCACACACGCACACACGCACACACGCACACACGCACGCACTCACTCACTCTTTCTCTCCCCCACACACACAACAGTACGTATATATCTGACAAACATTTACTTGGTGTTTAAACAACCAAGCAACTGTGTAGGTAATCCACAATACCAGGAGATGTAAAATGTTCGCCTGATTCTCTCGATTCTAAAAATTGTGTGATCGTGTACCCGCTGAATGAAACTTTGGACTGATTGTTCTGTATCTGGGAAAGTATCTGGGAAGTCGCATTAACCAGACATATAGACACACCAATTACTTCTTTCTATTTCAGGCCCGGCGGTTTTTTTCAAGCAGACTTCACTGCGTGTTTGACCCAATAACGTAGCCACTACGTTTTTATATGAGGACTTCGATCGTTTCGGTTTTCAGACAATCTGGGCCAAGTTTCTCATGTACGGCTTTTCCGGATATCCACCTACTTAGGTATGTGTCAGTGTTGGTGTAAAGCTACCTGACACATTGATTTAATTATTTTTAAAAACATTTTAATTTGCCTCAATACCAGTAGCGAAACTACCAAGAACCCCCGTTCCATGCGCGCCGCTCTGCGCAGATATTTGAGCTATTAGACCCTATGCGTAGGAATACCACGACACCCATCCTTGTGACCGTAATGCATCTTGCCGTCGTCAAATAATAATTAAATACCACAGCATGAAAATAATGTAGTAAAGTCAAGCATCTGTGGCCCAATTCTATTTTTTATTTTAAGTGTTCCTACTGCTGTTGCTCGCAACATTGGACTGATGTTCGACAGTGAGCTCAGTATGAAATCCCAAGTGTCAAAACTGTGTCAGGTAACATACTTTCATGTACATCGAATTCGTTCCATCATAGCTTAACGCAACATTAAACTAAACTCCTGGCTTACTACATTGTCATACCGCGACTGAACTATGGGAATGGCCTCCTTTATGGCGTACCTGATCAGCTACTGGACAAGCTGCAGAGACTCCAGTGTGGCAGCTCGCGTTGTGGTCAAAGCCAGTCGCTACGACCGCATAACACCCATCCTAGAGACTCTCTATTGGCTTCCCGTCCGGTACCGTATTGAGTACAAGATCGTACTTATGATATTCAAAGCCCTTCATCTGCTTGCATCGAGCTACATCGTAGACCTACGCCAGTTCTACCAGCCCAGTAGAACGTTGTGATCCTCATCAGACTTTTCTGACAGCATACAGTGCACATCTCCACCATCGTGCCTTCTACATCGCTACTCCTCGTCTCTGGAATCATCTTCCATATGAGATGCGTTTTTATGTTTTTATATATTTATTTAATATTATTCTTTTAACTCTCATTTTATCAGCGCCTTTGAATAGGGGCACTTGGAGCCATGGTGCTCTAAAATGCTCTTTTATTATTATTCCCGTTCAGGCGTTTGAAAGATGCCCGAACGCAGTGTATACGCTGTGCAAACGCTGTATCATTAGACACACTGGATCCTACATGAATGTACATTGTACATACATACTAAGTCTTGTATACATTAGTTCTAATGTGTCTATGTCATTCTTACAGAACGTCATTAAAGCTTAATATAGTATTCTAAATGAAATCTAATTGTTGTTTTATACCGACGTATAATTATGCATTTTCCTAATATGTATCCATTCCTTTGGACTGCACAAAGCGCTACACACTTTATTCCCCGGTAGACCTGTCCAATCGAACACCATCTCGACATCTGTGGGAAGCATTCAGCCGCGCAGCAATTAAAGCGCGAAGACTATTCATACACAAATAGACATCACGATCTATGACCAGGTACTCATTCATACAGCTGAATGAATTGGAGCAATGTAAAGTGAACAAACTTGCCCAAGGTTCGACATCGCAGCACAGGATTCGAACCCGGGTTCTCTCGGCCGAGAATCCGAAGCTCTAGCCACTGCACCACTGCGCTCCACAAACGAACACAGTACACAAGTAACAGACGAACATTGTCAACTATTAAAATAAGTAATTGTGCTAAACTCTACTTTTCTGAATTTTTGTGTGTAGTTTCTTGCAAATGTTTCTCTTCGCTGAGTTGACTCCCATGTGAATGACCAGCTTGACGGTTTTGCCTTTGGTTTTGCCGCCACGATGTATATGTCGTATTTATTTCACAGTCACGGAATTGGATTAATAACAATAATTGATTCTAGTCAGAGGAGGTTGGCAAACCCCGATAATGCTCTATTACTGTTTACATGTTAAGCTCCGTCCACCCGGTAAGATTAGGTTTCTTCTTTTATTGTTACCTGTTGTACATTCATTATACTTGGTGACGTACGTATTCATTTAGTAATAACCAAGGGTACAAACCATTGTAATCGTCACGTTTATTTTATCTGCGCAATTAATTTTCTTAAGAAGTGCGTTTACATGAGCTTGTTAAAAATTATCTGGACAAATACCCGATCTCGGTGATACATTACGATATTGGTTACTGCACCAAGTAAAGAGTTAATATATGTAAGCTTTCATCTATTCGGTTGGCAATGGATCGAGATCACAGGACTTATTTAGAAAATACATGATTATTAACCACAATTAATTTGAAGAGCATCAACATGGAGTCAGCGTCTCGAAGTAATGAGTATTATTCCTAGTCGGGATATTTAATCACAAACAACTGTGGTAACACTTTGACAGGACATTTGTTGGTTGGCAAGTTGGCCAATTATGCAAGAACTTTTCTGAAATCCTATAGTCTCCTACTGCCCTGCAAAATAATTTTAAAATGTGTTATATTATTACTGTTTGCTGATATACCATTACTGTTTCTAACACTAATTACATGTACTTTTCTATGACACTGTAGTTAGTCAAGTCAAGTATTACTAGATAATTATGTCAAACTAAAGTAATGAATCGAACTATACTCGAACTACCGTACACGCATGTGGCTATGCTCCTCGATGCACCTCGGCCGCCAATCTTTCCGATGAGACCCCAAAGGAAAAGTAGCACCTTGTTTTCAAAATCAAGAGTTCTCAACAATCGTAGAAAGCACGTGCTCGCGTTGAAAACTTCCGGAAAATGGCCTCTGCGTCTAAATACGTAAACCCTTAACCGTTTGAGAGTACATAGCTCCATCTGGCACATCGTATTTAATCATGTGGGCCGTTTGTAGTAGAAAACACACGCAGCACCTTTTGTAATTACCACGTACAATTACAGTGTACTTGGAACACTGCGTGTAAAATCTACTATTACGAGCCAAAATTAAATGCACTGCTCGATGTCGCCTGTATGTATGTATAGACGTACCAGAGCACAGTGCTCCTGCATGTGCTGCGGGGTCGAACACTGGGCAAGTTCGTTCACTATACGTTGCTCCAGTTCACTCAGCTGTATGAATGGATACCTGGCTATAGACCGTGGTGGATATTTGTGTACGAATAGTCTTCGCACCATCGGCTAGGTTGCTTGACAACAAGAATTAGACGCTGACACAATGCATCCACCCTATGGCAATACCATATCAATAGGAATATTGACAATTCTAGACTGTCATGACTAGGGCTTATCGATGGACGTGAGCTTCACTTTCTCTCCGACGTTTGACTTGCTGAACATATATATACAATATATATGTATATATATATATATACGTGTGTGTGTGTGTGATTTAATGTATTTGTGTGTGTATATATGTATACGTGTATATATATATATATAATGTGTGTGTGTGTGTGTGTGTGTGTGTGTGTGTGTGTGTGTGTGTGTGTGTGTGTGTGTGTGTGTGTGTATGTGCGCGCGCGTGTGCGTTTGTGCGTGTGTGTGTGTATTCTTTATTTCGTACATTTTTATATTTGCATAATTAATTATTTCGACATACATTTTTAAGACCATTCGAGAGCAAAGTTTTTTTGTTCAAATTTGTTGTTATTATTCACGCGGCGAAGCGGACTGAAATTGTTAAGGAAATTGTTGTATGCTTCATTAATATATATATATATATATATATATATATATATATATATATATATATATATGTGTGTGTGTGACTAAGAGTCCTGTCCCATACATGCGCGTTCAATGTCATGTGACAGAAATGCAACACAAAAAAGCACCACGCTGCAATATGTAGAGTATTGTGTACCTCAACCGATCCCGACATATATTACTTTTATTTATACTTAATACGTTAAGTAAATAAACATGTGAAATAGCTATTCACATGCCAGTTATAATTTGGTATAACAGGTAGCATTATATAATGCCAAAAGTAATGCGATATAATAGTTGTAATTCCGATATCACGGTCAGTGCGGGGCAAATCGCACCCCGTGTGCAAATTACAATGGAAGCGTTTTTTACACAAGCTAATCCACATAGTATTTAGCACAACATTGTCTAAATTATGTGTGGAATGAACCCTCGTTTATATGTCAATTGACTAATAAATAACCACTCGCTGGTTTTGTAATCACTGCATAATATTTATAAATACCTCTAACTATGTAACGAATGTAGATCGATGTTGGAAATTAATATGTTCAATGTTCCGATAAATGCATATTATTATCAATATTAGTTAAGCCTAGCATACCATATAACATAAAGTAATGAGGAAAAGTGCACCAGCGGTGTACTTTGCCCCACATGGTGAAATTTGCAAAATATGTTGAGGTGTCACTGAAATTGTATTTGTTTTTTTTCTGTAATTCTAACACTGTTTAGATAAGTGTCTATGTGAATATGTTAACCGTTTCTGCCTTAGCGGAAAATAATGTAGACAAAAAGATAATGTTCGCTAAGAGGAGTGCTATTTGCCTCATAATACTCTACACATTTTAAGCAGTTTTGCTATGTCCATAAATCTGATTTGAACAACATAGGATGATATATCTTATAATTATATGTTATTGTATACGCGTGCGTGTGCGTCCGTGTGTGTGTTGTGCGCGTGTTCGTGTGTGCGTGAGTGCATTAGTTTAAGTGTGTACGCATGTGTGTAAGTGTTTGTTGTATAATTATTCTGCTTGCAGTTATGGGTGTGTGTGCGTCTGTGTGTAAGCGTCGGTGTGTTTAAATGCTTGTGTTTGGCCGTCTTCGGATAGGCCTTTTAATGTAAATTGATACAGTTGGTTAAGGCTTCGTTTACAAGAAACAATGCAACGTGCGATTTTGCGAGATATATGTTTACGTAATCAGACAATCGTACTTTCCTACATAACCCCTTCATACTATTATCACTCTACAAAACAATATCGACATAGCAACGACCCATCGCCTCATGTAAACAGGGCTTGGCGAAAAAACGACGACGCAGTTTTGTACCAACAGGTTTATTTGTCACGAGAGAGAGAGAGAGAGATAGCCGGTGGCGAACACACTATAACAACAGTTGCAGGCGCACACACATCTCAGAGATTTCGTCGACTGCCATTTGCCTATTGACGGCGAGGTGCTAAGTCGGTTTTTTCTTCAACCACTCTTGTTTTTGTTGTTATTCTTATCTTTGCTCATGGGACAAAAGTAGTGGAAAACCAAAGCGCGCTCGACAGAACTGCCGTTGAAGGTCAACAGAGGCGACTAGTGTCACTGGTAATCGGGTTTATACTATTGCGAAGGAGTCAGTGTAGTCTGCAGAGATTGAGACCAAGCACTGCATGCGGAAAAGACATTTTAGTCGAATATGTCTGAGCCGGTGATGCCCTTGGCAATGACGTTGAAGCAACGTTGCCACGTTGGCACGTCGAAGCAGATACCGAAGGTTCCTGCTGCCGTCGCAATCAGGGCCTGTCGGAACACCTGCAAGAGACAACGACACTATGAAGACGCGCCAGCAATGGCTACCGTGCAGCAACCGGAAGTCAGATAACTGGAAACCAGACAAACATTATGATTGCGTTTTAAATTACGATCTAAATCGCGCCCGACTGGAAGCGAAGCTAAAATAGCATATTGGTTTAATCTGAGTAAATTTGCCAGTCAAAGATCGTTTGGGTTTGAAACGATAAACTTTTATAATGAGGATAGATATGGCTGTCGTGGCATTGGTCTTTGCGATAGTACCGCATACGACGGAATTGTCAAGAGTGATGTAATTTAAGATGACACGTTGACTTTTGTGATATTTACAGATATTACATAACATAAAAACGGAACTTTTACTGATTTGCTCTACATAACAGTATATATCTTAGAACCGTTATAAGCTGTTTCTTGGAGCTTCTGATTTGTATATTGTTTTTATAGGATCATCACAAAAAAGCACGGCTATCATGAACGTTGAATGACAATGTTCTTGTTAAATCCTGCTAAAACTTACGACGAAGGTAGCGGGATCGAGTTCACGTGGGTCGTGCTGTTCCTTCAGATGCTTGAGATCAGCATTAAGCGTCGGCTCGTTGTCGAGCATGGAGATGACCCGGTCAAGTCCTCCCAGCACTCGCGCAACGTGAGCTTGGAACTCGGGCGATTTCATGTTCTTGGAATTTACGCTCGTGAAGATGGAACGAACGGTCGGGGCGTAGTTGAAGATGCTGTCGCAGAAACGAAGTTAATAATAACAACTTTGTTGACGAACATAACGATGATGATGATGACGATGATGATGACGATAATGATGACGATGATGATGATGATAATAACGCAGGAAACTAAGCTCAGAGGCACACAATTAGTCGATCTCAAATTCGATAAGCAGTATTAAAGTGGTTGAAACAACAGGGAGCAAAGTAAGTTTGTAAAGGTAGGCGGGTCTAAGCCTATAAATGATGGTGGTGATGATGCCCATGGTCATAACATAACAATGAAAACTGGCTATGATGGAGATGCTGGCGATGGTAATAGGACAACCGAAATAGTGATCACAATGATATACGATTTAACATTGGTTTTTATTTTATTAGTATTGATTGTTTTTTATAATTTCATTGTTTGAAATTTTATTTGTACACCCTCATTTATTTATTTTTATTTATGTATTTTTTATCTTAGCTTATTTATTTAATTAATTTATATATCTTAGCATTTAGTCAACACGTCATTTTAATATGTGAAACGCTTTGATTAGTATTTCTTACTTAAAAAACTGAATTATTATTATTATTATAACAATAATGATGGTGTAATTATAACAAATCATTTTGTTGTTGTAGTTGATGATTGTGATTACGGTGGTGGTGATCACGAAATAAATTTATCCAGCTAAACACAAATTGAATATAATGATGTTATCCATCCGGGAAGTCAATTGTAGCAATGCTTCTTGCTAAGAAGGGTGGATGTGGAACATGTAAATTAATAGTTGGATATGTAACAAGAAGTTAAATCAGCAAGTCAACTCACTTGGTCCAGAGCGCATCGCCGAACTTGGCCCGGTTGGCTCCAGAGCCGTACGTCTTGGCCCATTGCATTTTTATCTTAACCCGCTCTAGGCTGTTGCACTTTTCGGCGGTAGCGACCGCCACTGCACCTAGCAGCACGAGCAGGATGCAGGGCACCTTCATGTTGGCTATAACCTACGAACACAGAGATCGTAACGGTACAACGCGCGTGCCACCGATATATAGAACCAGTCGTTTTTTTGCAGAGTAATAGTAGCGTGGCTCAATGATTCCCAGAGAAGACGAGTTGATGTTGT